>JAHLJT010009355.1:89239102-89249102 GCA_031308135.1 Acheta domesticus
CAGAATGGCACAGACTTCCCGAATTAGTTTTATATTTCCTTCTGTCTCGGCTAGCTGTTCGGAATTACTCATACTAGTGTCAGCTAGCACCTATCGCCACCAAAGTACATTTTTTGACATTTTCTTAGTTTTTCCGTTTCCTAACGGAAATATCAATTTCAAAATATTAAAGACCAGTAAAACTCCGTCCTAAATAGCAATTTTCTTTGAAAATGTTGAGCCGTTTTAAAAAATTGACGTTTAAGTGCTACTAAAAATGTGAAATTTGAAGTTCTTTTTCACAGACAACTTTTGCTATTTAGGACTAGGTTTTACTGTTCTTTAATATTCTAGCTATTTATAGCTATCCCAGACCCAAGGAAAATAGAAAACTAAAACGGGAAAGTCTGTGCCATTGTGTTAGCACCGCTGGTTAATAAAAGGAGTTTAAATTAGTACAGGCTCTAATGGAAAAGCTTCCGCGGGCATAGGTTTCTTTAAGTTTATGAAGAAGTTATACGGTTAATGTACCTTTTTCTTTTATTCAAAACGCAATATTTTTTTTGGGAAAAGATATTAAATGTAACATATCTCACCGGGCAGTCTGAGGAGTAATGTATAAAAAACCTGCTGCGAAATTCATCGCAAATGGAAGTACTGGCTCTCGGCCTAGGACTTACAGTGTACATATAATGCTATTGTCACCAGTATTTCTCTTAGGGCACTAGTGAAAACCACGACAAAAATATGGATTACACTAGTCTGAGATGAAATTGCCCTCCTCCGAAGTTTGAATGTTTTGGGAGTATTTTAGCATGCGGAAATGAAATTTAAAGTCAGAAAGTTCCTATCACGTATCATTTAATTTTTTTAAAGTTGTATTTTATTTTCTTGATAGAGTAATTTTTGTATGCCCAAATAGTAATTAAATAAACTGTAATACTTCCCATGTGTAGTTTTATAATGTCAGGATTTTAACAACCAAATGTATTTAGAATGCTTTTAATGTGATTGTACTAAACCGACGGCATCAGATGTTTTTTATCTGGCACGTGGTGCGAGCGCCTCAGGAAGCTAGAGCGAGTAACGCCTACCCTTGTAATTATTCTATGTAGATATCCACTACTTGCTGACTGACACATTCTTATCTTGTCTTTGTGACTTTTAAGTGTGAAAACTTACACATTCTGTCTTAGTTTCTCTCACATTGCATTGTGTATGTCGTCTGGTAAACGAATCAGTTTCATGCTGTATTGTGTAAGAGAATGTTGTGTCGTAGTTCAATACGACAGTCCGTGTTGCATCGTTCATGTGTAAATGATCCGGACAACTTTTGTTATATATGAGGGAAATACACACTGCCTAAGCAGAGGCGTAATATTACAGATTTTGTAAAAAACAATCATATCTTGCCTAATTTGGAATAAAATTTGCAGACCAAAGTAAACTTTGAGCAACTCACAAAGTACGTACAGTAAGCATTGAAGATCTTGGTCAATGGGTCAACGGCAAAAGGCCGTCGCTATCTTTTGGAATACCTTTAGTTTAGAAACCGGTTACCGAAATATGGTGGCTAACATGCTTGAAAAATAAAAGGAACTGAGTATGAAAATTCATTTCCTATTTCTCCCTAGATTATCTCCCAGAAAATACACGATTTCTTGAGCGAAGGACAAGACGAACGATTTCACATGGATGTGCTGGAGCCCCAAAGGAGGTACCAGGGACGCTGGTACCTCAAGAATGGACCTGGACCTGGTACCGCAAGAATACTGGAACATCAGTATTCTTGCAGACTATTGATGGATGTAAGAGCGTGACAAACATAAAAGAGCGGCCTGGGATAGCCGAGGTCGCTAAGGCTGAAGGGCCGTATCTGTCTGGAAGGCACGCGGGCTCCAATCCCGCCTCGGGCATGGATGTTTGTGTTTGCTCGTTTTGCCCTTACGTGTTCTTCGTACAGTTTCCCCCCTACACTTAAAACAATCACAGTGGTCGCTAAATGAGCAACTTGCTAAAAAGCAACTAGAAAAAAAGAGAAGGACTTTCTCAAGTAAGACGCAACAGAGGTAAAACTTTTGTATAAAACTTTCCAAAAGTGATGTAAACAAGAGAAAATAAAGCACAAACACCCTAGTGACGTGTATTATCAACCATACACATTAATTTCAACAAAGTTTATACATTAAATATTGTTTTTTCTTTAAAATAAAAAACTATTATGAAAACGTTTGTTACGAAAGTCCGTAATTATACAATACATGAAAAGTGAGTTCGCAAGAAAACCATACGTGATAGAAGTAATCGGATTGAAAATTCTAATTCAGCGCATCGACATTATATAAAATCACACATTGTAGGCAAAATACAAAAAGTTTAAATTCACAGGCTAGTGTTATCAGATAGGTTTCCAATCAATTCTAAAAGGTTTATTTGGAAACATAACCTCAACTAACTAAAATAGCTCACCGCCACCATTTCAACAACAATGAGCTTCTCAAATATCGATTGAAGAAATTTCAATTTAGCTTTGCTGATCGCTTGAAAGAAATACATCAATACAGTGAGAATACGTAAATGAGTTGAGTAAAATGAGTAAATTGAGTAAAACGTAAATGTGCGAGAAAGTAAATTATAATTAATATTGTCACTTTCAATAGTAAATTATCATTAAAACTAAATTAATTATTTTTTATATCATTCATTCAGTTCTTCTCGTGGCCTTGGTAAGTAAAACCTATATACTATATATTGCAGAAATTATAATTGCGTATACGCAAAGCTACTTCTGTTTTCAAAAGATTGTTCACGAACATTTTTAAATAGCTAATTTTGACTTTGTGTAACGCGAAAATCTCTATCTTCAATTTTGTTGTTTAGTATTTTTTGAAATTTTCGAAAATTAGGGATTTTAACGAAAATGAAACCTGCTCCCCATTGTTAACGTTTCTTTGCATTATTCAACAACAAAACTTAATAAAAAAATTGTACATGACGTTTAATGAAAGAACTCAGTATGGAGACATATTTTATTTGAAGGAAAAATCTCTATCTTCAATTTTGTAGTTGTAGGAAGAGCCCGAAAAAAAAATCAAACTTTTTAATCTTTCAAAAAGTCAGAGTTAACCGGGAAAATGGGACCCATGCCATCTTAATATGTGTATTTTACTCTCTTCTTACAAGAAATTTAAAGAAAAAATTGGAGCCGTTTTCGTGAAAATTTTGAAAATATGCGTGGGGCTTCATGTTAAGTACCCCCTAATTTTGAAGAAAGTTTTTCAAAATCGCAGCGCCTTGATTGTACGCAGATTGACCGGGAAGGATTCATTTGGGAAGGAATCGCACGTATGGTTTTAAGCGCTAGTGTTGTTCACAGACGGACGGACGGACGGACGTTTTGAAAAAAAAACAACACTTTTTGATATCAGGGGACCCCAAAACGTGTATTTCCGTTAAAATCTCGAAATCGATTTTTCGCAGCATTACATAACTTTGCCTTTACTACGTTTATTACTCCGTATATACGTACGTATACGGGAAAGTAAAAATAGTACTATGGTTTAGGCGTTAGTGGTGTTCACAGACGGACGGTCGGACAGACAGACGTTTTGCTGTCTATTGTTTTTTCGGGTATCAGTGACCCACAAAGGAGGGATTCAGGCTACACCACGTGTTAGGGGATTTATCAGCTTTTTCGATATCATGGTCCGTCAATGATTTTTTTCTGCCGAAAATTGCCGTTTTTTTCGGGCAGCTTTACATAACTTTCCCTATACTACGTATATTACTTCGTATACATGTATGTATACGGGAAAATAAAAGGCTCCGAATTTTTTCTTTTATTTTTTCTCAAAGAGAGCAACGTACGCTTATAAAAATTTCAATTTCTAAAATTGCAAAAGAATAACATAGCAATACTAAGTTTTTATGAAGACCCTTTAGTTCAAGAAAAAGTGCAAATATTTTACCGTAAGTAATTAACAAGAAAATGAGTAGTCAGAGGTGGACTAGTCTGAATTGAGTTAAGGGCATTGCCCTCCCCACATATTAGACTCAAACGGCCGGCCACAAGGCGGTTCCAACGGCAGAGCGGGTAGGTCTCTTCCTGACGGTCTCCCAGACCATAATCCGCCTGCCTCAGCCCAATGCTTTCTAGTACCTTGCCCTCGTCTTATCAAGGCGCCCGGCTAGAGCGTTAAACGGCCCTTACTCAGACCTTCCCGGGGCTTAGTGAGCAACATGTGCCCTGCAAGTGAGCCCCCGATGCAGGATCACCCCTGACCAC
The DNA here is from genome assembly GCA_031308135.1 of Acheta domesticus. Lineage (NCBI taxonomy): Eukaryota > Metazoa > Arthropoda > Insecta > Orthoptera > Gryllidae > Acheta > Acheta domesticus. Next base: position 89,243,367 of record JAHLJT010009355.1, read on the forward strand.
GTAAGTCAATCTCCTGCCCCCAATATATATAGTAACACGCCGAATCTCCCAGTGTTATGCGACACATACACGGACGCTAGTATAAAAAATTGTTTTTGAAATCCATGAACGTACTTCTAAATATTAATGAATATTTACTTTTTCTTTCGCTTAACGGAAATACTTTGGGGGCTTCTTATGGGGTAACCGATTTATTAACGTTATTTTCATACTTTTTATCAAGATATGCTCGTGTACGTTTTATTTTTCTGTGATTAATTTTTACTTTCCCGCATACTATATGTACGTACGTATACTATACGTACGTACGTATACTATACGTACGTACGTATAGTATAGGGAAAGTAATGTAATGCTGCGCGAAAAAACGGCCGATTTTCAGCAAAAAAATTCTTATAACAGGGCCCTGATAACGAAAAAGTGGATCAATCCAGTTGCTAAATTAAGAAAAAAATCTAACACGTGGCGCAGGCAGCATCCCTATTTTGTGGGTCCTTGATACCGAAAAAACAATTGAAAGCAAAACGTCTGTCCGTCCGTCCTTCTGTCAGTCTCTCTGTGAACAACGCTAGCGACTAAACCGTTCAGCTGATTTTCTCCAAATTGATACTCCCCGATCGATCTGAATGATCTCGCGACCTTTGAATTTGAAACCGGTATTTTAATTTTGGTGGGTACTTTGCATGAAACCCCTGGGACATTTTCAAACTTTTCAAAAAATGCCACAAACAATTTTGACAAACTTTTGTTGTTGGATAGTCTGAAGGTCATTTAAAAGAATAGGCGTAGGTCTCATGTTGGTTCAAATTTCTGATTTTTCGAAAATTTAAATTTTTTTTCGGCATCTTCCTACCATTACAATTATGAAGATACATTTTTTTCTTAATGAAATGTGTTCATAAAAAATTGGTCTTCAAATAAGGTTATGTTCAATTTTTCAAAAACATAAGTATTTCTTTTCGAAAAATTGTGTCAAACATTAACAATTTTTTATTTTCCTTAAACCATTTTTCTTAAAAAACTGCACTACTTTTTTTGATTTTTTTGATTGGGACTTGAGATAGTATAAAGAAAGCTTAAGATAATGGTGCAGATTTCATGTTCATTCAAATGCCCGATTTTGCGCAAATTAAAAAAAAAAATTAAAATTTCGGCGTCTTCTACAACTACAATTGTGAAGACACGATTGTTTTTTCTAAATGAAATATGTTCATCAAAAAATCTTAAAATAAGGTCATTTTGAATTTTTTGAAATATGAGTAGTTTTTCTATAATTTCCTGACAACATAATAGTCCGCTCGGAATTGACTGCGCTTCGTTTTCGTCGTTTTCTTACAACTACAATTTTAAAAATACAATTTTTTCTCAATTAAATTTATTGATCAAAACTATATCTTCAAATAAGGTCATGCTTAATTCTTTTCAAAATACGAGTAATTTTTCAATATTTTTGTGACAAAAATAATAGCCCGCTGTAAATTTTCTGCGCTTCTGACAGCTGGATGTGTCGTAAATTAGAATGTGAAATTTCGTATATTATTTCTTTATTCGTTTCTTACATTCGACCTTCTGTTGTACATTTACACATTAATGTTTTAGAAATTGTTTATTTTGATTTATTTCAACTAAAAAGTTAAAAAAATTAATAGCTCTCAGAATGCAGTCAGCAACAATGAAATTCAGTTTGCGCTCGCGAATGTGCATTACATGTCGTTATTGTGACCTGATGGAGCTCTATGAAAAGAAATTATAATTGTCTAATTTATGTTGATATTTGCATGAAAATATTTATTTTTCGCACCAAATTTCTATTTCACCAAAATACCATTTCTAGTGAGTAGAGTATTTGTTGCCTGGTTTTAAAATACTCTTCTCTAATCATGGCTCTATGGAATGCATTTCTATATTGTCCAAACAAAACGTTTGTATTCTATTTTTGTACAATTGTAGAATTCAAATAGTTCTGACAACACTGCGATGGAAACAGTGAGATGTTCGCTTCTTGGTTGAATTGGACGTTTTCAAATAATAGCTTAGATGTTAGTAGCGCAGAAAATGCAATATTTCTGTACTACGTAGCTGTTTCTAATAACGCGGGAAAGTATGTGCTGTTTGTAGCACCACTAGTTCCCTTCGCCATTCCTTGAATTTTATGGTTAGAGCTCGAGAGTTTGGCGTAATGCCTCATTATCCCCGACCGATTTCGCCGAATTCCACGGCCTGCAAATTTTAAACGGAAATTTTGATCTTTTGTATCGTTACATCAAACGTTTCTCGAAAAAGGATCTAAATATTTGGTTTTTTTTTCGGGGAGAAAAATGTGTGCTTACAAAAGTTGCGCAGGCCCATGTTAAACTCTCGACATTTTAGAATTTTGCAAAAGTTAAATTTTTTTCGTCATCCTACTATTGCATTATTGAAGATAGAGATTAATTTTTTTAATGAAATCTGTTTTTCAAAATTAGATCTGTAGATAATGTTTTCACGAATGATTCATATTGTTCCGTTTTCGCCTTTAAAAATAATGTAGTTAAAATTTTCTCAAATACTGTCGAAAAGCAGTTGAAAATATGCGTGTATTTGAATCTAGCTATTAAGTGGTATAGACCAGGGGTGGCCAACTTTTCTGTATAAATGATCTACTTTTTATCTTAAAAGTGTGTCGCTATCGACTAGTTGTCTTAGGCGTAGTCTAAGGGGGAAGAAGGAGTGTGAAATGCATACTATGTTTAAATAGTGTGTTTCAGTATAAGGTGAGTTCAGGCGAGGTAAGGGTAAATAAGTAAAATATATGTTCAAAACTATTTTTTATTTTTTAAATCATACAGCTCAGACATTGCGATCGATCGATCGACCAAAATAAGCCTCGCGATCGACCGGTCGATCGTGATCGACGTGTTGGCCGCCCCAGGTTTAGACAGCATAAAAATTATAGGCAGAAGTGGTATGATCGCCGTAAGGTACGGATCATGAGCTGTAGGCTGAGACGTGAGATTTTTATAAGTTATTGGCTGAAGTGAGATGCTATGGTGACGAGATCGAAAGTAACAATGTTCAGACGCGACATGAACGGTTAATGGAAATATCTAAATTACGTAATTTTTTATGTGTGGATGGAGCAGAAATGAATTTTGCAGTCTACACGAAAATGATAATTTATCGTAAATGATCGCAACAGACGACAGTCATGAGTGCAGCACAGCCTGTCAACAGGGAAGTACGTATATTCGTATAATCGCGAGGAAATAAGAACATTAACAACCGTCAACAGATAACAGTTCAAGGCCCAAGAATCTTGTAAATTTAAGTTAAATTTAAGGTTAAGAAAGAAATTGTTATCCAAATTAGTTGATGGCCATCTCAAAAGAATTACTAAAATATGAATTTTGGAAAAAGGAAAAAGTAAATTAAGCACTTTTGAAAGGAGATGATTAAATAAAGAACGCGGTCGACACTTCACGTCGCTGATGTTACAGAGGAATACTATTGTTGTTATTAATTGAGGCGTCCAGTGAGAGAGGGAGCTAACCCACAAAATGAAAAAAATCGATTTTTTCACGTATTCTAAATCCTCACTTCATCTTTTATTTATTCCGTAAATTTAATAATTGTATCATAATCCATTCTGCTATTAAATGGCCCTAATAAATTTGTGACCCGCCCATTTTCTATAATCTCCGTGTCAGGGGGAACTAAGCCATATTCACGTGTTTCGTTGGCAATACCAACACGAGTAGCGCTAGAACATAAGATGTTTTTGTTACATACCGTATTCAATTCACCAAAAGAATTGTAGTACTGACATTATAAGTAAAGTTTTTGGAATATAAATATAGGAATATTATACATTTGTTATCCATTACCGATTTGACATGTCAATTTCATGAACTTCCAGTATTCCTTGTTTGCAAGAGTACCAATTGGTAACACAATAAAGAATGAAGGCTACTCTTTAGGAAATAAGGATCCCCATGACCGGCTGAGATGACAAAGGCCAATAACCTTTCCTAATGCAGTGCCTCTCACAGGAAGTTTCTGAGGTTCGACACCCGACGGATTTTCCACACTAGCTAGATAGCTTGGCCATTTTCAACCGCTGACTGGAGGAGAATTCTAGCAGCCGGCTACTCCGATCAGTGCTTTTTCGTTGCTTCTCCGAAATGCAGGAACAGTAGGAAGTCTAGGAAATGCAGGAGCGGAATGCAGGAGCAGGGTCATAACAAACGGGCCACGAACAGCAACACTTTTGCTACCCCAACCTTGTCGCATCCTCTCCTGTTACACTGTCTCTCTCTTTCTCTCTCTCTCTCTCTCTCTCTCTCACACACACACCTACACACACATTTAAAGCACTATTATTTATATTGGGGGGACGAGTCAGCAGCTTGGAGATTGTCTCGGCTCGGACGTTGCTCCGCTGGCGGAGATACCTACAAGGGGAGAGCCGACGTGTAGATTGACGCCGAATTTCACGTTCTAGCGGGAAGCATCACCCGGAATGTAACATCACTACATTTATGAGACTAATCAGTACAGAAGATGACGCGCCCGAAAAAAATAATCAATGGATCCGCATGCATGAGAGAGCTCAGAGAAAAGTGGTAAGAACGCATTCATGATGCAACGAAATGGACAAGAAAGAAAATAGTAGAAAGAGGAACAGTGAAGAAGAATCTGAAGAAGAAGAGACACGACACGGAAACGGTACCCAAGAATAATCAACTCCCTGTGGGTGAATGCGCATTTCGTCTTGATATGTACAACCTCTATATCCGTACAATTTTTCCTTCTATCCGCAAAATTCTATAACAAAATTTCTCGAATACCTTCAGCTACCCTTTTCAAACTTGGCAAACAGAACCCTCATCGTAATCGATTGAAAAGGAAATTACCCAGAGAATTTTTTGACCCTTCTTAAGCAGACTGGAAGCGATTAGACTTTCCGTGTAATATAAAGTGCTTCTGAGAATGAAATAATCACGATAAAAGAAAATATCTTATAAACTTGTTGAATAAAATAAAATCAACTACTGTACCAGTCGTTCACGGCTGCTGAGGGCCTCAGGCCAAGCAAGAATAAATAAATTTAAAAAAAATACGGCGGATTTTCGGCAGAAAAATATTCATTGCCGGTCCCTGATAAAAAAAGAGTGGTGCTACAGAATGGCATAGACTTTCCCAAGTTAATTTTCTATTTCCTTGGATTTGGGCTAGCTATTCGAAATTGCCACATACTTGTGCCAGCTGCCATCTATCGCCCCTCAAAGTACATTTCTTATGACATTTTCTTAATATTTCGGTTTCCAAATGGTAGAACGGAAATATATATTTTAGAATATTAAAGAACAGTAAAACCTCGTTCTAAGAGGCACTTTTCTTTTAAAAAAAATTGTAGCCGTTTTAAAAAGAATTCCGTTTAAGCGCTACTAAAAATGCGAAATTTGAAGCTCAATTTCACAGAAAATTTTTAAGTTTTCAAAATACTTTATTTGAAGCACATACACTCACAAATATAATAATCTTTACAAATTGCTGGTAATGTGTTTATTAAAGATTTGAGAGATCTTTAAAAAAACTTACATTCATGTAAATTTTAAAAAACAAAAAATAACTCAAAATAAACTTCACATCATTTTAAAGAGTGTAATTAGCACTATCCGTTACAAAAGAAAAAAACTGCAGCCATATATGAGAAAATGGCGTTTGAGGTTTCTGAAAATGCGGAATTTTGAGCTA
>JAHLJT010009355.1:89254102-89302246 GCA_031308135.1 Acheta domesticus
TCGAAATGCTCGGAGGCCACTAATTTTGAAACAATAAATTAGATATGACACATGTGTCGCGGTTGCCCATTTGAGAACTGGCTTATGAGCCACAGGCGATGGCATTGAATTGTGCCTGTAAGGGGAAGGCGCATTCAATTGCGAAAATAGCGATGAAGCTGATTCAGGCTAGTACGTGACACGTGGGCCGGGATTGGCTGTCGCATAGTGTATTCTTCAAACATAATCTGATGATTGAGGAGCAGAGAATGATTCGTGCAGAAGGCCGTGATGTTTTTTCCCGTATTGGAAACATTTTCGGTCACTACACTTTTGGCCAGCGACAAACTTTCGGAAGCAATTTTTAGAAAGTTTATTGTTCTTAACCAAGCTTCGTTTCGCGTCGGCAGTCAGGGCGTGGAAACTGGCTATTGGTGTGTTTCCAGTCGGTAGGTACTGGAAAAGGGGGGTTATCTGAAAAAGAAAAGTCATAAAACCTTTTCTTTGAGTAAGTTGTATGTACCAAGGTATTAGTTAAAACCCCAAGATATCGACCTCCCAGACCCTGAGCTAACTCCGGAAGGCCCGAAAAAAAGGTATTTTTCTCACATCTTTCGTTTTTTTCTGTATAGCTCTTTAACATTAAGTCGTGTAGAAAAAATGTTTCAAATAAATTTTAATGAGGATAAAAGTTCCTACAACTTTTATATGAAACATTATTTTTTAAAACAACTACCAAGCGAGTTACAGATTTTCGCAATTTTTTTAATTCTCAAAAACATGTGCAAACATACACATGTTTGTGAGATTATAGTCAACCTACTGCAAATATAATAGTTGTTATATGTAATACTATCATTTATCTCATCGCTGGTGTACACATTGTCTCAAAAACGTACCCTTTGCCAAAAATCTTAATAACCCCCCCCCAAAAAAATGGATACGTACATGTGGGTGTTCATGTTCCATCTTAATTCTCCAACACGGGAACAATGTCATTTCAACAAAGCTTGGTCTACATTGTTACTGGTCTATTACAATGGGAAAAATAATACACTGAGGGTAAGACAGCACTAAAGGGATGGATGAGAAGGAAATGATATTTAGAAACGAAATTATGCAAATCGCAATGCACTTACCGCATATAATGTGCACTGAGCTGGCCCAATGACCGTGACGGTCATAGCCGCTTAATAGATGAATGTCCAAAATAAGCTGCGGATTTTTGTCTATTTGCCGATTTTTATCCTTCAATTAAAATGCAGTATTTTAGGTTAATTATTCATTTTGAGGCATTAGTAGTATTATATTTTAATACACTTAATGCTTTAAAATGAATAAGTAACCTAAAATACTGCGTTTTTAAGTGAAGAATAAAAATCGCCAAATAGGCAAAAATCCGCAGCTTAGTCATAAATACTTTCACCCAAATTTTCAAGGAGAATAAAATTTCCTGCTTTTGTAATTTTTTTCTAAAACTAACACTAAGTGACCTACAGCCTCAGAACAGAAGAAACTAGTGGTGTTAAAGAATGGCACAAACTTTCCCGTATAGGTCTCTATTTCCTATGGTCTCTCCTAGCTATACAGGCTTGACACATACTCTTGCCAGCTGCCATCTATCGCCTCCCAAAGTACATTTTTAAACATTTTCTTAATTTTTCGGTTTCCTAAAAGTAGAATGGAAATATTAATTTCAGAATATTAAAGATCAGTAAAACTTCGTCCTAAACGGGCTGTTTTCACTGAAAAAAGTTGGAGCTGTTTTAAGAAATATGGCGCTTAGATGCTGTCAAAATTACAAAATTTAAAGCTGTTTTTCACTGAAAAGTTTTGAGTTTTCAAAAAATCTCATTTGAAGTTATTTTAAGCACATACTCTCACAAATACAATAGTATTTACAAATTGATGGAAATACACGTTTCAAAAAATTACATTTATGTAATTTTTGCTAAAACAAAAGAAACCAAAATGAACATTACGGCATAATAAAGAGTGCAATTTGCACTATCCGTTCGAAAAGTTTGAAGAAAAAATTAGAGCCATTTTTGAGAATATGGCGTTTGAGTGTTACTGAAAATGCGGAATTTTGAGTTAGTTTTCACAGAAAACGGTTGAGTTCTCGAGAAACTTTGTATGACATTATTTAAAGCACATGTACTCATAAATAAAATAATGTATATCGCCGCTAATATAAATATTACCGACGTGAGAGACAAGCAAAAAAAAGTACATGTTTTTTACCAAACTTAATCAATCCACCCACGTATTCTTACAAGAAATTTAAAGAAAAAATTTGGAGCCGTTTTTGAGAAAATTTCGAAATTGTTCCGGGGGTTTCAAGTAAAGTACTCCCAAATTTTCAAAATCGCGGCGCTTCGAGTGGAATCAGATCGACGGGGGAATTTCTTTTTTATTTATTTATTCTTGCTTGGCCTGAGGCCCTCAGCAGCCGTGAACGACTGGTACAGTAGTTGATTTTATTTTATACAGCAAGTTTGCAAGATATTTTCTTTTGTCGTGATTATTACATTTTCAGAAGCACTTTATATTGCACGGAAAGGCTAATCGCTTCCAGTCTGCTTAAGGAGGGTCAAAAAATTCTCTGGGTAATTTCCGTTTTAATCGTTTACGATGAGGGTTCTGTTTTCCAAGTTTGAAATGGATAGCTGAAGGTATTCGAGAAATTTTGTTATAGAATTTTGTGGATAGAAGGGAAAAATGTACAGTGATAGGTGTGATACCGAGTTCTTGATGGATTTGAGAGTTTGGAATGAACCAGAGTGCTTTTGTGATTATTCTTAGGAATTTATTTTGGAAAGTTTGGATTTTCTGAATATTTGTTTTGGATGCTGCGGCCCAGACAGGAGATGCATAACTTAATATAGGTCGTATCATTGTTTGGTAAAGATGAATGGATGTGTGTAGTTGGAGTGGGGATGATTTTTTGAGTAGGGGATATAATTTATGTGTTCGCTTGGTGGCTAGTGCTATTCTATGCATGATATTGGGTCTCCATGTGAGTCGTCTGTCGAGTAATACTCCAAGGTATTTTGCCGTGGTGTTCGCAGGAATCCATGGTATGTTGTGGTTTTGATAGGTGAGTGTGGGTGGGTCAAGTGGTCTTCAAAGAGTGAATATTTTCCCTTGGCTCTTGCTTGCGTTTATCAGAATGTGCCATTTCTGTGCCCAATAAATAAAATAATGTATATCGCCGCTAATATAAATATTACCGACGTGAGAGACAAGCAAAAAAAGTACATGTTTTTTACCAAACTTAATCAATCCACCCACGTATTCTTACAAGAAATTATAAAGAAAAATTTGGAGCCGTTTTTGAGAAAATTTCGAAATTGTTCCGGGGGTTTCAAGTAAAGTACTCTCAATTTTCAAGAAAGTTTTTCAAAATCGCGGCTCTTCGAGTGGAATCAGATCGACGGGGGAATATTCATTTTGGAAGTTATCGTACGTATGGTTTAATTGTTCACAGTCACAGGAGAGACGGACGGACAGACGGACGGACTTTTTGCTTTCGATTGGTTTTTCCGTATCAAGGATCTACAAAACAGGGATTCTGGCTACACCGTATGTTAGGGGATTTTTTTCTTAATTTAGCAACTGGTTTTATCCACTTTTTCGTTATCCGGGTCCGACAATGAATTTTTTTCTGACGAAAATTCGCCGTTTTTTTCGTTCAGCATTACATAACTTTCCCTATACTACTTATATATTACTCCGTATATACGTACGTATACGGGAAAATAAAAAGCTGTAAAGTTATGCGGCGGTGGGACCGCCCGACCACCTGATTACTTGGAGGCATGCGCTTTTATTGTATCAATTGTAGCATTTTTTGTTCACTTAGAGAATGTTTGCTTATACCAGTTTTGATGTAATAGTATATTAGAAAAATGAAAAAAAATCATTAATTTTCGTCCCACTTTAGTGGGTGCCTCGGGCAAGTTGTCCCTGCTGACCCACTGCCCTGGGCGCCCTTGGTCGTACATCGTTGCGATGTTTGCTATAATATAACCTTCACCGAGGGAACAATGTTTTAAATACCATACCAATTTACTAAAATGTGGGATTGGGTTTAAAAGCAAAAAGATTCCAAGTTTCAAAATCCATAATAAAAATTGCCAGTTACATTACTGATTGGAGCAATTCACTGTTGACAGTGTCTGTCAAAAAAATTACGATTTTAAATACTGTTAGAGATGGGAGGTGATGAAGTTATGAATCCACTGATTTTTCTAACTAGTAGCGTCTTATCATGACATTATTTCTAGAATAAGGACAGTTCTCACTCATCAAAATCATTCAAATTTCATGTATTTTCTTTCTTGCTTTTAGTTGGATGTGATACATTTACCTAACGTAGACAGTGCAAGGAAATATTTTGCAGTGGAAACAGTGATTTGTCTGAAGTATTCTGTATAATCTGACAGAAACTATAACAAAACATATTTCTGAAGTTGATAAAATCATTTTGTTAATTTGTATAGTAAATAGATGAAGAGCGTGAGTACTGGACGTTCTCCTTCTACCAGGTACTTTCAAAGACGATGATATAACCTAAGTTTTGTCTTGTTTTAAATGTACATGTGATGCAGCTCGCTAACATTGATGCCGCAGCTACCACCAAGTAAAGTTTGGAAAGAAACTTTTCCTGAGGATTTGTCGTGGTCACATACGTGTCTAATTAAAATAATAAGAAATGCAACTCTTAATTTTTTGTGCTTTGCTCTGTTATAAGAAACATAAATAACTATTCCTACAACGGACTTTATCCCCTAATTGTCAATAACGAAAGCATTAGCCAGCTTATTCTAAAATTAGAAAGAATCACACCTTATCCACATCGCAGTGCGTAGGTAATGCACATATTCCCCGTTTACTTACATTTTATCGAGTGAAAATCCGGCGTTACCAGGGTGTTTATTTATCACAATCATCTATTTAACAGTCCTTCCCTGCTCAGTGCACATTACATGAGGTATGTACGTATTGCGCGTTGCAAGGTTTTGTTGTAAATGTCACTCTTTTCCCACCCACTCTAGGGCTGTTTTACCCTCAGCGTATTATTTTTCCCACTGTAGAAAGAAGACCAGAAATAATGTAGACCAAGTTTTGTTCAAATGACTTCGTTCCCGCGTTGAAGAGTTAAGCTGGAACGTGAACACCTACATATACGTATCCATATTTTTTTGTGTATTAATATTTTTGCAATGGGTACGTTTATGAGACAGTGTTTACACCGGCGATGAGATAAATGATAATATTACATGTAATAACTATTATATTTACTGTTGGTTGATAATAATCTAACAAACATGAGTGTGTTTGCACATATTTTTGAGAATTCAGAAAATTGCGCTTTTGGGAAAATTTGTAGCTCGTTTGGTAGTTGGTTTAGAAAACACGTTTTACGCAAAAGTTGAAGGAAATTTTATCCTCTTTAAAATTCACTTAAAACATTTTCCTATTCGAACTTAAGGTTAAAGAGCTATACAGAAAAAACTGAAACAAGTCAGAAAAAATCCGGTTTGTCGGGGCCCCCTCGTTTAGCACAGGGTCTGGGAGGTTGAAAACTTGGGGTTTTAACTGGTACCTGGGTATATACAACTTACTAAAAGAAAAAGTTTTAATGATCTTATTCCAGGTAAAATGTAAATACCGACTAAATTATGAAGCATATGCTTTTCGTGACACTTCAGCCAGTTGCCGGAGGGAAGCAGCGTGCGTGCAGGAACCGGCGCGGAAGCTTGCGCTCGTGGGTTGGCTGAGCGGTAGCGCTCTTTTTTCAATGTTCCCCCCACCAGTAACCCTGGTGGGGCTGGAATTTATTCAAATGAGTGGCTTTACAATTTATCGCTCCAGCTGGTAAAGCTTATGGAACTGTGGGAGGGCTTTAACTTAAATAAACTAACTTACATACTAACTTAATATTAACTTAAATCTATTACAGGACTGGCCTCTTTGGACCGAGCTTAGATTATTATACTATTATTTAGTAGGTTTTGATGAATAGTTATTATGAGAGTTCATTTTTCTTTTTTTTTCTTATTTTGGCATTCACTCACTCATTCATTCTTATGATTATTTTTACAACACGTTCACACACTCATTCTCTCTCACACTCATTCACACTACACTTCACTGTAGCGCTCGGGACGGCCGCTTAGTTATTGGCCAAAGTTTGCACCGCCGTTGCAGAAAGTTCTATGTCGCGTAAAGTTGGAGAGCGGTCAGCCGGTTTTGAATTTTCCCACTGACACAGTGGCTTTGTCAAGATGGTTGACGTTATATACAAAGAGCAGTTTTCGCATAATTCCACACCTAGGTTAAGATTTTTACTTTCCCGTATACGTACGTATACACGGAGTGATATACGTAGTATAGGGAAAGTTATGTAATGCTGCACGAAAAAATGGCCAATTTTTGGCGGAAAAAAATTAATTGCCGGGCCGTGAAAACGAAGAAGTGGATAAAACCAGTTGCTAAATTAAGAAAAAACTAGTGGTGCTACAGAATGGCACAGACTTTCCCGTATTAGTTTTCTATTTTCCTGGGTCTTCGCTAGCTATTCGGAATTGCCACATACTCTTTCTTGCCAGCTACCATCTATCATCGCCAAAAGTACATTTTTTTGTCATTTTCTTAATTTTTCGGTTTCCTATTGGTAAAACAGAAACATTAATTTTAGAATATTAAAGAACACAAACACCTAGCCGTAAATGGCAATTTTCTTTTAAAAATTATGTGCCGTTTAAGAGAAAATGGCGTTTTAGCACTACTAAAAATGCGAAATTTGAAGCTGATTTTCACAGAAAATTTTTGAGTTTTCAAAATACTTTATTTGAAGCACATACACTCACAAATATAATCATCTTTACAAATTGCGGATAATGTGCATATTAAAGATGTGAGAGACCTTTCAAAAAATTTACATTTATATAATTTTTGAAAAAAACAAAAAAAACCTCAAAATAAACTTTACGCTATACTAATGAGTGTAATTAGCACTATCCGTTACAGAAGTTTCAAGAAAAAATTTGCAGCCTTATACGAGAAAATGACGTTTGAGCATTTCTGAAAATGCCGAAATTTGAGCTACTTTCACAGAAAACGGTAGTGTTTTCGAGAAACTTTACTTGACATTATTTAAAGCATATATACTCGTAAATATAATAATGTAAAAAAATCGCCGATAATGTAAATATTAACGACGTGAGAGACAAGTAAAAAAATTTAAATTTTTGTAATTTTTGAAAAAACCAACCGATAGACCAAAATGACTTTTATGTCATTGATAGAGTACATTTACCACTATCCCTACCAAAAGTTTAAAGAAAAAATTTAGGAGCCGTTTTTGAGAAAATTTTGTTTTTGTAATTTTTTAAAATTGCACATATTGCACGCAATATTACACGAAAACTACCAAAATTGTGAAAAACATTTACATGACCTTTATTAAAGAACTCAATATGCAGAACAAATTTTATTTGAAGAAAAATCTCTATCTTCAATTTTGTAGTTGGAGAAAGACGCCGGAAAAATTCAAACTTTCACAATTTTCGAAAATTCAGAGCTGTACGTGAAAATCGGACCTATGCCATGTTAATAAGTGTATTTTCCTCTATTCATACAAAAAATTTAAAGAAAAAATTTGGAGCCGTTTTTGAGAAAATGTTGAAAATCCCCGGGGAGCTTCATATAAAGTACCCCCAAATTTTAAAGAATCTTTTTCAAAATCACAAAGCTTCGACTAGAATCAGATCGACTGGGGAATATCAATTTTGAAGAAAATCGACCGAACGGTTTAGGCGCTAGCGTTGACCACAGACGGACAGACGGACGGAATGCCGTCAATCGATTTTTAAGTATAAAGAAGCAACAAATCATGGATTCTGACCACACCACGAGATAGAGGATTTTTTTTCTTAATTTAGCAACTAGTTTTATCCACTTATTCGTTTTCACGGCCCGGCAATTAATTTTTTTCCGCCGAAAATTGGACATTTTTTCGCGCAGCATTACATAACTTTCCCTATACTACGTATATCACTCCGTGTATACGTACGTATACGGGAAAGTAAAAATCCCCTAACACGTGGTGTAGCCAGAAACCCTTTTTTCTAGGTCCTTGATACCGAAAAACCAATTGACAGAAAAACGTCCGTCTGTCCGTCCGTCTGTCTGTCCGTCTGTCTGTCTGTCCGTCTGTCTGTCCGTCTGTGAACACTGCTAGCGCCTAAACCATACGTACGATTTCTTCCAAAATGTATATTCCCCGGTCGATCTGATTCTAGTCGAAGCTTTGAGATTTTGAAAAAGATTCTTCAAAATTTGGAGGTACTTTATATTAAGCCCCCGCGGATTTTCAAAATTTTCTCAAAAAAGGCTCCAAATTTTTTCTTTAAATTTCTTGTAAGAATAGAGTAAAGTACACTTACTAACATGGCATAGGTCCGATTTTCACGAATAACTCCGAATTTTCGAAAATTGTAAAAGTTTGAATTCTTTTCGGATAGAGATTTTTTCTTCAAATAAAATTTGTTCTGCATGTATACGGGAAAGTAAAAAGTAGTCCAATTGTGTGAATTGGGTGCTTTTTTATTTCCGTGTTAATTTTGTTTTCTTATCAAATTATTCATTTCTTTTGTAAATAATAAACAATTTACATTTTTACTTGCTGGTATACACGGGGTGATATAAGTAGTATAGGGAAAGTTACGTAATGCTGCGTGAAAAAATCGCCAATTTTCGCCTGAAAAAAAATTCGTTGCTGGGCCCCGATAACGAAAAATGGATAAATCCAGTTGCTAAATTAAGAAAATAAAATCCCTAACACGTGGTGTAGCCAGAATCCCTGTTTTGTAAGTCCTTGATACCAAAAATCCCATTGAGAGCAAAACGTCCTTCTGTCCGTCCGTCCGTCTGTGAACACTACTTAGCGCCTAAACCATTCGTAGGATTTTTTCAAATTGAAGAAACTCCTGTCGATCTGGTTCGAGTTGAAGCTTTGAGATTTTGAAAAAGATTCTGTTAAATTTGTGGGTACTTTACATGAAGCCCCCGGACATTTTCAAAATTTTCTCAAAACTGCTCCATATTTTTCCTTCAAATTTCTTAAAAAAATAGAGTAAAATACACATATTATGGGGGCATAGATCCGAATTTCGCGGTAACTCTGCATTTGGGAAAATTGCAAAAGATTGAATTTATTCGGCTTCTTACGACAACTACAAAATGAACGATAGAAATTTTTTCTTCAATTAAAATTTGTCCTCCATAATGAGTTCTTTCTTTCAGGTCATGTACAGTTTGTTTGAAAATTTTAGTAGTATTCGCGCAATATCGCGTGCAATATGTGCAATTTTAAAAATTGCGAAAACAAAATTTTCTCAAAAACAGCTCCATATTTTTTCTTCAAACCTTTGGTAAGTTTAGTGCCTAATGTACTCTATGAGATGGAATAAACGCCATATTGCTCTATTCATTTTTTTTTCAAAATTGCAAAAATTAAATTTTATTGACATGTCTCTCACTCGTTAATATTTACATTGTTGACATTGTTATATTAATGAGTACATGTGCTTGAAATAAGGTCAAGGAAATTTTCTCGAAAACTCAACCGTTTTCTGTGAAAAGTTGCTCGAAATTCCGCATTTTCAGAAACGCTTAAATGCCACTTTCTCATAACTGCCTCCACAATTTTTTTTCAAAGTTTTGGAACAAACAGTGATAATTGTACTCTTTAATATGACGTAAAGTGTATTTTGAGATTTTTTTGTTTTTTCAAAATCACACAATTGTAATTTTTTTGAAAGATCTCTCACATCTTTAATATGCACATTACGAGCAATTTGTAAACACTGTTGTATTTGTGAGTTAATTGGCTACAAATGACTTTAAATTGAGTCTTTTGTAAATTCAAACATTTTCTGTGAAAAGGAGCTTCAAATTTCGCATTTTTAATTGCGTTTAAACCCCATTTTTTAAAATCAGCTACACATTTTTAAAAGAAAATTGCCAAATCGGACTTAATTTCAGTGTCTTGCTTAGAGTTTTCTTCTTCCAAATTCGTGAAGTTTTTGAAGTATTTTTTCTCGAATGACGAGCGACCGTAGAATGTGCACTTGGTGTTGGTGTTACTTGAGACGTGGTTTCCACTTCCGTTAACTTAAATTTATTGTTGCTAGTTGTGAAAACATACATCCGGTGCCTCTCCAGAACAATGGCGTGATTAAGGATTCTATCTTCAATAGTTTGTCTCAATGTACCTTTCCCTACGTTTCGTTGCCTTCCGGTATCTTCAATTTCGGTTGGCGCATCTTCTCATTGCTGTCATGTCCATCTGCAGAAACCAGCTCAGTATCATCTGCTTCAGGACACAATGTCCACTAGTTTTTCATGTACAGTGTCTATAGGTTTATGCTAGCTTCTCCATCGGTCAAGGGGATGTATCTGAAAAATCCACAATTAAATTGGTTGTATAACCAGCGTAAGACATTTCATAAATTAAAAGTTAAAGACTAATATTACCATATGACAATGAAAAATAAGATTTTATCAAGGTATTTCTTTACTGTATATTAATAAAACTTTCAATGTTACTATTACTATAATAGTAACCTAATACTATTCTGCATTTACTATCATCTTTAAAAAAATTATACCGATGCCACATGATCGTGTTCTTCGAATGAGCATTCATAAATATCTACATTGATTTATATGCTAAGATAGGATTAATTTCTTGCGGAACAATGTGAGAATCCGAATGGCAGTAGGCCCAAAAATGAAAATAAATAAAAAGATAAGATTAAATAACAGAAAATTCCAAATGTTTAGGGTGTATCAAAAATCACAGGCTGAGCAGAAATAAGTTAATGTCTGGAAATCTAGGATTGAAGCTCAATTAAAGTTTCCCTTTTCTATTTTGTAGTAAAATCTGAAAAAATAGGAGATATTAATTAAAAATCAATTTTATACAAAGGATAACAATGTTTTTTTCCCTTCCAATACTTATATTATAATGTTCGACTTAGCGGCATTACAAAAAATACCATCTCTATCTGTACAACACTTACAAGAGTCCATTTCGTCAAACGCTTCTTGCTATCGCTCCCTAAAAACCAGAGTGTGTTTTTATCAACGCTTGGGGTGTATATAAGGGTCACTGGGAAACACACAGCTTACAGTAGCTACTCATTCTTCCAGGCTTTTAACCATTGTAGAAACGATGCAGGCGATCTTGAAGACTTTGGTCATTTTGCTCATCATGTTCATAGCTCAGGTAAGTTGCCAATGAGACGTTGAAGATTTATCTCAATTATGTACTAGCGGAAGTACCAAGACATTGCCAAACAATTTATTAATCAATTATTTATTATTTTGAAACAGTAATATCTTTATTTAATTAATTTTTTTCTTTAAGTAAATTTATTTACATCCTGGCCATGACTCGCCTATCGCTACCAGTTTCAACGTGGCCCACCATTTCTCGTCATGCCTCACCCAATTGCTCCCTGACATCCTACGCCAGCACATCAATTACTCGATGCATTGCATAATGCGTTAAATAAATTTTAATTTCTTGTATACGTACGTATATACGGAGTAATTATACGTAGTGTAGAGAAAATTATGTAATGCCGTGCGAAAAAACGGCGCATTTTTTGTAGAAACTAGTGGTGTTACAGAATGGCACATATTTTCCCGTATTAGTTTTCTGTTTCCTTTGGCCTTAGCTATTTTGACTTGCAACATACCCCTGCCAGGTGCCATCTATCGCCGCCCGAAGTACATTTCTTGACATTTTCTTAATTATTCGGTTTCCTAATAGTAGAAAGAAAATATTTTGTTTAAATTACTGTAATGTAATTTTTTTTAAAGATGTCTCACACCGATAATACGCACATTTTCAGCAATTTGTAAACACTATTTTATTTGTGAGTTAAAGTGTTTCAAATGATTGCCAATTAAGTTTTTCGAAAACTCAAAAATTTTCTGTTAAAAACAGCTTCAAACTTCGAATTTTGAGTATCGCTGAAACGACATTTTCCTAAAAACGGCTCTAAATTTTTCAAAGAAAAATGCCATTTAGGACGAGGTTTTACTATTCTTTAATATTCTTCTGCCATGGAAGTATTTGAAATGGAAGATGAATTAGCAGCGGAATTCCTCAATTTACAATGGATTGACCACACCTGTGTACTCATTAATGTATTTTCCTGAATATGTTTGTTTGTAAAGTTCCACATAGTTTTGATAGCATATTCTTTGTATTCTTCACATTTTAATCTTCGTATATTAATTGCCTATGTGTAATGTCTTCATTTGTAGTTTGTGCAGTCCATTTGTATTTTCTTTCTTCACAAAATTCTTGAAATTGCTTTTACACGCTTTCTCTGTTCCTTTCGCTGTTTTCGGCACTGAATCTTTAATAATAGATTATATTTCAGAGTTTTAAACATTACCAAAACACATTTTAATATAATATTGATGCGCAGGAGGTATTTTGGGGCAGAAACAATTGCTAGCGTTATCTTAAAAAGGTAAACAAAGTTTCTACAGCGATACAAAAGGTAAACAAAATGATGGCGATAAACATCTGGGATTGGTTTAATTTGAATAAATCCTTGCTTGGCATTGGCTACTTACGACATGGACAGACATGAGTGAAATAGTCATTAAAAACCCTGATAACAAACTAGTGGTCCTACACAATGGCACAGACTTTCCCGTATGAGTTTTCTATTTCCTTGGGTCTATTCATACTGGCCACATACTACTGTCCAATCCAGCTGCAATCTATCGCCGCTCTATTCACATTTTTTTGACATTTTCTTAATTTTTCGGTTTCATATTAAAGGAGTGCAATTAACACTATCATTTCCAAAAGTTTGAAGAAAACATTTGGAGCCATTTATGAGAAAATTGCGTTTGAGCGTTTCTGAAAATGCGGAAATTTGAGCTACGTTTCACAGAAAACAATTAAGTTTTAGAGAAACTTTACTTCACATTATTTAAAGATCATGTAGTAATTAATATGATAATGTGAAAAAATCGCCGCTAATGTAAATATTAACAACGTGAAAGACAAGTCAAAAAATTACATTTTTGAAAATTACAAATTACATCTTTGAAAAAACAAAAACATAGAGTAATATGGCGATTATGTCATCTCATAGGGTACATTCAGCACTATCCCCACCAAAAGTTTAAAGAAAAAATTAGGAGCAGTTTCTGAGAAAATCTTGTTTTTGTATTTTTTTTAAATTCCACATATTACACGCAATATTGCACTAAAACTACTCAAAGTTTCAAAAAATGTACCGGACCTTAAAGAAAGAACTCGCTATAAAGAACAAATTTCATTCGAAGGAAAAATCTCTATCTGCAATTTTGTAGTTGGTGGAAGACGCCGAATAAAATTCAAACTTTCGCAGTTTTCGAAAATTCAGTGTAAAGCGTGAAAATAGTACCTATGCCGCTTTAATAAGTGTATTTTACTTTAATCGTACAAGAAGTTTAAAGAAAAAACATTGAGCCGTTTTGAGAAACTGTTGAAAATGTCCAGGTATGTATGTACTTTTGAAAATGTAATTGTTTTAAAGGATCTCTCACATTTTTAATTTTTACATTACTGGCAATTTGTAAACATTATTATATTTGTGAGTGTAAGTGCTTCAAATAACTTCAAATAAAGTATTTTGAAAACTCAAAAATTTTCAGTGAAAATAAGCTACAAATTTCGCATTTTTAGTAGCGCTAAAACGCAATTTTCTTTAAAACGGCACATTATTCTTGTTATTTTATATGAAGGTTAGCTTTACCATAAGGTTAATACATTATTTTTATAAAATTGTATTCAGAAATGTTGTTTGATGTTAATATTGTGTATTTGTTGTATTTATGTTGTGGGTTGATGGTTGTGGGTTTTATGTAGATTAATTGATTAGAAAATGCTACCACTGGAATTATTCCGTGTATCCTAAGTAGCGAAATAAATATTCTATTATATTCTATTCTAAATTTTAAAAGAACATTGCCATTTATGACTAGGTATTTGTGTTCTTTAATATTCTAAAATTTATATTTTAATTCTACCAATAGGAAACCGAAAAATTAAGAAAATGACCAAAAACATTTTTAGCTGTGATAGATGGTAGCTGGGAAGAAAGAGTACGTATGTGGCAATTCCGAATAGCTAGCGAAGACCCAAGGAAATAGAAAACTAATACGGGAAAGTCTGTGCCATTCTGTAGCACCACTAGTTCGTTATCAGGGTCCGGCAATGAATTTTTTTCTGCCGAAAATTCGCGCAGCATTACATAACTTTTCATGTACTACGTATATTACTCCGTATATACGTACGTATACGGGAACGTAAATAACCTCATATGAGCGAAGGGACAGTGTGCAACCTGCCACAAAAATTCATTGTTACAATGCCTCTGCTAGCGTGGATCACTCAGTCAAAGATGCCTTTCGGAGAACAAATTCGCTAGGCAGTTAAATATAATACAGGTTTTACTGAAAGTTTATTCTCACTGACTGGAATGACATTTTTTTAATTGAAAAAGCTCAATTTTTTTAGGGCGTGTTCCTACAACTATAATATTGAATATAGAGATTTGTTTCTGAATGAAATCTCTTCCTTAAAAACGGATCTTTGAATACGTTCAAGTTCAACTTTTCAAAAATATGAAATTTCTGTGTAATTTTGCGCAAAATATTGGCATTTTTTCTCAAAAACCGCTCATTTTCGTTGAAGTCTCTAAGTTATCGAAAATTGCAATTTGATATTTTACACAAGAAAGTATGTGCTGTTGTAGTATCACGACTTTGTGAATTTATTAGGATTATGTAACATAATAATAATTTGATAAATATAATATTATGACTAAAAACTGGATTTTTCGAAGCTTACTTAGCATACAATTTGCTTGGAACATTGAAACTGGTATACATCTTAATGTCTTTAATTCCATTCGTACAATCATATTCTCACAATCTGCATTCCACCATGGTTCATGGTTCAGTCTGCCTGTACATCTTGGAATGCCAACTATCGCAGCGGCTATTACGGTTAAATCGGAGGTCGTTGTATCGCTGCTCTCGAAAGGCCCTCAAAATTCCAATCATATGCTCCAAGTAGTTCGAACACTCGAATACTCACCAAACCCAGAGAGGTGTGTTGGACTGTGTACAATATTGTACGTCCACCAAATCCAAATGGATCGTACAAGAGCAGCAAACAAACTGGATATTGTTTTTCGGTATTTGGAGAAAAATAGGGTCTACTTGTTGATGTTTAATGCAAGCGATCAACATGTGATCCAAAAGATAGAGAAACGTCAACAATACAAAAATTTGGAAATCGAGATCAGTTGTATTTGGAGAGTCAAGCAGTTATCCGAGGCTTGGCGCTCTGGAATTGGTTGAACAAAATCTATGAAAGAATTTGTGTAAACTCTGAGGTCATTCAAAAGAATGGCAAGTACAAGACATTGCGTAATTGGAACAGTTCTTATATTGTAGGGGTTCCCAGAGTCATTAGATCTGCTGCAACTTGGAGTTACGTATATTATGTTTAATTAACTGGCACCTAAAGTACTTAGTCGTACATTTTTAAATTAATAACAAAAATAATTATAATAAAAATAACAATAAAAATAATAAACATAATAATATACATTTCACCGACGGGTCACAGTTGGATGTAACAATTAGACGGGTCAAAATTGGAACTACGTTGCCGTTTCGCAGTTGTGCACTGCCATTGCAACACCGAATCTACTATGCTAGATGTCATAAATTGAGCTTTCAGTGTCTAAACCAGGAATCAAACCTAAATCTCCCGAAATACTCCCTGTAGCTCTAACCACTTGAATTACGGAGACAGCCAACTCTTCGAATAGCCTTATTGTAATAAGAGCGCTCAACGCTTTACCTCCAATTCTTAGAAAAGTCAACACATAGTTTGTAAAATATTGTACAATATTTTACAAATATATACAATACAAAAATATTATACATATATTTTGATCATTTTATTTGCCTTTTCTTAAGGTAGAGCAGCTGATGAAAATGATTAAGCAGCTAAATTGAAAATTATTCCGAACTATTTATCGGCTCAGGGCATATATTGATATCCTGAACATCTTACTTCGAAGAGAAGAGAAAGATACGTGACTTCGAGTAGAGCAGACAGATAATTGACTTTGAGGTGAGCAGACGCACACTTGATTTCGAGTGGGGGAGACGAACATCTTACTTCAAGTAGATGAAACTGATTTCGACTTTAAAGAAAACGAGACAGAAACTGGAGTGAGACAGTAATCTTGACTCCATCACTTCAACTTGGCCTGCAAGCTACCTGGTTGGGGAAAAGCAGCAAGCCGACGAGACGTGTAGGTTGGTGCCGCGACTCGCCATTCAGCGCGGGAAGATGACCGCTGCCTTCCGCGATTAAAGCTTACACTACACTTACATAACTAATGACTACTGCAGATGACAGGCTCGGAAACACAAAATAATCAATCATTCAACCGAATTATTTACACAAGTAACAGTGCATGTACTTCCAGTTCATCGCTGACAATGTACAATGCTTGGTTTCAGATTGTGGCGAAGGGTATTCTGGAAGAAATGGAACACAAACGGCAGATAACTTCTAAAAGGTGTTAGCAAAGACGAAATAACACCACCGCCTCTATTAGAGGACAGCTTAGTTTGTGACACCTACCCCTTGCTTGTGGTATGCCCAAAGATATACCAGCACACTTCGGCTTGAAAATATACAGCAATGGATTTACGCACAATGGGCAGAAGAATGAATTTACGCACAAGCCAACGTTACTACTAGAGTTGTCTCGTAGTTACTGCAATAGCCACATTTAGGAAATTAAAGAAAATAAATGGTGATTCATAAGTAATTGGGTTTCGTCTGCACTATACGAATGTTGTAACACTTAATGATCACAAATAAAAATGGGTAATTCCAAGTGTTTTTTCATTTAATTCATTCTATACAATTAGCATCTCTCTTGTTGCACCATTCACTTATCCATCCCAAACGTCCTTCATTCTATTTATAAAGTCTTTGATCAAGCCGTCTTGTGGCGGAAATTCCGATGGTGTCGAAATTTCGACACTAGCTGCATCCTTAGGCAGGGTCGAATTCATCCACTGTGTGGAAGAATCTTATAGGGGCCGACTGTTCTGATCCGTGGTTTTCCCTGGTTTCTTCGATCAAAACCAGGCGAATGCCAAAGCAGTACCCTAAAAAACGAGTCATGAAACGCGCGGGTACTTTCCTTTCTCTTCCTTTCCCCTCCACTCCTCTTACTGCTTACTTACTTTACTACAGCACACACATGGATTTCCATGACTTCAACTACTACACATGTTGGGAGTTGGGAACTTAGGGCTAGACAAAGGTGGGGCGGCAAGGACCATCAATCTGGCCTGCCCACCATAGCAGAATCAAATAAAACTAAAGCTATATTTTTTCTATTTAATTAATAATTACGAAAAATTCGTTATTAAAAGATGTTAGATTAAATAAATCTTGAAAGATATAAGCTTGATATAAATCTGGACTACAGAAGACTCAAATTAAACTAGTGTCTGGATTTTTACTTCCTCGCTAACGCTTACGCAGTGGAAAGAAAGCTATGTAATGCTGTACGAAAAAATGGCGAATTTTCGGCAGAAAAACTCTTATTACAGGGCCCTGGTAACGAAAAAGTGGATAATTCCAGTTGCAATGACGACAAAAGGTATGTCCGTCCGTTTGTGTGCACAACGCTAGTGGCAATACCGTTAAGCTGATTTTCTCCAAAATTGATATTCCCCAATCGATCTGGCTGATGTCGCGGCCCCTTGAATTTGAAACCGATATTTTGGGGGCTACTTTACATAATGCACCTGGTATATTTTAAAAATTCTCAAAAAAGGCTCCGTTTTTATTAATTTTCTGTTGGATAATGTGAAAGAAATGTAAGAGATGGAGCAAGTCTAACTTTCGTTGCAAAGTTCGATTTTTGGAAAATTGCTTAAGTTCATATTTTTTCGTAGTCTTCCTGCAACAAAAATATTAATGATAGAGATTTAACTTAACGAAATCTGCTTTTTAAAGATAGATTTTGAAATAAGGTCATGAATATTTTTTGAAAATTTGACTCCTTTTCGCGAAATTTTGCGTGAAAATACTGGTTAGAAAGTACGGGATGTGTTAGCACCACTAGTTAACAATTGTATTACTAATTAGTTTATTACTAATGAACAAAACTACCTTTTACCTGTTCTTTTTTAATATACTGGGGTTACCCCCTTTCTTATCACCATAGGGGGTTCTCGTCACCATAGGGGAACAGAAAAAGATTATTTGCAAGATAGTTTATTCATTTATTAATAAATTATTCCACCAATATTTTTTCCCGAACATATTTTCCAAGAAACCAGAGTTACATCAGTTGTTGATATCGTGGTTGTTTATAGACCATAAAGGAATCAAAATAAGACAGTTTCTACCTACTTAATTATTAATTAGCCAAATCCACTTTTCATTCCGTTTTGTTTTCTTTCCAGCTGTAATTTTACACATACGTCGGAATTAAGGTCTGTTAATGTGTTGCCAAAGACGGTAAATATTGGTGAAAGTGACGAGGAAAACATCTGTTTTTGGAAAACATCAAATTTGAGATGATTCTCTCTATGTATTGTGACGAATAAACCGAAGTGCAGCTGATCGCACAACTTTCAGGCGCGGTTCGGTCTGTGACAGAACAAACGGAGAAGGCATCCCCTGCTTTTGACGGTGACATACACACAGTCCTCGACATACAAATGTATGAGTGTAAGTTAAACTCCATAAACAAGACATTCTCGAGGCTTCACCGCCGATTTCCGGGATTCACCTCGCACCTGACTATATTCGACAAAGCATAACGACGAGACGAATACTAACCAGACTGACGATACAAAACACGAGACAAGAGGCCGGAGACGAGTGCAGGTGAACCATGGAGTGACGGAACGCCAGAAGCGTTAAGATTCTCCGTAGGGTTCGGACGTGAGAGAGACGCTCTCGGGGAGTGAGACGCGGGAGGCTGTTAGTGCTCGTGGGGAGTCGTACGCGAGACGAGTGAGGCTCCAAAATATAGATTCTCTCGGGGGTCGAGACATCCCATGATAACGTGAGTCGAGCCGTGAAGTGACAAAACAGAAATCGCCGGTGGCGATAGTGCGTTCATGCCGCACTTCATGAGGACGGAGATGGTGATGGAGACCAAATGGAGCGGGCCGAGCAGACGAGTGACGACCGACGACAAAAGAGCTTCACAGCTGTGAGGGGACGTTGCCCTGCTTCCTTCTGCGGCGCTTCCAGATGCGGTGCCGAGTCCTTGTAATCCATCTGCGTCCGCGCGCTTTGCGGGCAACACGCTACAGCGGTGAAACAATATTCTAATAACGCGCCTCAGGGTATCATTTAAAAGCAGGAAAGCCACTGTTCACGCAAGCAATAATATAGCCGTAACCAACATGTCTGATACATCTGACAGCCTGACTAGCAGCTGTACAAACTATATCATACTGTGTTATGCAGGATCTGTAAAGGTATTTAAAAGTGATACTGGTGGCTGAGATCCACGCTATGTGAGCTCAGCCTTACATCTGCAAGCTCCCACAATGCACCTTTGCCTCCCTCTTGCAGAGAAAATGCTGTTGCGTCCACTTTCAGTTTGTTGTTGATCGTTGGCGGCCATTCAGGACCATTGCGCTGCTAGCGAGGTTCCTTCTTTTTTTTGGAAATGTAGTCACGGAGTGCAATGTTCATGAAACGATTTGGTGTTTGCTGTGATTTGTCTAACACCGAGTTCGGAGATGGTTGTAAGAAATACCGATGACTCGCCTTGGCAATGAAACTCTGTGATCTTCTTTGAGATGTTTGCAGAACGCCGCCATGTGGCCGCGTGGTGTGATGGCCTCGTGCAACTTGGTTGTGATTGCACCACTGCGATTTGCCGTCTGAGCATGCCAGCTGGTTTGTAGTGATTGTTCCCTCTCCATAGCGGATGACTGTGGACAGGCACCACGTGTGTACGGCATGTTTTTGGTGTGGTGAATGTGAGGTCAGGGTTGAGGTCTGTCCAGTGATTGAAGTACTGTTTGTTCATTGCTGGGTTTAATTTTAGTTGTCTTTAAGGGATGTAAGAATTGTTTAAATGGTACCTTCATCACTTCCACGAACATAGTAATTGTAATGTTAAGATAATGTACTGTTAAACATTTACTCTACAATGTGTTTGAGCATTCTCTTATATTCCTTTGTTTTCCTGGCATAAGAGCTCCTAGTAGTTTAGTGTCCTGAGTATCGTAGGTTTGTTGAGGGTTCACTACTTTAATTTTTTGTCCACTGCTCATTAGTGACCCACAACAGCCACCTTACATTTCCCTAGCCAACAACCCTGAAAATAAAGTCGCCCCGAGTTGACCTCGTTTCGAATCCACGTGTTGGATTGCCACTGCTGGTGGGCTATCCGGACAACAGGCGATCGCTAACGCGATCGCTAACGGCTCAGGAGCTGCAGATAGGTAAATCCCTGCACAGCGGTAACGGGCCAGCGGTTCTATGTGTGGCGTCATACAGATGTATTAAAACACAGACGAGGGTGGGTAGAATAAATAGTTGGTTTATTAAATAAAAACAATGACCGAAGTCGTAAATCAAACCATACAACTGCCTTCAATGAACTAAAAAAATAGAGCCCACCACAAGAAGCGATATTTACAGTGCGGCTACCACAGCGACATACAACAAACATTTCCCCTCGGTGTGATGCACCGCTCTACCCGAGACAAACATACATGTCTCACAACTAACGACAAACTAATGCCGGCTTGCCGCCCCGCGTGCCAGTCGCACTGCCTCCGCAAAGCCTACCCGCTAACACCGCTCGAACTCCAAGAAGAAAGAGGCCGTCACTCACACGGCTTTTAAAGGCGCCTACGGCGTCTCCCGCCGCCTCCGTTGCCCATCCCCAGTCACGTGAGGACGCGCGTCCCTGGCTCGGTAAACCCGATGCGTCATTGCGCGTCACCTCGCCAGATGGCCAGCCCTATTGTCTTACATCCGGCAAACGCCTACCGCTTGCGCGTTTGAGCGTGCATGACGCTACATATGTGAGGCTCAACCGTACCCAGGCAAGTCGGCGGCCGCAATTGGCGCCCGAACAGAGACAGCCAAGTCGGTGGTCACTGTAAGTACGAATACATTTACATTTACTATTGAATTATCGCAATAATATGTTTTACCGTACGTCTTTTCCAAGAAGCCGGAGTAACATCAGCTCTTGATATCATGGAGGCTTGGAGGCCATAGCGAAAACAATAAAAATTAAAACACGTTTTCTACCAATTTAATTACTAATTAATTACTTGTTCACGGTCGTAACTCGATTTTGGTCGGTGGTAACTCGTGTTTCATTTTCTTTTAATCTGTAACTTTACACACACGTAAAAATTGAGATCTATTAATGCCTTTTCTGAGATTGTAAGATGGCGAATGTGACGAGGAAAACATCTCAATATAATACCACAAATAGATGTTTCTCTGTAAATAAGTGTGGACGTAGAAAAAACTTTGTATCTTCACAACTGTAATTATAAGAAGACGTCGAAATTATTTTTATATTTTTATATTTTCGCAAAATCAGGCATTTCAACGAACTTGAGACGGGCACCATTCTCTTAAGCGTTCTTTACGCTATCTAAAGTCCTAAATTAATCAAAAAAAATGTTGTACGCTTTTTAAGACAAAATGGTTAAAAGAAAATAAAAATTTCTTATATTCGGCACAAAATTCGACACAAAATGGAAGAATTTCCAGAAACAACCGTTCCAGGCGATATATCGAGCCGGTGATAGAGTCTAGGTGAGATCGGTACATTCGTCGTTGCAGGAGCAGAAGTTGTTTTCGAAATTCTTCTTCTATATTCTGGGCCGTATATGATTGACAGTTTTGAACCAAGGTACAATGATGTTAAGAGACCGAGAAATTGGTATCTATAATACGTACAATATTAAACCGTATATAGAATTAGATAATGATAAGAACGGATAAGATGGCTGTATAGTGGAATATACGTCTAAAAAAGGTAGAATTAGTTTAAATAGGTTACGTTTTATATGTTTGGATTATAAGAAGAAGGAAAATTGTAATAGATAGGGTTTATTGCAACGGAAATAACGTATGTGACTAGCGTAGCAAAAAGGTGGAAGTGACGTGTGAAAGAATGTTAAATAGAAACATTCGACTCTGAAAATTAGAAGATAGAAGATTCGAGTTTGAAACTGCAAAAAATTATAATTATTTTGTTCGGACTTTTATTCGCTATTGAAGTTATTGAGACAAAGAAAGTGACGAACACGTAATTATATTTTGTACAATGTAAAGGATATTTCGATTATAAAAAAAAGAACGGCTGTTTTACTTTCCGGTATACGTACGTATATACGGAGTAATGTACTTAGTATAAGTGAAGTTATGAATTGCTGCGCGAAAAAATGGCGAATTTTCGGCACAAAAAAATTCATTGCCGGGCCGTGATAACGATAACTAGTGGAGCTACAAAATGGCACAGACTTTCCCGTATTAGTTTCCTATCTCCTTCGGTCTCGGCTAGCTACTCGGCATTGCCACTTACTCGTGCCAACTGCCATCTATCCCCGCCCAAACTACATGTGTTTGACATTTTCTTAATTTTTCGGTTTCCTAATGGTAGAACGGAAATATTAATTTTAAAATATTATAGAACACACAAACCTCGTCCTATATGGCAATTTTCCTTTAAAAATTTGTAACCGTTTTTAAGAAAATGACGTTTAAGCGCTACTTTTTAGTAGCAAAATTTGAAGCTCATTTCCACAGAAATTTTTCAGTTTTCAAAAACCTTAATTTGAAACATATAAACTCACTAATACAATATGTTTACAAATTGCTGGTAATGTACATATTAATGATGTGAGGGATCATTCAAGACAATTACATTTGTGTAATTTGTAAAAAAACAAACAAAAGAAAAAACAAACAAAAAAAAACAACTCAAAATAAACTTTACGTCATATGAAAAAGTGGAATTAACACTATCCGTTCAAAACATTGAAGAAAAACTTTGGAGCCATTTATGAGAAAATGGTGTTGGAGCGTTTTTGAAAATTTGGAATTTTGAGCACGTTTTCACAGAAAACTCTTGAGTTTTCGAGAAATCTTACTTGACATTATTTAAAGCATTTAAACTCGTAAATATAATAATGTAAACAAATCGCCACTAATGTAAATATTAACGACGTGAGAGACAAGTGAAAAAATACATTTTTCCAATTTTTCAATAAACAAAAGAATAGAGCGATATGGAATTTATGTCAACTCCTAGGGTACATTTAGCACTATCCCTCCCAAAAGTGTAAAGGAAAAATTTAGACCCGTTTTTGAGAAAATCTCGTTTTTGTATTTTTTTGCACATATTACACGCAATATTGCGCGAAAAGTACTGAAATTTTCAAAAAAAAATGTACATGATCTTAAAGAAAGAACTCACTATGAAGATCAAATTTTATTTGAAGGAAAAATCTCTATCTGCACTGTGTAGCCAGAATCCCTGTTTGTAAGTCCTTGATACCGAAAAACCAATTGAAAGCAAAACGTCTCCATCCGTCTGTGCGGTGTATGTGAACAACACTAGCGCCTAAATTATGCATACGATTTTTTCCAAATGAAAGAAATCCCTGTCCATTCGGCCTGAGTCGGAGCTCTGAGATTTTGAAAATTATTCATTAATTTTTAGAGGTACATTACATAAAGACCCCAGACATTTTCAAAATTTTCTCGAAAACGTCTCCAAATGTTTTCTTGAAATTTCTTGTAAGAATAGAGTAAAATGCACTTATTAAGGTAGCATACGTCCGATTTTCACGCTTAACTCTGAATTTTCGAAAATTGCAAAAGTTTGAATTTTTTCCGCCCCATCCCCCAACTACAAAATTGCAGATAGAGATTTTTCCTTCAAATAAAATTTGTTTGTCATAGTGAGTTCTTTCTTTAAGGTCGTGTACATTTTTTTTTGAAAATTTTAGTACTTTTCGCGCAATATTGCGTGTAATATGTGCAATTAAAAAAAATACAAACACGAGATTTTCTCAAAAACGGATCCAAA
The DNA here is from genome assembly GCA_031308135.1 of Acheta domesticus. Classification (NCBI taxonomy): domain Eukaryota; kingdom Metazoa; phylum Arthropoda; class Insecta; order Orthoptera; family Gryllidae; genus Acheta; species Acheta domesticus. The sequence goes on from JAHLJT010009355.1 coordinate 89,278,315, forward strand.
TTTTTCCTTTACACTTTTGGGAGGGATAATACTAAATGTACCCTACGAGATGACATAAATTCCACATCGCTCTATTCTTTTGCTTTTTGAAAAATTGGAAAAATGTAATTTTGTTTATTTGTCTCTCATGTCGTTTATATTTACATTACCGGCGATTGCGTATAAGAGCTTCAAATGACTTCAAATGAAGTTTTTAGATAACTCAAAACTTTGAAAAAGAGCTTCAAATTTCGCATAAACAGTAGCGCCTAAACGCCATTTTCTTGAAAACAGTTCCAAAATTTTGAATGAAAATTGCCATTTAGGACAAGCTTTAACTGTTTTTTAATATTCTTAAATAATATTTTTGTTCTATTATAAGGAAACCGAAAAATTAATAAAAAATTCAAAACAAATGTAGTTTGGGCGGTGATAGCCGGCAGCTGTCAAGAGTATTCTTAATTAAATATGATCATCAAAAACAAATCTTCAAATAAGGCCATATTGACTTTTTTGAAAATATGAATAAGTTTTCTATAATTTCCTGACAAAGATAATAGCCCGCTCGGAACTGACTGCGCTTCGTTTTCGTCGTTTTCTTACATCAACAATTTTAAAAATACAATTTTTTCCCAATTACATGTATTAATCAAAGCAACATCTTTAAATAAGGTCAAGCTGATTTTTTTCAAAATACTAGTAGTGTTTCTATAATTTTGTGACAAATATTATAGCCTGCTGTAAATTTACTGCCCTTCGGACAGCTGGGTGCGTCGTAAATTAGAATGTGCAAATTTTCTATATTATTTCTTTCTTCGCTTCTTACATTCGAACTTTTATTATACACTTACACATTAATATTTAGAATTTTTTTATTTTGAAATATTTGAAATAAGTAAAAAGAATTAATAGCTGTCAGAATAGCGACAATGCAGGGTCTGCAACAATGGAATTCACTTTGCGCTCGCGAATATCTGTCAATTAGGTGTCATTGTTGTGACTTGATGGAGCTGTATGAAAAGGAGTTATAATTGTCTAACTTATGTTGATATTTGCATGAAAATATTTATTTTTCGCACCAAATGCTGTACCATTTGTAGTGAGTAGAGAATTTGTTTCATGGTTTTATAATATTCTTCTCTAATCATGGCCCCATGGAATGCATTTCTATATTGCCCAAGGTATTGCAGTGAGTCGGGTCGACACCCTGCATGACCCTCCTGTCACGGCACATTATACCCGCAGTGAGCAGCCGTGCTTTCACCAGAGCCCTGTGATTAGCAATGCTTGATGGTCGCACCGGGTCACCCCGCGTCTTCAGCTAACAAAGACGCTCCTCAGAGAATACCCTCATCGAGGCGCATTTCCCACTCCCCCAAACGAGAACGGGCATCTCCCTGCAGCCACGACTAATCTATTGTCGCGGCAATATCCAGATTTATTACCAGAACAACCATATTAGCAAAAGTCAGTAGCGACCGGCTCGCGCATCTCAGAGGTATCATAAACACTTCGTCTATGTTCACAACAGCAGCAGAAGCACTCACGCTCTAACTACAAAGACAACCAATTAGAACCACAGTTATGAATGTCACAAAGGGAAGGGGTAAGCTCCGACCAGTTGTCAATAAACGTTCATGGAAATTCTAGAAAACGTACACTTGAGCCAATCAAATGCCACGTAATCGCGTGACAACTCTGGATCTTCCAAATAGAGAGGATAAGGAGTCGAGCCACGAGCGAGCAGAGGAAAGCAAAAACACTCAAATTTTCGACAGACTAGTAAAAAGACGTAAAAATTTATTTTCTTGAGAAGCAGTGACTCTGCCAGTAAGCATTAGAGGGAAACTTGTACTTGGTGTTGGAGAGTGAAGATAAGCACGTGTTTAATAAGTCAGACGAGAGATAGACATTTTATTGGAGAAAGTTATCGCATAACATGGCCAATACCTGCAGGCATCACTGATCCAAATAGCATATACTAGTTTTAAATTGGTTATGCATTCATTTTTTTTGTTTTTTTGGTACATGTATGTGTATTTAATTTTTCCAGAGGGGGAAAATTCTGTTTTGAACATTCTTTGTTCCTTTGCTATTTGACTCTTGTTCTCAAATGTTGAATGATTTTTCTAAGTTCCTTATTGCATATGTGTATTATATTATTGCTGACAAAAAATTATATTTACATTACTGTACTGCTTTAAAATGTTCAATTTTATACAATCTGGCATTCCTTGTCCTAAATATTCTTAGAGCCTTCTTCTGTATGTGTAATAATTGTATTGAAGGAATGTTTAGGATTTTTGTAAACGTTGCTGTTATATCTAATTTGACTTGATGTGTTTAATCTAAACAATTGAAGTCTATTATGAATCCTGATAACATCAATTAGACATGGATAAACATTGGAAATGGAATAGAGACTTATGAAATACATAGAATATTTCAAAAGCTACACACTACAAAGTAATAAAAATATTAAAGTTTTAAATATCTTTGTCACATTTTTTTGATATTGCCCCCAAAACTGAATTGAAATAGCCTACTTCTTAAATAATTCTCCATACAAGCAACACATTACATTTTATTTAATATTTTCTTTTTCTTATGGAACAATCCTTTTAATTTTACACTACTGATCATCATATCTGAACTTACAAATGTCAACATTAATTACACTATTGAGTACATCAAAAACAGTTCATCAAAATCAACTAGTGGTGCTTCCAACGCACATACTTTCTCGCTCTGCTTCTATATGGTCCTTTTTGCTATTCCACTACTTCATAAACCAGAAAAAGTGTATTATACCAGCAAACCTCTTCGGTACCAAGGCCCGACAACCGAAACTCAAATTCAACGAACCGGCACTTATACCACTACGTAACACCAACACCGTCACTGTCGAACAGAACCATGAAAGAATAGAACCGACCTATAAAATGGTAAATGTAGATTAAGAAACAATTAATATGAAGGCAAAACGCTTTACAAATACAAGAGAAGTAAAAAATTGTTAAAAGTTAATTATTTGAACAAATATATACAGACATTTCCAGGACATTTATCGCAATTACTTATATTTTAGTCAAAACGTAATTCTATCGCTTTTATCATTAGGAGCCGGTAATTTTCAACATGCGAAAAACGTGTCTTTCAAACATGACCAAGAAAGGCAGCGATAAACCGCATTACGAAGTATTCGTAAGGCTAGAAAGTAATAATCATTTCGGAACCGTTAGGGATTGTAAGTTTATCGCATGCCTTCTGGTTATATTGTATTACAATTTAACGTTAAAATGCTCATAATTTTATTTAAATTGGTTCATACAGTTATATACTAGACAACGGTTGATTTGACATGTCATACGCTTCAGAAATCGAATAACAGAGTTGAAAAATTGTTTAAAAGACGCAGTTAGGGAAAACACAGACAAGTCCTGTCTATTGTTCTATATTGAATCTATTCGTGAGTAGAAGTACTTCAAATGATTTTCAATAAAGTATCTACACTATTCAGTGTTTTTTTCCTGCAACATTACATTCATCAAATTAAAGTTCCCCCCGGGGGATCGAACTCGGTACCTTCTTTACTGAAGATCTCATCCCGAAGGTGCATTAACCAACCGCGCTACGAGACCGACTTGCGGAACAACTGCTAATATTTTAGTCAAAACTATCTTGTATCAGTTCTCTTATTAGGAAGCCGATAATTGTCAACATGCGAAAAACATGTCTTTCAAAAAACATGACCAAGAAAGGCAGCGGTTTACTGCACATAATTTATCGGATGATCGGCATTTGGAAAATAACTACTGCGAGAAAGAATGTGCCGTTCTATAGCACCACTAGTTTATTTATATATTAACCTTCCCTTCTTACACACGTGTAGAACATTTAAAAAAAAATTTGGAGCGGTTTTTGAGAAAAATTTTTTTGGTCAATTTGAATCGCAATTTATGCAAAAACTATTCGTTCTTCCAAAAAATGGTACATGACCTTATTTGAAGTGCTAATTTTGTACAACCGACTTTATCTGAAGCGAAAATCTCTATCTTCAATTTTCCAGTTTTTAAACAGCTTTTGCAATTTTCGAAAAATAGGGCCTATCAACGAAAATGATGCCTACGTCATTCCCTTCAACGTTCTTCGCACTATTCAACAACAAAATATAATCAAAAAATTTGGAGCCATTTTTTTTTAATTTACAAAATCTCAAAATTGGCTTCATGTAAAGTATCCTCAAATACTTAGATATCGGTTTCAAATTCAAGAGGCCTTGAGACGAGTAAAAACCATCGGGGAATATCAATTTTGAAGAAAATCGACTGAACGGTTTAGGCGCTAGCGTTAAATTGAATTTCAATTCAATGTGTAAAATGCTCATAATTTTACTGAAATCGATTCATACAAATGCACACAAGACAACGATTGATTTAATATGACATACGATTCAGAAATCGAATAATAGAGTTAAAAAATGTTTAAAAGAAACAATTTGGAAAAACAGACTACTCATGTATATTTATCCGCATTGATTCTATTGGCGGGTAGAAGTAATTCAAACGACTTTCAATAAAGTTTCTATATGTTTCAAACGTAATTGTATCAGCTCCATCTTTAGGAATCCGGTAATTGTCAACATGCGGAAAACAAGTCTTTTGGCCGACCAAGGCAGCGGTGAAGGGCTTACTCCAAAACCCATATCCGAAGAACGATATTAGAAAAATAACTGCAGCGAGAAAGTCTGTGCCATTCTACAGCACCACTACTTTATGTATTTATTTACGGTCCCTTATTACACACGAGGAGAAAATTTAAAGAAAAAAATTTGAGCAGATTTTGAGAATTTTTTTGTTAATTTAAAGCGAAAATTATGGAAAAACAACTACTTTCTCAGAAAATTCTACAGAAACATTTTCAAAGAGCTAATTTTTTTCAACAGACTTTGTCTGAGATAAAAATCTCTATCTACAATTCTGTAATTAAAAAAAAAATTTTTTGCAATTTTCAAAAAACCAAGAAATTCACGGAAGTAGGACTAAGGTCATATTTTCTTATCGTTTTCCATTACATAAGTGAAGAAGATTAAAAGAAAAAAATTGGAGCGGTTGTTGGAAATTTTTTTTGTAAATTCAAATTGCATTTTACGCAAATACTACTGTATTTTTCAAAAAATTGTACATGACCTTATTTAAAGTGCTAATTTTGTACAATTGACGTTGTCTGCGGAAAAAATCTCTTTTTTCAATTTTGCAGTTTTTAAATAGTTTCTTGCAATTTTCAAAAATTGGGGATATCAACAAAAATGATACCTAATCATTCCCTTAAACGTCCTTTGCACAATTCAACAACATAATTTAATAAAAAAGTTTGAGCCACTTTCTTTAAATTTAAAAATCTCCGACGGGGTTCATGTAAAGTACCTCCAAAAATCAAAATATGGATTTCAAATTCCAGGAGCCTTGACATAAGTGGAAACGATTGGGGAATATCAATTTTGAAAAAATGAGCTAAACGGTTTAGGCGCGTTGATCACAGACGGACGGACGATTTGCCGACAATTGATTGTACATATCAAGAAGCAACACAACAGATTTTGATTACACCGCGAAATAGAGGAATATTTTTCTCAATTTAGTCAAAGGGTTTATCGAACATTTTGTTACCAGGCCACAGCTACACGAGTTTTGCTGAGGAAAATTTACCTTTTTCCGGCGCACGATTTCATAATTTGCACTTCATACTTTCCTAAAGCGAGAGAGTAAAAACACATTTTTAAATTTTTTAAAAAAACAAAAGATAGAGCAACATGACATTTATGTCATCTCATAGGGTACATCCCTACCAAAAGTTTAAAGAAAAATATTTGGATCCGTGTTTGAGAAAATCTTTTTGTTTATTCTTTTGCAATTGTGAAGTGGGAAGAATTCCCTAATGTCCCAGAATTACAAACTGCGAATTAACAAGTTTGCAACAATTAACCATTTTATAAACAATTCCAAAACGTTCGCTATACTGCCCTGGCGGTTCCTCAAATTATTTATGAAGCGAATATTGCAAAATAACAATTTTTATAACAGGTTCAAAATTATTACTTAATACCAAGTTTAATTCTCGTTAAAATGTTAAATTGCGTAAACACTTATATTTGAACACTTATACTTCTCCAAAACTTCCCACTCGCAAATAATTTTCCGCTCCTGGAGCCGCCTTCGTACATTTCATTTCTACATCTCGGTTTCACACTATTCTTTCACATACTTGAGTTCTTTTGCATTAAAAGAGGGAATGATATTCAAATGACATTTCACAAGTAAATGTGGGCTATGTGAAAAATGTAATTAAAAGTTTTCAAATCCACTAATACCATTAAATGTGCTGAACATTTTCTGTCGTAATGTGTGATATAATCTTTATTGATATATTTATTGTATTTGATCGAATGGGACTGCTCCCGCCTCCCGTGCCTTCGGCGCCAATACTGCCAACCCTTAGGATAAACTGGTTTATCAGCTACGGGGAACGGTCACGCTAGAGGTCAAGATTGGGATATATCTAGAGGAAAATCTAGCCTATCAGCTTCCAGACGTTGGCAGTTGGTTCAAAGTCTTGTTTCTATTAGTTGACTATGAAAGAACCAGATGGTGCATGGTGCTGGCAGAATGTGCAGAGAGATTGCGATTTGGAATTTCGCCTTTCCCCTTTTTATGTATGGGCAACTGTACTTTCTGGTTTTGATTTTTGATCATACAAACTAATCTATTTGCTTCTTCCCAAGTTTAACTTGAGCGCGATTTTTCTCACTTACCGCACCGTGCCGCGGGTATTGTCTTAAATCGATCTGGGAGGCAGGAAGTGCCTGAGGTTCCGCGTTAGCACTGGGTTTGCTCTCGCCCTCAATTTGACTCTCAAGTTTGATAGTTTTTGGGTCATTTGCTTGACCATTCAATTTCCTATTCCAGAATGAGCACACACAAGTATAATGACAAAAGGCACTAATTGCGAGACGAAAGATATAAAATCACGGACAGATCACATTCCGTTTCTCAGCATGCATCCCCGTTCCAAACACGAACTGTAGTACGCAGAAATACGTAAAAATAACGTTGGTTCGTAAGACTAATATTACGCAAGTCCCACACTGTTGGGTAGCATACTGTAACGTCTAACCCGCATACAATAAAAATGTAATAAAAAATAAGAGAATGAATGCTTATCTGCAAACATTGCCAAATGGTTTTTGGTGATTGGAAACAATTTTGCTGTTTCATATATTAGAATATCGCGTAGGACTTACCAAAATTCGAGAAACTATATTCAGTTGTAACTACCACAGTGTTCTATTGTTCTTATTTATTCTGGCATAATTTTCCATCGGTTCACTTTAATGAAAAATCAAGAGAATACTTCCTTTACTTCATGATGCTCAGACAAAGCGAATGAAACACTATCTTTGTCGAAGTTTTTTATTTAGTCTCAGTGTTACAAGTCGTCGTCGTAGTCGTCATGTCCTCGCCGCCCTCGTCCTTGCTGCCCTCCTTGCCGCTGTCCTCGTCGTTTCTGTCCTCGTCGCCGTCTCGTCGTCGCCGTCTCGTCGTCGCCGTCCCCGTCGTTCCGTCCTCGTCGATGATGTCCTCTGCGTCAGCCGAAAATCTGAAAATATTTATATCACCAATATAAATAATACCTTCGAATTTACAAAAAACGTTGTGACGTAGATCATTCTATCCATCAAAGATCCGGCTACAGATGTCAAAAAGATATTTTCAATATAAGGCGTGAGACACACAAGATGGTCACATTTTCGAAACTGTTGGAGGACTCAGAATTCAGTATCGAAAACTGTTTATAATTAATGGGAAATGTTATTACACAATTCGCATTCCTATTTACACTCTTTCGCACATTCGATATTTTGCTGATATTGACACAACTCCAACATTACAAATGAGTGTATATATTCCCCCATAATTCTATAATATTTGTTAATATTTGGAAGGAAATACGGAAAAGTGGCGGCTACATCTCCTCAATCGCCACGTCTACTACGCCTTTCAGTAAGTGTTATTGCAATAGACGAAGCGTCTGTCCTTCGTGGAGTGAGTTCATTCAGAGAGACATTGATATAAATTTCAATATAATATATTATAAATATACTAATAGTATGTCTTGAATATACTTATACGTAGTAGAACAGCTTCCTTGCACCGACAACAAAAAACACACTAACTGTAATACAAAAATTAGTAATAAAAATAGCAAATATAAATGTGTTCTTTTGTTAACTCTAAAAACCCACATCCAATACTTTATGAGAGAGAAGTTCCTTCCTTCCTCTTTGTTTCTTATATGTGTGTTAGAAATATTCCTAGTTGAATCATTAGGCTTCTGCGGCTCGCCTTACCAGTCTGCCAAAATATATCGTGGTTGTCGTCGTCAGTGTTTTATTCGTCGTCGTCGTCAGTTATGTCCTCTCAATTGTCGTCTCCATCGTCTTCTTCTATGCCAGCACCGTCTGCAAATATACATTAACACATTCTTGTAATTACTATCTATCAATTCTCACCGATATTAAAAATATTAAACATTTCATTCCTCTGAAGTTACAATTTACTTCTTAAACGTCGCATTTAAAGTGCTTGGTCATCTAGCGACCACTTCAACTTTTAATTCTGGGTTAACGGTGAGCGAACACATTCTAACAACGTAAAGCTCGGGAGGGATTCGAACCCATGACGCTTAAACCGAAGCAGCTACGGCCATTCAGTGTAGGCGACCACGGCTATTCAGGCCGGCAATAGAATATCCTTAATACAAGTTAAAACTATTGATAAAAGGGAAAAGAAATTGCGCAGGACCTGTGGATTATATTGGAACAAAACAAGAAACATTTTAAGGTCTGCTATTTATAGAAATAGAGCACCTGTGCAAGTATAAAGTCATTCGTTTTATGCTATGTGAAGAAGCGCTATAATTGAGTGCAAATGCAATTAAGAATTGATATAATCAGCATGTTCGTTTGCAAATAGATTTCAGTCATTTCTTTACTAAGAGATGTGCCTACCTCCATTCATTTTGCGCAACATTACGGCCGCCAATGCCCCCAGCACAACAACGCCCACGTTCACCTTCACCTTCATTTTCAGGCCAACTCACTCCCACAACCAAGCCTATCTCTGAGGTTACCACCCTTAACAATAATAGGGCGAAGTGACAGTCCAGTGGAATACCAACCTTATTACATTAAATATTATTATAATTAACTGCTAGTGTTACAACAATATTATTAAACTACTGGTGTTACATAATGGCACAGACATTTTCGTACTTGTTATTTTTCTTGTCTCTTATGTCTGGGCCACCGTTGGGCTGCTGTCCCAAACTCTTTCAACTGCATTGGTTGCTCAAGAACATTTTTCGCTAGAAGATCATTTTTCACCATACCAATAAGGAGAAATTGGATCCAAATTTCTTATATACAAACGCGGCAACCCCATGCACATAAAAAGTTTGGATTAAAGCTCCTTATTGTTATCTTACATGCTATTGCATAAATCGACATCTGGGATTCAGGAATGAAACTAATGGTGCTACAGAATGACACAGACTTTCCCGTGTTAGTTGTCTATTTCCTTTGGCCATGGCTAGCTATTCGGACTTGCCACATATTCTTGCCAGCCTCCATCTATCGCCCCCCAAAAATACTACTTCTTGTAACTTTTTTAATTTTACGTTTCTTAATAGTAGAACGGACATATTATTCTAAGAATATTCAAGAACAGTAAAACCAAGTTTTAAATGGCATTTTTCTGTAAACTATTTGGAGATGTTTTAAAAAAATGGTTTTAAACACTGCTGTAAATGCGAAATTCGATGCTCTTTTCAACAGAAAATGTTTGAGTTTTTGAAAAACTTGATTTGAAGTCATTTAAAGTACTTTAACTCACAAATACAATTGTGTGATTCAAAAAATTTAATTTTTGTAATTAAAAAAAACAACAAAAGAAATGAACTTTACCTCATATTGCAGCGTTCAATTAGCACTATCCTTTGGGAAAGTCTGAAGACAATATTTGAAGCCATTTATGAAAAGATGGCGTTTAAGATGATTCTGAGAATGCGAGATATTGAGCTAGTTTTTACAGAAAACGTTTGAGATTTCCAAAAACTTTTCATGACATTAATTAAAGCTCATGTTCTCATAAAAACAGTATGGTGAACAAATCTCTGCTAATGTAAATAATAATGACATGAGTTTCAAGTAATGAAGTACATTTTTGTAAATTTTTTAAAAAACAGAAAATAGAGCAACATGACGTTTATGTCATCTCATAGGGTACATCCCTACCAAAAGTTTGAAGAAAAATATTTGGATCCGTGTTTGAGAAAATCTTTTCGTAATTTTTTTTAAAATTTCACACATTTCACGCAACATTGTACGAAAACCAATAAACGTTTCAAAGAAATGTACATGACCTTAAAGAAAGAACTCTCATTGAAGAACCAATATTGTATTTGGAGGAAAAACTCTACCTTTAATTTTGTAGTTATAGGAAGACGCCGAAAAAATGTTCACACTTTAGAAAAACCTGCAGTAGAGAGAATCACGAGCACAAAATTAAGACAAGAATGCAAAAAACGGACGTTTGGAAATTTTCATTCACAAACAGAACTCTTAGAGACTGGTACAGTTTGCCTGCGACAATCTTTGAACCCTTTCCTCAAAGCTAGAGAAAATTTGAAAATAAATTATTTCCCTAGCTTTGTATGTATATTTTAGGCCAATGTATTACTGTTACGTTTCTACTTGAAAATAGTAGTAATTCCTATTGAGTAGTTTGTTTCATTGTTATTATTAGTGGTAGTTGTATTGGTATTGTAATTATTATTTTATTTCTATTCATGTATTTAAGTGCAGTGTTGTGTTTGTTGTTTTCATGTGGTTCTAAATTTATAATGTGAGAAGCGGGAGAGAGAGAGAGAGAGAGAGAGAGAGAGAGAGAGAGAGAGAGAGAGAAATATAAATAGAGAAAGAGAAGGAGTCTTCCTGTTTACCCGATGTCTCACTTTAGTATGTTACAAACAAGGTGACAGTGAGATTTACGTTACTCTTTGATTACTTCTTCGTTCACTGATGGGTAAATATAAGAAAGTACTACACGGAATGCTCTGTTTTGTTTTGGTTGAAATGTGTGGTATTCGTTCGGTTTAGAATTTTCAAATGCGCCTTTGCTGCTCACATAGAAAAAATGTATCGTATGGTTAAATTAATGCTGAGCATACCTCTTATCAAAAAATTCTATGGCGAGAAAACTCGTTAGATCCTCTAAAACTTATAGATTAATGACTGTCACCTATGGGATGGCGTCTTCAGCGTTTTTAGCTACCAGGTGTTTGAAGCAGATTGTAATGGACAATGAGATTACACTTCCAATAGCGGCTGCTGCCATTAAAAATTCCTTTTATGTAGATGACCTCTTGCATGGAGCAGATTCACAGTTCGAAGCAATTCAATTATTCAAACAGATTTCATATCTCCTCTCAGGAGCCAATTTCAAATTAAGAAAGGTCACAAGCAATGCTGAATCTATGATAGATACTTTGCTTGGGGAATCCCAAGGGGAAGATCTTGTTGCCTTAACCTCCGACAATTCAAGTAAGGTGCTGGGGCTTTTCTGGCATACTGGAAGTGACACCTTACATTTAGCTCACAATATCCAAACCCCAATTTTTTACTGATTACACTAGCTGGACCAAGAGAAAGGTTTTGCATATCGCAGCCTCTCTCTACGACCCTTTGGGTTTAGTCACACCTGTGACGTTAAGATTCAAAATGTTTTTGCAGTCTCTTTGGAAAGAAAAGCTGGATTGGGATGTTAGTCTAACATCAGACTTAGTCTATCAGTGGGAAGGCCTACTGGTAGAGGTACCGTTATTGACCAAATTGATTTTCCTAGAAGGATGACAATTGATGGAGCTAGCAGTATAATTCTGGCTGGATTCTCTGACGCATCGTCAAAGGCCTACGGCGCTTCCATTTTCCTAGTTTCTGTGGCCCCTCAAGGGCAGGTCAGTCATCAAATAGCATCAAAATCAAAACTTGCACCTTTAGCTGGCACCACAAATTCATGAAGAAGGGTCGCGATGCCTTGTTTTAGTTTGTAATATTGACTCTGTACATTTGTTTACAGACAGCACTATAGTACTACACTGGATTAAACATGCTCCGAATAAACCTGATGCTTTTATCTCTAATAGACTTGCTGTGATTAGGCAGTGTTTTAGATGGAAGACTGGTCACACATCTCGTCGAGAGAAAACCCAGCTGATCTCATTTCAAGGGCAACCACTGCCAACGAACTAGCTGCTAGTAAAATATGGTTTAGGGGTTTAGGCTGCAAGGAGCGTTTCTGTGGGTCCGGACTTTTGGTCCGGTCCGAGTTTTGCTGCTGACCTGGTATATCGCGTATGGGTGAAAACGATACTCATTGATTTGTTATTGCAGTTTGTCTGTTTCGCCTTTCTTATTCGGATGACTGAAGCGCATCGCCGAAAAATCGCAATATTTATCCAAGGGCGCAGGATCGCACTTGCTCAAGTACGTCCGTGAAACCCGATTATTTTGTTTATTCTTTGTTTTCAATTCTTGTTTTTTTTGGGGGGGGTGATTGATGTTGTTTGTTTTGCTTTCTCTCCTTCGCTGTCCAGCATAAGAACGAGGATACTGTTCTACCCAAAGCTTGAAAATTATTTGGTCCCGCGGGTCCCGGTTCGACGTCGTGCGCGGGCGGGAGTTATGTTGGCACATTGGCCTCAAAAAGGGTTCATATTTGGCGCCATGGCAGGAGATTGGTTTTTAATAACAATCTTTGGGCTTTATTACTAGCTCAGAATTTACATTTTAAACGTACCGCGTCGGACGTATAAAAAATTCCCTCCAAAACAGCGTGCTGAGGGCTAAAAGAGCGGGTATATAAAATTCGTTTGTTTTCTGTCGAAATTGCATTCGTCCTGCGGTCTGCTCGTAATAGTTTCATCTGTCTTCGACAGGGAGCAGCACTTGCTGTGGTTCCGTCCCAGGCACTCTGGTGCAGAGAAAATTATTAAAGACACACTCGAGCTCCGTTTTAACCAAGGACAGCATGGAAACACAAATTCAAACAGCGAAACAGGTTTTTCAAAGTAGTCGCTCCGCCCAGTGAACGAGCTTCAGTGCGCTCGCCTTAACGTTCCATGAGAACAGTTAAGTTAGCAAGGTTGGCATCGGTGTCGCCTTTTACAAAACATTTCAAAGAGCAACCGTTTCCGCGGGAAGCACTCTGAAGACATGAGTGAAATTTTGTGGAATACAGATTAAAAGAAGGCATTGCTTTTCATGTGAGAATAAGGTAAAAGGTTGAACGATTTATTCTCTGCTTATTTCTTATACTATCTTCTAATAAGAGAGGTACACTGTGTCTTTTCAGAGATCGAGCGAGCGAGCGAGCATACCATAACGTTCGTCTCACCAAAATCAACTGATGCGCTCTCCCGACCCTGAATAGTAACCTAAATCTGAATCTGAATAAGGAGCTCAATATATCGCCGCGTTAACACCTGCTAATAATACTAACATGACATGATTTTCTACAAACGATTAAAAGGAGATGTGAATATGCCCCTGGCTGAAGGGATATAAGTCAATAACTGACGATGACAGACTACATTAAAATGAGGATTATACCACGCGCTCAATGTCCCGCAGAATGCCTTGTAGACGCGTTACGAAGGCAAACCAATTTTCAAAAAAGCTTACTCATCTTAACAATGGTTATTATTAGTTTAAATTATAGTGTTAATATTTACTTTTGAGAGACAGGGAGCACATTTAAAGAAGACAATAAATAAAAGAAAAGTTGAATGACATGACAATATTTAGGTAGTGGCTTCGCTTTGAAATAAGTGATTCTTTCACATGCTCAGAGAATTTGTGCGTTCCCATAAGATAACCTTCCCAGCATTTACGTATTTAGAGATCATTTGTTAGAACTCGAGTTTCCAAAAGTTGCAATTTTATAAAAGAATTTCAATTTTTGCAATTGTGAAGTGGGAAGAATTCCCTAATGTCCCAGAATTACAAACTGCGAATTAACAAGTTTGCAACAATTAACCATTTTATAAACAATTCCAAAACGTTCGCTATACTGCCCTGGCGGTGCCTCAAATTATTTATGAAGCGAATATTGCAAAATAACAATTTTTATAACAGGTTCAAAATTATTACTTAATACCAAGTTTAATTCTCGTTAAAATGTTAAATTGCGTAAACACTTATATTTGAACACTTATACTTCGCCAAAACTTCCCACTCGCAAATAATTTTCCGCTCCTGGAGCCGCCTTCGTACATTTCATTTCTACATCTCGGATTTCACACTATTCTTTCACATACTTGAGTTCTTTTGCATTAAAAGAGGGAATGATATTCAAATGACATTTCACAAGTAAATGTGGGCTATGTGAAAAATGTAATTAAAAGTTTTCAAATCCACTAATACCATTAAATGTGCTGAACATTTTCTGTCGTAATGTGTGATATAATCTTTATTGATATATTTATTGTATTTGATCGAATGGGACTGCTCCCGCCTCCCGTGCCTTCGGCGCCAATACTGCCAACCCTTAGGATAAACTGGTTTATCAGCTACGGGGAACGGTCACGCTAGAGGTCAAGATTGGGATATATCTAGAGGAAATCTAGCCTATCAGCTTCCAGACGTTAGCAGTTGGTTCAAAATCTTGTTTCCTATTAGTTAACTATGAAAGAACCAGATGGTGCATGGTGCTGGCAGAATGTGCAGAGAGATTGCGATTTGGAATTTCGCCTTTCCCCTTTTTATGTATGGGCAACTGTACTTTCTAGTTTTGATTTTTGCTCATACAAACTAATCTATTTGCTTCTTCTCAAGTTTAACTTGAGCGCGATTTTTCTCACTTACCGCACCGTGCCGCGGGTATTGTCTTAAATCGATCTGGGAGGCAGGAAGTGCCTGAGGTTCCGCGTTAGCACTGGGTTTGCTCTCGCCCTCAATTTGACTCTCAAGTTTGATAGTTTTTGGGTCATTTGCTTGACCATTCAATTTCCTATTCAGAATGAGCACACACAAGTATAATGACAAAAGGCACTAATTGCGAGACGAAAGATATAAAATCACGGACAGATCACATTCCGTTTCTCAGCATGCATCCCCGTTCCAAACACGAACTGTAGTACGCAGAAATACGTAAAAATAACGTTGGTTCGTAAGACTAATATTACGCAAGTCCCACACTGTTGGGTAGCATACTGTAACGTCTAACCCGCATACAATAAAAATGTAATAAAAAATAAGAGAATGAATGCTTATCTGCAAACATTGCCAAAATGGTTTTTGGTGATTGGAAACAATTTTGCTGTTTCATATATTAGAATATTGCGTAGGACTTACCAAAATTCGAGAAACTATATTCAGTTGTAACTACCACAGTGTTCTATTGTTCTTATTTATTCTGGCATAATTTTCCATCGGTTCACTTTAATGAAAAATCAAGAAAATACTTCCTTTACTTCATGATGCTCAGACAAAGCGAATGAAACACTATCTTTGTCGAAGATTTTTATTTAGTCTCAGTGTTACAATTCGTCGTCGTCGTCGTCATCGTCGTCGTCGTCATGTCCTCGCCGCCCTCGTCCTTGCTGCCCTCCTTGCCGCTGTCCTCGTCGTTACTGTCCTCGTCGCCGTCTCGTCGTCGCCGTCCCCGTCGTTCCGTCCTCGTCGATGATGTCCTCTGCGTCAGCCGAAAATCTGAAAATATTTATATCACCAATATAAATAATACTTTCGAATTTACAAAAAACGTTGTGACGTAGATCATTCTATCCATCAAAGATCCGGCTACAGATGTCAAAAAGATATTTTCAATATAAAGCGTGAGACACACAAGATGGTCACATTTTCGAAACTGTTGGAGGACTCAGGATTCAGTATCGAAAACTGTTTATAATTAATGGGAAATGTTATTACACAATTCGCATTCCTATTTACACTCTTTCGCACATTCGATATTTTGTTGATATTGACACAACTCCAACATTACAAATGAGTGTATATATTCCCCCATAATTCTATAATATTTGTTAATATTTGGAAGGAAATACGGAAAAGTGGCGGCTACATCTCCTCAATCGCCACGTCTTCTACGCCTTTCAGTAAGTGTTATTGCAATAGACGAAGCGTCTGTCCTTCGTGGAGTGAGTTCATCCAGAGAGACATTGATATAAATTTCAATATAATATATCTATTATAAATATACTAATAGTATGTCTTGAATATACTTATACGTAGTAGAACAGCTTCCTTGCACCGACAACAAAAAACACACTAACTGGAATACAAAAATTAGTAATAAAAATAGCAAATATAAATGTGTTTTTTGTTAACTATAAAAGCCCACATCCAATACTTTATGAGAGAGAAGTTCCTTCCTTCCTCTTTGTTTCTTATATGTGTGTTAGAAATATTCCTAGTTGAATCATTAGGCTTCTGCGGCTCGCCTTACCAGTCTGCCAAAATATATCGTGGTTGTCGTCGTCGTCGTCGTCAGTGTTTTATTCGTCGTCGTCAGTTATGTCCTCCCAATTGTCGTCTCCATCGTCTTCTTCTATGCCAGCACCGTCTGCAAATATACATTAACACATTCTTGTAATTACTATCTATCAATTCTCACCGATATTAAAAATATTAAACATTTCATTCCTCTGAAGTTACAATTTACTTTTTAAACGTCGCATTTAAAGTGCTTGGTCATCTAGCGACCACTTCAACTTTTAATTCTGGGTTAACGGTGAGCGAACACATTCTAACAACGTAAAGCTCGGGAGGGATTCGAACCCATGACGCTTAAACCGAAGCAGCTACGGCCATTCAGTGTAGGCGACCACGGCTATTCAGGCCGGCAATAGAATATCCTTAATACAAGTTAAAACTATTGATAAAAGGAGAAAAGAAATTGCGCAGGACCTGTGGATTATATTGGAACAAAACAAGAAACATTTTAAGGTCTGCTATTTATAGAAATAGAGCACCTGTGCAAGTATAAAGTCATTCGTTTTATGCTATGTGAAGAAGCACTATAATTGAGTGCAAATGCAATTAAGAATTGTATAATCAGCATGTTCGTTTGCAAATAGATTTCAGTCATTTTATTTACTAAGAGATGTGCCTACCTCCATTCATTTTGCGCAACATTACGGCCGCCAATGCCCCCAGCACAACAACGCCCACGTTCACCTTCACCTTCATTTTCAGGCCAACTCACTCCCACAACCAAGCCTATCTCTGAGGTTACCACCCTTAACAATAATAGGGCGAAGTGACAGTCCAGTGGAATACCAACCTTATTACATTAAATATTATTATAATTAACTGCTAGTGTTACAACAATATTATTAAACTACTGGTGTTACATAATGGCACAGACATTTTCGTACTTGTTATTTTTCTTGTCTCTTATGTCTGGGCCACCGTTGGGCTGCTGTCCCAAACTCTTTCAACTGCATTGGTTGCTCAAGAACATTTTTCGCTAGAAGATACATTTTTCACCATACCAATAAGGAGAACTTGGATCCAAATTTCTTATATACAAACGCGGCAACCCCTAGCACATAAAAAGTTTGGAATTAAAGCTCCTTATTGTTATCTTACATGCTATTGCATAAATCGACATCTGGGATTCAGGAATGAAACTAATGGTGCTACAGAATGACACAGACTTTCCCGTGTTAGTTGTCTATTTCCTTTGGCCATGGCTAGCTATTCGGACTTGTCCACATATTCTTGCCTAGCCTCCAGTCTATCGCCCCCCAAAATACTACTTCTTGTCAGTTTTTTAATTTTACGTTTCTTAATAGTAGAACGGAACATATTATTCTAAGAATATTCAAGAACAGTAAAACCAAGTTTTAAATGGCATTTTTCTGTAAACTATTTGGAGATGTTTTAAAAAAATGGTTTTAAACACTGCTGTAAATGCGAAATTCGATGCTCTTTTCAACAGAAAATGTTTGAGTTTTGAAAAACTTGATTTGAAGTCATTTAAAGTACTTTAACTCACAAATACAATTGTGTGATTCAAAAAATTTAATTTCTGTAATTAAAAAAAAACAACAAAAGAAATGAACTTTACCTCATATTGCAGCGTTCAATTAGCTACTATCCTTTGGGAAAGTCTGAAGACAACATTTGAAGCCATTTATGAAAAGATGGCGTTTGAAGTGTTTCTGAAAATGCGAGATGTCGAAGCTAATTATTAGAGAAAACGTATAGTTCTGTCTGTGTTAATATGCACATTTCCAGCAATTTGTAAACACTATTGGAATAGTGAGTAAAAGTGCTTAAAATTGACTTCTAATATAGAATTTCGAAAAATCAGAACTTTTGTGTGAAAAAGATTTTGTGTAAAATCCTTAATCGCCATGTTCTTAAAAACTGCTTCTAATTTTCTTGGAAAATTGCCATGTAGGACGAAGTTTTACTGTCCTTTAATATTCTTAAAATAATATTTCCGTCCTACTATTAGAAAACCGAAATATTAAGAAAATGTCAAAAAATATATTTTGCGAGGCGACATATGGCAGCTGACAAGGTATGTGGCACGCCCGAATAGCCAGCCGCGACTGAAGGAATAGAAAAGTAATATGTGAAAGTCTGTGCATTTTCTAGCATCACTAGTTTCAGTCTATCATGACGTGCGTAAAAAGACGAATCCAATGATACATATAGATATGTTAGATACATATGTTATATACATATGTTAGATAATAATCATATTAATTAATTAAATAATAATTATATTAATTAAATAATAATTATATTAATTAAATAATAATTATATTAATTAAATAATAATTATATTAATTAAATAATAATTATATTAATTAAATAATAATTATATTAATCATTAAATATTATTTAATATACATATGTTACATAAGCATTTTTTGAGAAATTTAGATTTTTTTGCGACTAGTGTTGAACGGATATTTTGAATCTTTACTTTTTGCCATCAAATCACGCACCGCTCCACCACCAAACGCGCGCTCGGGGAAGCAAACGGAAGGGATCTTAGTGTTTGAAGAGACGAAACATATTCCAAATATTCCCAAAGTTATTGCATGTTGTCCCTGTACTTTCAGGATCCTATATTTTAAGAGTTTTTGACTTTCTTGGATTGAAGGAATTGAAGGATCGAAAATAAGGATTTGTCATAAGTATGTATTGTAATAAAATTGTATGACAGGCTATAAATGGGATCTTGAAACAAACATAATAAGAGTAAATAAATAATACTGTACAATGAATATTCCTCATTTTGAGCAGACAATTGAAATGGTAATAAGCATATAATAATCACAACTTTGAGATACAAACATCTACTAAAATGACAATAAATATTCACCAAAATTAAAATATATTCCAAAATATAGTAAATAATAGTAAATAGAGGTCATCATTCCTACATTACTAGTCTTCACAGCCTATTACATTTTCCCCCATGAACTTTGCTTTCCATCCTAATTATCCTTTTCATCCTATCCATCCAGTCTATCGACTTTTGTCTTATTTGAGTATCAATATTCTTCATTCGAAGCAACTGTTAGTTGTGGAGTAGCAGATATTCTGACTTGAGGGCCAGATAAGAGATGACAGCACGTTTTGGGATCGGATATTATTTACTGACAAAGCACCATTCACTAGCCATGATATCGTGAATTTAAGAAACATGCACTATTGGGCCTACACTGGAGAATGTACACTGGCCTGCACTATTGGAGAATCTCCACTGGCCTGCACTATTGGAGAACGTACACTGGCCTGCACTATTGGAGAATCTCCACTGGCCTGCACTATTGGAGAATGTACACTGGCCTGCACTATTGGAGAATCTCCACTGGCCTGCACTATTGGAGAATCTCCACTGGCCTGCACTATTGGAGAATGTACACTGGCCTGCACTATTGGAGAATGTTCACTGGCTGCGGCGCGTAGAGCACCAGCGCCAATGGAGGTTGAATGTGTGGTGTGGAATAGTGGGTGATGAAATTATATTACCATTTTTTCTGGAAAACACTTTAAATGGAACACGATACGCAGAATTTATGTCTGAGATTCTACCAACACTTCTAGAAAATGTGAAGTTGGAGAAACGTGTGAATATGTGGTTTCAGCATGATGGTTGCCCTGCACACGTCTCAAATGTGGGAACGAACTTTTTTAACATAAAGTTCCCAGGACGTTGGATACGACCTGGTGATCCTGTGCGCTGGCCAGCGGGTTCCTCGGACTTGATATCACAAAATATTTTCCTTGGGATTTTCTTAAAAACCACGTGTACCATGAGGCTCCAACTACATTGTAAGATATGCGAAGACGCGTTGTAGCTGCATCTTTTCAAAAAAGAAACACGGCTTGCAGTTCAGAAATCTTTTGAACAGCGCCTGCAGATGTGTTTGTCTGTGGATGGTGGACATATTTAACATACGATTAAGTAATTTCAATATTTTTAACTACGAGTAATGTATTTGAATGTGAGTAGTTTAGTATTTTTGGACTATTTTTTATTTTAGTTTTTGTCATTACCTTGCTGCATTATTTCTTTTCATAAGGTATTTTCTCATTCACAATAAAAAATATTTACTGAAAATATGCATTATTCTTTACACAATCTTAATAATTTATTCTTATTATGTTTAGTTTCTAAGATCCTGTTATATCCTGTTGTATGCCACCCATTTCAATGAACTTGAAATATCAAACAATCTTATTTCAAAACATACTGTAACGAATATTGCATCATCTGCCGGAATCCGCTGCGCGGATTGCATCATCTACCGCCACCCCTAAACTGGACGATTCCGGGGTATTCGCGGGCAGCCAAAAAACTGTGCCGCGAGTTCCGGAAGGGTCCAGGCGGGCGCCGGCCAGGTATAAATGCGCCTCTGTCGGCGGCCGCTTGTCAGTCTGGTCTAGTCAGGAAGCCGAGCTGTGAAGTTTGTGTGTGTGCATCGCTGTGGACGGCAGTGTACTGGATTGTGGCCGGCGCCGTGAACTGTAGTCGGAGCCGTGAACTGTGGTCGGAGCCGTGAACTGTGGTCGGCACCGTGAACTGTGGTCGGCACCGAGAACTGTGGTCGGAGCCGTGAACTGTGGTCAGCGCAGAGGACTGTGGTCGGATATTACTGTGTGACGATGAGAAAATTCACTTCTCAGATTGAGAAGACCGGATTTCAGCGTGGGTTATCTACGTGCTAACCACACGTACCCCCTTAACCAATGGCCGCGAGGCAGGGACATCGCTGGTTGGTCTGAGCCCGTTTACGAGCTGTTGCTCCAAGTACATACACCTACCTAATATCGTGTAGGGCCCCCGCAAGCCCCCGCAAGTGCCGCAACACGACGTGGCATGGACTCGACTAATGCCTATAGTACTGCTGGAGGTAATTGGGGCCATGAATCTTGCAGGGCTGTCGATAAACTCGTAAGAGTACGAGGGGGTGGAGATCTCTGAACAGCACGTTGCAAGACATCCCATATATGCTCAATAATGTTCATATCTGGGGAGTTTGATGGCCAATGAAAATGTTTAATCAGGAGAGTGTTCCTGGAGCCACTCCAAAGCAATTCAGGAATTATAGGCTGTCCTAATTTAATTGCCCAAGTCCGTCGGGATGCACAATGGACATGAATGGACGCAGGTGATCAAACAGGATGCTTATGTACGTGTCACCTGTCAGAGTTATATGTAGACCTATTAGGAGTCCCATATCATTCCAACTACACCCGGCACATACCATCACAGAGCCTCCACCAGCTTGAAAAGTCCGCTGTTGTCATGGAGGGTCAATGGATTCATGAGGTCGCCATACTAATACAAGTCCATCCGCTCGAAACAATGTGAAACGAGACTCGTCAGACTAGGCAACAAGTTTCCAGCCCTCAACAGTCCAAAGTCGGTGTTGACGGACCCAGGCGAGGCGTAAAGCTTTGTGTCAAGTCATCAAGGATACACGACTGGGCCTTCGGCTCCAAAACCCCATTTCGATAATGTCTCGTTGAATGGTTCGCTCGCTGACACTTGTTGATGGGCCAACATTGAAATCTGCAGCAATTTGCGGAATGGTTGCACTTCTGTCACGTGTAATAATTCTCAGTCGTCGTCGGTTCCGTTCTTGCACGATCTTTTTTCGGCCGCAGCGATGCCAGAGGTTTGATGTTTTACCGGATTTCCGATATTCACGGTGCACACGTAAAATGGTCGCACGGGAAAATTCAAATTTCATCGCGACCTCAGAGATGCTATGCTCCATCTCTCTCTCGCTGACTATAACACCAGTTCAAACTCATTTAAATCGTGATAACCTGCCATTGTAGCAGCAGTAACCAATTTAACAAATATGCCAGACTCTCGTTGTCTTATACAGCCGTTGCCAAACGGAGCGCCGTATTCTGATTGGTTCCATTCTTTATTTCAATACGCATGGCTGTACCAGTTTTTTTGGCTCTTGAATGCACATACATTTACTTATGTGTGTGTTTATGTGTGAGTCTGCGAGTGCGTCTGTGTATGTGTGTCTGTGTGTGTATCTGTGTGCGTATGTCTGTGTGTATGTCTATGTGTATCAGTATGTATATCTGTGTGTGTGTGTGTGTGTCTTTGTATATATGTCTGTGTGTTTGTGTCTGTGTGAGTGTCTCTGTTTTATACAAGGGTAGGTGGAAATCTTTAAAAGACACCATCTGACCCATGGTAATGTATCACATGGTAGTGTGAGATTTTTACTCACTAAAACAATCTGCCTTCTCCTCCATCCTCCCCGCGGAACCGCCGTTAGGCATTACATCACGGGGAGTGGATCAGCGTGGCTTAGTCACAAGCCACTTCTCTTCCCTAGATTGTAGGAAGGATCCAAGGAGGATCAGCCGACTTCCCTTCTTTCCTTTTCTATTCTCCGGAGCTCAGCTATTATAGTCTGCGCATATGCGCTCACCGCAGCCCAGTTGGTTTCTGAAGCGAGCATGCACCTGTTCATTGCTTTGGGTCTCAGCGGGCCGATCCCGAGTATACTCATAACGCGCCGTCGCTGCAGGTGGAATCGCGGGCACTGGAAGAACACATGATCGGCGACAGCAGTGGAAAGAAGGGAGTATTCTCCGGCTTGAACCCGTGGAGATACGCCAGAGAGCATCCATATGCAGACAACAGCTGAGTCAGGCAGAAATTTACTTCACCGTGTTTTCGGTTGATCCACGATGCAATGGAGGGAATAATGCGGTAGATCCATCTTCCATTAGTGGACTTGTCCCAGTGGTCCTGCCATTCGAGCAGTGTTGTCGAGCAGTCTGGGTTCTCCTCTTCTTTGTGATATCGCATCCGTCTCTCCTGCGCCAAAATATCGATAGGAGGCGTCCCCGCGATGACGCACAGTGCATCGTTTGACACAGAGCGGAATGCACAAACTACTCGCAATGCTGATAACATGTACACTGACGTCATCCCTCGGGCGTGGCTATTTCTTGATGTGGAGTTGGTCCGTACTGGGGCTCCATAGTGCAAAACGGTCCTGACAGCTAAGGCCAGAAGCTTCCATTTCTGATGACACGGCCATGTTCTGCATTAGCCTCGACAGTCTCTGTGTGTACGTGTGTCTGTGTGTATGTCTCTGTGAGTGTGTGTGTCTCTGTGTGTGTCTCTATGTGTGCCTTCGTCTGTGTCTCTGTGTGTGTCTGTGTAGATCCTATTTTGTAGTCCATTTCAGGGAGCTAATTTAGGGTAGGTGAGCACAAAGGTGTCTGCACGGCTGTTTCAAGTGTGTGGTATGAGAGAAAGAGAAAGAAAGAAAGAGAGAAAGAGAGAAAGAAAGAGAAAGAGAGAAA
>JAHLJT010009355.1:89303246-89333458 GCA_031308135.1 Acheta domesticus
AGGAAAAGAATGATACTAAGATAGAGTTATACGCAGTGTTCCATCAAATAATCAATATTAACAAAATGCAAATTTTCCAAAAAAAGATTTCTACGCTCCATCACAAAAATTTTCCAAATTCACAGTTACATAATGAACTTGGCATTACACCCATTCCCGTCCACTTTTCCCTCCTATCCATAAAATTGATTCTAAAATATTAGTTTTTCTTCAGCAATTCACTCTCATACAGGTTAGCAGAACTTCACTGCAAAAGGTTAAAAATAGAGTTACCCAGACAATTTTTGGCCCCCTCCCCCTAGGCACAATCCGATGAGTCTTTTCTCATTTATCATCTATGTAAACGCTTTATTGTATTGTATCTTAAACTAGATGTTTTATTTGATGTATAATTTGGCATCTTGTAAATATTCTGTATCCCTGCAATTGTGTTACGCGATAGCATAGGATCAAAGACCAAACTTGAATAAATAAAAACAATCTTGACCTGCTGGAAGAAAAATAATTTGTGTTGTCCAGGCTATCCGGGATGAGCCGCGTCGACAAAATCGACGACGCGGCTCATCCCGGATAGCCTGGATAACATGAATTCCGGCCGCGGAAGCCTACGCAATCAAGAAAAGCAATAATTTGTCTTAGTTGTTTAATAAATTCTCGCACTTGCACTACTCTGAGGCAAATTTGGGAAATCCATCTAATGTATTAGAAGATTATTAATTCACTTACCAACAAATTCTCACGATAACATTATGGCTCTCACGTCTTTCATAATTTCTTACGCAGAACACGTACACGAAGTAGAATTTGGGAAACTCAAATTCTTGCGAACACTATAGCAGAGTCGTATTTATTATACATCCACGATGCATAGATTTCCATCACCCATTTCGACGGAACTTGATTTATGTTTGAAAAACAATTAAGCGAATTTAATAACTCCTCATACACTAACATTAAAGAGAATTGGGAAATCCATACATACAAGGAAACGTCGGTGATAAGGTAAAAAAAAACTATGTTCACAACCATGCCGACAAACCATTCCTCTTTCACCGATGTTGTTTTATTTGGTAAATAGAACCTACAATATTGATTAAAAACCCATTATTTTCACGTGGATTAATAGCTTCATGGACACGTACACTGCGGTGAATTGGGAAATCCAGAACCTAATACGAATACGTTCCCGGCGTCGTATTAGAACCCGTGCGATGCTCAGTGTTCCATCACCGATGTCCGGTTTTTAATTACCGCTCCTGTGCACTCGTTCGGCTGAGCGGCGGCCGCGGCGCCGTGAGCGGCAGGGCCGTGCCCATCGGTGGGTGGGAGCCCCGTCGATCGCCGCGTGGGGATTTCCAGGGCCCTGGGGGAAACGGGCTGGTGCGGGCGCCGCCGATGCGGACCGGTTCCTTGTCTGACGCCCCCAGGGCCATCGCTTCGCGCCTCTCCACGCAGCCGCTTCACTCCGCGCCGCTCCGTCGCGAGGGCTCCCAAACGGCGCGAGAACAACTCGAAACGGCAGTTATCCTACGCTGAGCAATTGGGCTGGGCATCAACTGATGTCACTGTAGTGCCTCGGATCGAAAAGTCCGGGGTTCGAGAGCCCGACGGTGGCGGGATTATCGACATTAGCTAGATAGCTGGATCGAGTTCAGTCGCTACATGGAAGAGAATTCTAGTTGTCGACTGTCCTGATCGGTACTTTTCCGAGGTTTCCCTCATCAGTTCCTGGTGAATGCCGGAGCAGTACCCTAAAGAACGGGTCACGGACCGTGCACGATCTTTCATATCTCTTCCTTGTCTTATCCTCACCTCTTACTTACACACACTTACATCAGAATGCACTACTCTACCACACATATGGGAAAACTAGTCGAGGGTTTAGAGGTTTTCTCGGCTAGGGCGGTGCCCCGCTGGAGGGAGATCGCGGGTTGGGGAAAAACCCCGCTAGCCGACGGTAGGTCGGCGCCGGATCTCACCATTCAGCGGGGTTCACCGCCACCTCACGAGCCAAAAACATGCACTGTACGTACGAGACCAATGACAGCAGTTGACGCGCCCGGAATCATCAATCAATCAACCGAGTAATTAGGTAAACGTTGCTGTTTTTGGACAGGATAACCGCTATGTCATAATGCCCGTAAGTGTAGCGCACGTTTTTATCACAGGAGATGGTGGTGTTCTTCCCCCGCAGAATGGTGTGATTCGGCGCCGAACACGTTCAGCATGTAGGATTTTTTCCAATCGCCCCAGTCAGAACAATCTCTCAGCTCCC
Organism: Acheta domesticus; assembly: GCA_031308135.1. Taxonomy (NCBI): domain Eukaryota; kingdom Metazoa; phylum Arthropoda; class Insecta; order Orthoptera; family Gryllidae; genus Acheta; species Acheta domesticus. The sequence goes on from JAHLJT010009355.1 coordinate 89,305,522, forward strand.
GACTGGTCTCCAGACATATGTAGTAGTGTAGTACAGTGTAGTATATGTAGGCATTACTATGTGTGTGTGTTTGTGCAAGTAAGGGGTGAGGATAGGGCTAGGGAGAGGAAAGGAAGATTGCGCGCGATCCGTGCCTGTTCCGGCATTCATGTCTTTATTTTCTGGCGAGGCTCCAGCCATAAGGCCTGCTCTTCCACCTAACCACTAAAATATTTACATTTACAATATGTACAATTGTGGAGTTTGGGTGGAAACAATGGTAGCTGACATTTCACGTGGTGACATTCACGTGGTATTGATAGGAGAAACCACGAAAAACTACCGATCAGAGCAACCGGCTAGAATTCCCCTCCAGACAGCGGCTGAATTCAACCCAGCTGTATAGTTAATGTCGAAAGTCGGAACTCTAACCCTAAGACCTCCCAGTCAGAGGAACAGTAGTGATATCTGTTTATGCCCTGAGCCACCTCCGCCGACCGGCCGGCATTCACTCACAGCTAGTCTTCCTCGGGTTCACCGTTTGGAGCAAATAAGATATCGTGATCGACTGGTGGGAAACGGGCCATTTTCCGGGTCGTTTGAGAACATTCTAAAATCATTCAACGTACAAAAAACGTGCGTTTGTTTTTGTTTTTGCTCCTAAAATGCGCTTTGGGGGAGTTTTAAGGTACCCACGGAGGTGATAAATTGCTCATTCGATTGCTCTCCAGAAGACGAATCGATTTGCACTATTTTTAACTGAATCCTTCTGGAAGGATTCTAGGAAAGTAATACATTTCTTTAGAGTTTTAAGTCACTATAATTCTGCAATACAGGATTTTTGTACTGCCTTTCCGAAATAACGTGAATTTTTAGGACATTCTCAGAGATAGACGATTACTTGCTGGAACTCGGACGTATTGTTTGTCACGACTTAATGTGATTCTTCAAAATGTGTCCACACCCGCTCACAATCAATCCTAGAAAATCCTCTGTAACCATTTCTCCTATATTCCCTTAATACAAAGCCTAACGTACTTTTTGCCATGATGTATAGTATTCCCAGGTATTCCGTCTTCTCTTCGTAACACTTTTTAGTAGCATTTGTTCTAGGCTGACACTGCGGAACATCTTACGTACGTAATTTGACTTTCTTTAGGCAATTTGTTGCATACCTTTATGGGATACCTCAGAATAAATGTTACAAAATTCTCTCGCAAGTAGGAGATGACCACTTCGGAAATCGAAGATGATCACTTTGCCAATAAGCATATTGTAAATCATATGTAACGAAATTACAAATATGACTTTTGCCTTTATTTTGTAGACAACTCATTCCACGCCGGTGTTTAGCAGGTACTGTTCTGAGGAAAGACAAGAGATTTTGTGAGCTGCCAGTCACAAGTATGGGAAGAATGGCCCATCAAATGTCACGTGCGAAGCAACATTGTGAAGTGAGATTTCTCCCATATGTTCATCGACAAAAAGAAGCCATTTTTAATCTTCCTATGTACTCCAGAAGTTCGTAATCTTTATTCTTAGAAAACTGTTAAGATTCCATCCCAATTTTTGGTTGTAATACATAATTTACAATAATGTTTAATTTCATACTTCAGTATCTTACAAAATGACTTGCCGAACATAACATTTTTAAAATTGTATTCTTACCTTTATTTATAATTACTTAATCGACATGATTGTCAAGTATTTCTTGAATTTTTTTTGTGATATTTTTCAGCATTGACATTTGCATCTTTGTTAATTAAACATGGCATGTATCTGAAAGTAATCATTTTTGCCACAGTTTGCGCTGTTTATTGGAAACAATGATTTAATAAAATATTTTTAGGCGGAATTGTCCAAGTGCAATGCTCTCACATACGCATGTAATGCCAAATATTGGGAATTCAGATGACATTCCTACTCGTGCAAGAATCTCTGAAAATATTTATTAAACGATTTGTTGTCAAAAAGATAAGTAGTAACTAGCCGCTTGTAATCATAGGAAATTATGGCCTTGATTTGCAATTAAAATAGCTCCATTTTATACCATCACGTTCGTAAGGTGATAAATATCACTTCTTTACATTCCATATTTAATAATGACAATTATGTAAAGATAAAAATAAAAGTAGAACGTATTTATTATTACTACACATACATCGATACAGTTCTTAATGTTTCCACCACTGACGCCTACATTACATACGTAAGTTTAGTTGTTTGTGCAATTCTATTTGAAACAGTGACATCAGTGGCCTTTCAGAAATAACATTCTTCATAATGAATCTCCTAAGCCCAAATTGATGTTTTAGCCACCCAGTCGCTTGTGGAGTTTTATGTATTTGTTCTTGTCCATGAGTTCACCGGCCCACAGATAGCATCCTCCGTGTTCCTCGGGCGCCGCGGGAGACGTCTTCATCGCGGGAGGCGCGCGCTGCGTGGGCGGGGCGCTGCCGCTGGCACTTCTCTCTGCACGGGGCGCGCCCGCGAAGGAGAGTTCCACCGCCTCCTGGACCCCCGCCCACACGCCACTCACTTCTTCGCCTCACCCTCTCTCCACGACTCCTATTCTGACGACTCGCCTTCACTCCCTCTCGCGCACTGTCACCTCACCTCCCGCTCGTTATGTCCTCTTGATCCCTTTCCTTCACACTTACTCTCCTCTGAGTAATTCCCATTTCTCACATCTTTTTCTCTCCCTCATACCTATTTCTTTCCACTTCATTCCCATTTCTCTCCCTTCATACCCGTTTCTCCTCGTACCCCCTTCGCCACTCCACTCTTCTCTCCGTCATTCCACTTCCTCTCCCCCGCGCCCATTCACCCCTCTGTCTTTAGCTCCTTTCACTCTCTCCCTCTCGCTCCTTGCATTCTCACCTGTCGCCCTATCGACTCTATCCCTCTCGCCGTTCATCATCTCGCCCCTCTTTCTCTCATCCCTCTCCTTCTCGATCTTCTCCCTCTCGACCCTCTCCCCCTCTACTTTCTCCTCCCGCCCTCTCCCTCTCGACCTTCTTCCTCTCACCTACCCCTCTTGCTCCACACCCTCTCGCCCCTGCCCCTCTTGCTCGTCCCCTCTCGTCCCTCTCCCTCTCGCTCTCATTCCACTTCTGCACGCTCCTTCTCAGTACCTCTCATGCCCTCGCTCAACGGCACGCACCTCGCTCTTTTGCTCACAAGTCCCCTCCTTCGCACTTCTAGCTACCAAACCCGCTCTTCCCGGCACCTCTTCCCTCACTCTCGTCCCTCGTGTCCCCGACTTTTCGCCCTTTCGCGCCCTTCTCTCGCTCGCGCCTGCAGCGGTTGAAACTGAGAGCAAAGGCCTCTGCTCGGAGGTGATGCAAGGGGCTCACGCGCGCCTACACCCATTCACACGTCGTTTCGCATTATGGGTAACTGCCTCGCTAACCATAGGGATCGAAGCTCTGCCGGAGACGAGTGTACTCATCGTTTTCACTAAGCCCTAATCTTCGTGGAGATGGTTTTCCAGATAAGTAATGTGGGACGGTGAAGTTGGTTACGTTGTAAAACTGAAATTTCAGGCGCAATCCTGTACTTAAAACATATATCTTTACATTTTTGAGCTGCAGTGTTGCGGTTCGAGATTAGTATTGTTCTCATTTCAATAAGCTTTCCTGCGTTATTTTTACTTTCTAGTGGTTACTTCATAAACAAGAGAAAGAATTGTAATCGTGCGCCGAAAAATGGTCAATTTTCAAGAGAAAAACATTTTGCGGGGCCTTGGAAACGAATTAGTGGATAAATCTTGCTAACTATTTTCCTCCAATTTAGCAATTAAAAGTAAATAGACAGTTTTCATTTAACAGGTATTTGTCATGTAACAGGTAACTTTGTATTGCCAAAAATTAATGAACCCGGCAACTGCATTTTGTTTAAAATTTCTTTTCATTGTGATGTACATTATAATACAAACAAAAATCTGTAAATGAAAAGAAACGACTCAGGTGCCAAGATTAGGTAGTCATTAAATATTGAAAATCCTACAACTAAATCGCACGGGTCTATCTTGAAGTGTGAGAACGGGAGAGTTTGAAAGCAAAATCATTCCCTCCGGAGGTTGCTCTTCGCCGGAAGGCAAAGGTCATGGAGGGCCTGTTCGGGAGCAAATGTGTTCGCGCGGCCAGCTGGCTCGGTTGCTTTGACTAACTCGACGAAACTAAAAGGAAAAGGACCGTTCGAGCCTTTCTGCGAGCTCAAGCGGTTTTCAAGGTTATATTTAATTGATTTCACAATTTTGAAACATGAATAAAATACTCTGAGATATCATACCAAAAGTATCGCAATTAACACTTTGATCTTACAAAGATGTGGGTTTTTTCTATGTCACAAAATAGCAACAACAACAACAACAACAACAAAAAGAAATGTATAACATTTCTTTTTGTGCTAAACAGGAGTAAATGTTTGCGCATTACAAATTACACTATAAACTAGTATATACTGGAGTCTTGTCTTAATTATTGTCACTACATTAATTCTATTATTTTAATTGTTAATATTTTATTCCTTTTTGTGTATAAGGCTACATAAATTAAATAAATAAGTGAAGTTCTTATTAATTAATTTGTTATAAGTAATCGGTTCATACTCAAGTGGAAACTAAAAGTATTTAAACCCACGACGGCGTTTACTTTCATTATGTAATTGTACGAATCTTTCCTTCCGATACATACTGAATTAAATTATTGTTTTCGGAATTATTGCTCGTCGTAATCATGTCAAAGTGTTGTTGTAATAAGTGCTGTAAAATAAACGAGCTTGTTCTCCATCACATTAGAAATAAATTGACTCATTTTGTGATGAATGAACCTTGGATTCAACAATGTTTGATGGCAGAATAGAGACGTTGAGTTATAAAAGTTTTTGCTATGGTATGAGACAATTAGGGATATACCAAGTGTTAATGTTCAGGTGTTAATGTGAGGTGATAAGATGTTATTCACCTTATCACCTCACTAACATTCAGAAAATGAACAATAATGACCAACGAAAAAAATAAAATTGGTGATATGAAAAAGGAGTACATTGAAGAAGACTCTTGGCACTCTGAATGCGCAGTCGAACTATTGTCTTGAAATCAGAAGCTCTCATTGAATGTATCAACTCACGTTTGTGAGTTTTCGATGGTGATACATACGAATCGTAGTGTTACGATCCTTACAGGATTAAGCGTGAGGAGCGTACGTATTTTAAGAGACAAAAAAATCGAAGATGCAGAATACGCCAAAGTCATGTAGCCCATACGTCACGTCTCGAGGATTGCCAGTACCTGTCTGATTGTGTCATTGATACGTCTCCCTCTCTCCTTCATGTCCTTCCTCTGAGAGAGTTGAGAGTCAATTTAACTGAGCCCAGGGTCGGCCCCGAAAATATTTCGGGGGGGGGGCAATTTCAAATTGGAATTTACGGACCCTCAATAAATAATTTGAAATAATGTTTCAAAATTCAATTTTTCTGTTAAATGTTCATGTAAATTCAATGTTTTGTTAAATTATTTTCTTGAAATAAATTCTACGAATATATTGATTATGGGAATAGTACTGTTAAACTAATTTCGTTTATCTGTTGAAATAGAAATATGGAATTATTTTGAATAAATTGAGTAAATATTAATTGAATGAAATTGCCTCGGCTTGGGGGGGGGGGTATGGCCTCAGTCCCCTCCTCCTGGGTAAGCCACTGACCGAGCCCACGCTCTAAGGAGATACATTTTTTTGAGAAATTATTTCTTCAGATGCTTATTTCTTTTGGATTTATACAGTCGTGAGGAAATCAAGAAAATAAATAATCTCAAAAGTCTTATTTTTTTTCTTCCGAGCTGAGAGCTACCGGCCAATAACTGGACATTATGAAAATCCATACCCCTCTTAAAATATGTTCACGACCACAGAAATGGAGGATAGTGATACCCTTTGTGAACTTTCTGGCATTATTTGTAAACAAATAATTTTCTGAAGATGGAAAGGATTCTCATTTTTTTAAACTAAATTTCTATAATGATCTATAAAGTGCGTGTAGCTACGGAAAAAACATGTGGTGCAATGCATATGATGGATTAGCGTCACCGGTGTCATAATGTTGGTTTTAACAGTAACACATGTTTGTAATATGCGATTTTTAATTTTGTTCAGAAAATAAATAAAATATAAGACTTCTGAATCACATTATAAAATTGATATCTGCTGATCGAAACGTTGCGGGTGGGGGGGATGTATAAATATTTTTTAAAACTTGATACTCTTTTATTTCACTCTGCAACTTGAACGTTTTCAATACTCGTATCTTAAGGTGAGGTATGGGTGATGTGTCGTTCTTTTCGACTTAATAATCTTACGCGTGGCATTATCTATGCAAATGAATTTTCACTTATAATAGAGTACGGTGAACATTGTGCTTTTAATCACGGGTGTAAATAGTTGGCAATAATTTTTTTACTTCGTGATCGATGGTCAGGAGAGGGTAGCTCAGAGCATCGATGGTCACTTGCAGTGCCCCTGGTCGGGAGGTCCTAAGGTCCTGAGACGGTACGCAGAATTTTCGACACTAGCTAGATAGCTAGGTCGAATTTAGTCACCTAACTGGAGGAGAATTCTTGTGGACTACTGCTGTGATCGGTAGTTTTCCATGGTTTCGGCCGATCAATACCAGGCATATGCCGGAGCGGTATCCTGACAAATGGGCTACAAACCACACGTGATCTTTCCTTCCTCTTCCTCCTCCTACCTCACCACTTACTTTCACACACTTACTTACGCATGCACTACACTTCCACACTAATGTCGGGAGACCGGTCGGGAGCTTAGATTTCCCCGGCTGGGGCGGTGCCCCACTGATGGCAGATACCTGGTTGGGGAAAACACCACCAGCTGACGAGTAGGTCCTGTGCCAGGTCTCATCATCCGGGGGGTAAGACTCACGCCACATCCCGTGGAAAAAAATATGCGCTACACTTACGGGATTAATGATCTTAGCAGCTGACGCGCCCGAAATCACAAATCAATCAACCGTGATCGATAATCTTGTTCTTACTTCTGAACGTATTTTGTAATTGGGGAAGATTTGTCCCTTTGTGCCATTTTTTTGGGGGATTTATTGGGCATACTCAATATTTACTGACGCAAGAGAATGTCAATCCAGAAACTGGCTGAGGTGGCTCCGGGCATCCACTGACGTCACTGCAGTACTTCTGACCGGGAGGTAGTAGGGTTTGAGTCTGGCCGGTGGCAGGATTTTCGACCTAGCTAGAATGAGTCGCATGCAGCGGCCGTCTGAAGGAGAATTTTAGCGGCCGGCTGCTCTGATCGAAAATTTTCCTGTGTATAATAGGCAATTGCCGGAGCAGTACCCTAACAAACACGCCACGATCGCACACGATCTTTCCTTCTTCTCCCTTCTCCTATCGTCAACACTTACACAAACTTACAAGTACATACACTGCAATACCGCAAATGCCGAGAGCTTAGAGCTTGTCCGGACTGAGGCGGTGTCCCGCTGGTGGGAAAACTCTCAAAAAGACATGTAGGTCAGAGCCGAATCTCGCCATCCATCGGGGAAAGAACATCACTCGTGATGAAAACGTGCACTACACGTACGGAACTAATGACCATAGCAGTTGACCCGCCCGGAAACACGAAATAAACAATCAATTAACCCACATTTTTTTAAAGAAATCAATTGCGAGCGTCCCTGGTTGGAGGCTGCTCCTCGAGAGAGCGGGAGCGTGCGAACGCGCGGGCCTTCCAATCAGCGGCGCTAGCGAGCGCCCAAGTGGAGCGTGTGAGCGGCGGCGGTAGCCTTGCTGCGGGGGCGGGGGCAAGGCGGGGATCCGGGTGGCGCTGGGTGGGCGTGGCTCGGACGCCCTCGCGCACTCCAATGTGGTGGCGGCGGCTCCATCACGGGGCAGGAGAATTTGCTAACGAGATGTTTAAGACCCACAAAATCTCTAGAGATCTTAAATATTCTGGAAGTTTTAAAAATTCCCATCATTAGACGGAGGTGTGTTGAATATCACCTCTTTTGCCCCGGTATGTGGACAAGAAGAGTGTAACCTTAGGTAAGAGGCGAACGTACAGTCACACGTAGTTCATTTGCAGGTTACCCGAATACTATTCGTGGATATTTACAGGAAGAAACATTAAAATCTCCATAAGTGCCAATGAGGCCAGCCACATTTTGTTCTGTGCTGAACAATGATCATATGTGTCATTCACCAGTCATCTTACATCTCACCGATATTGCCCCCAAGCATTCTGGTGCTCGTTATGATTCACAATCAGCTGTCCGAGACTCCAGAGGAACCCTGCAGCAGCACTTGGTGGGTACAGTTTTTCAATACAAACCTGTCCTCTTAATTGGAAAGTCAAAAGAAAGGTAGTTTAATTAGATGACTTATTTTATTGCACTCTGCAGCATGACACATTCCATTATGTGATGTGCTCTCGTGTCTTGATTGCACTGTCAACAGCCATGTCTGCATATAATCGCATAACCTGCCTGTGACATTGTGTTACTTAAGATTAGACCCTTTATGCTGTACCAGTCTTGGCAAGAAGTGTGTTTCGACGCGGCACAGTCTACTGTTTTTGTTTTTTTAAAGCATCAACAGAGGTGAATATTTGATTTTGCTGGATAAGCTGATCACCACAATTTGCGACTCAAACCGTCTGGTATACTCTGAAATAATTTTTAAAAAAGGATGTTTTTTAAGGATTGCAAGGCACTTGCAGTGTTTAAAAACGCCAGAAATTACTACATAGGGTATCTTAGAATAAATGTTACAAACTTTTAGGACATTTAATGGGATATAAAATAATCACTTTTGCCAATAATCATATAAATGTGGCATTTGCGCCTTGTTTATAGGTAACCTGTACGCCCAGATGTTTGGCATGAAATCTCCTTGACTGCTTCAGACTTGACGTATAGTTAGAGGATAAGACGCATTGAAATAGTGGCCCTCAGAGGCCCGGCCATGTTTCTTAATGCTGTAAATATTTTTTTCCGTTAACATTACAGGTGTCTCCTTTCCCGATACCCTCTGTTATTATTAGGGAGCGGATTTCTATGATTTTGCATATTTTTTTTCCGTTGCTTCAGGGAATAGCTAAGTGAAATTTCTCGACATTTGGATAGGAGATTAATAATATAAGGGCATATTTGTGCATATTTGGCTAATTTTTCTTGTTGGCGCGTATTCGCATAATGGGAGCATTTTTTGCATATTTCGTTAAAATGAAGAAAACGTTTCATGTTTTCATTAAATCTACTTATTTGTGAGCGTTCATTGATTAGCAAAGTCAAAATTTGTTTCTTTTCTTTTCTATAGGTGATAAAATACTTGTGAAAATGTAGGATATTTCTTGATATTATTTTTTAAACTAGGCAGGAAATGTGAAAGAAGACCTACAATGTACTCCACTAAGGTGAATATTTGCTTCAATTATTTCTCCCGAGAAGTAAGCTAGTATATTATGTTTGCCCAAAAATATTTTTCATTCCAAGCATGTTTCTCCAAGCAATTTTATCAAGAACGATTTATAAAGTAAATGAAATATTGTTAATTTTATTTGCATACTGAAGAGCATATTTCAGAATTTTTAAGTCATAAATGCGTGTTAATGTGCATATTTCAGACTTTTTAGGTCATAAATCCATATGTTAAAAAGTATATTTCAATATTTTTAGGGCATAAAAATCTGCTCCCTAGTTATTATGTTTCTTTCATTGCAAATAATGCTCCAATGATCCATGAAATTTTTCAATATTTTTGAACTTTTCTGAAGGTAGTAGTGCATTCCACTAAGTGGGCCTCGAGGCCCGGTAGTCTGTTTTCCTTTAACGTATCTTTTAACGCATAAGAAACGCATTTATGTTGTTGGAATTTATTCCTTTTCATTCCAGACTTCATTATTTACTTGCCAAGAGACATAAATCATGACCACATAAATATGGAATAAAGAGTTCTTTGTGTTAGATTTCTAGGAACGGATTTACACTAAATGGCAAAATATATTATGGAAAAAACAAAGATGAGCCTTTTGCAAAAGATTTTGCATAGAAATGGTGAAAAATTTGGTCACTTATGGTTATAACGTTACAAGTGATTACTTTTTTGAGTTTTTAAGAGTTTCTAGGGATAACTATTAAGTGCATATTCCTGGGTGAATTTCTAATGAAGAAGAAACTAACCTTAGGAGCTAACACACAGGAAATACCATCGTAACTGTGAGATTATAACGGTAGATAATTATGTTCTAAAATTACACAATAGAAATATTTTCTTTCTTTTGTATCATACAAGTCCAAACAACAAAATTATTTATTTTCTTAGCAAAATTCATCAGAACAAATGCCAAGAAACGAAATACAAAAAAACATAAATTATTCTTACCTATTTCAAAAGAACGCTGAGAGTTGACCTCACCGATCAAAATGTCGACAATGACCCATTATGAAGACATACGCGTGAATGACCAATGAGGTTATTTTACGACAAGTTTGACGTTGGTGCTTTTGAATGCATTCGTAATCTTAAAAAAATGTTTATATATATATATATATATAATGTTAATATCATGGTAAAATTGTTATAAATTATTTCTATTCAGGTCATTACTTTCCAGATGCTATTTATATCTCTTAAAAAAACATAGTACTTCGTGTGCGAAAAAAAAAACTTTTACTAGAACCATTAAAAAAACAGTATTCTGTGCTATTGCTGAAAATAAAATGTGTAAAATGCCGTATTATGCATTAAAAGTTTAAAATACAAGTTTATTGAATAATAAATATCATTGCATTTATTACTTCTTCATCCCAGTCCCATATAGTGTTTTATTTAGACCGGGCCTCTGAGGCCCACTAAGTGTAAAAACGCAAAATCCGAGCTCCGTGCATCGAAGGGTTAAAGTGCGTATTTTCAAAGTTTCAGTTCGCAATCAAGTTAAAGTTTATCCATTTTGTGTGGTATTTCAACAGTAACAGTGTGATAAAAGAACAGGTTTCAGGTCGTAAGAGAAAAAATGAAAGTGAGTGGAAAAGGAATAAAATCAAGACGGCTACAATTAAGAGAGCAGGATATGTAAACTATAAAGAGCAGTTTGTATCGGCGCTAGTTGTAGGTCCAAGCTGTGGTTGTAAGAAAAAGTGCTGTGAACCTGGAAGAGCTGTGAGGTGGAGAGTAAGATAACTTTTCTTTGTAAATTATAATTAATTTCATAGAAAAATTGGCAACATTTTTAGCAATAATTATTTTTTTCTTTTCCATTTGATTACTTTTATTGATTTTTGTCGAAAAGCATAAGTAATTCTTCAAAATACGCATACTTCAATATTGAAACCACATAATGGCGTACTAAAAAGTTTGAAGTCAGTAACACTTTAATTTACATGACGATGTATTCATAAATTCTAAACCAAAAATACCATAAGGATTACTTCAAGAATGTCTGAATAAACATCAAATTTTTGTGGTGTGAATAAAACATAATACATTTTCAAGAAAATAAGTTTTTTCATTTATCCAAAAGTATTTTCAAAATTTTCTCAAACGATTCCAAATTTTTCTTTAAATTTCTAGTAATAATAGAGTAAATACACTTATTAAGGTGGCATAGGTCCAATTTTCACGGATAACTCTAAATTTTCGAAAAGTGCAAAAGTTAAAATTTTTTCTTCGTCTTCCTGGAACTACAAAATTGAAGATAGAGAATTTTCTTTTGAATAAAATTTGTTGTACAAAGTGAGTTCCTTCATTAAGGTCATGTGCATTGTTTTGAAAATTTTAGTAGTTTTCGCGTAATATTGCGTGCAATAAGTGCAATTTTAAAAATAATTACAAAACAAGATTTTCTCAAAAACGGCTCAAAATTTTTTCTTTAAACTTTTGATAGGTATAGTGCCCAATGTATTTTATGAGATGACAAAAACGCCATATTGCTCTATTCTTTTGTTTTTTCAAAAATTGGAAAAACGTATTTTTTTTAACTTCTCTCTCACGTGTTAATATTTTACATTAGCGGCAATTTTTTCACATTATTATATTTACGAGCACATGTGCTTTAAATAATATCAAGTAAAGTTTCTCGAAAACAACCGTTTTCTGTGAAAACTAGCTCAAAATTCCGCATTTTCAGCAACGCTCAAACGCCATTTTCTCATATATGACTGCAAATTTTTTCTTCAAACCCTTGTAACGGATAGTGCTAATTACACTCTTTAATATGACGTAAAGTTTATTTTGAGTTGTTTTTTTCAAAAATTACATAAATGTAATTTTTTTGAAAGATCTCTCACATCTTTAATATGCACATGAACCAGCAATTTGTAAAGATTATTATATTTGTGAGTCTATGTGCTTCAAATAACTTCAAATAAAGAATTTTCGAAACTCAAAAATGTTCTGTGAAAATGAGCTTCAAATTTCGCATTTTTAGTAGCGCTAATTTTCTTTAAAATGGCACATAATTTTTAATAGAAATTTGCCATTTAGAACTAGGTTTTTGTGTTCTTTAACATTCTGAAATTAATATTTTCGTTCTACCAATAGAAACCGAAAAATTAAGAAAATGACAAAAAAATGTAGTTTGTGCGGTCATAGATGGCAGTTGGCAAGAAAGAGTATGTGGCAATTCCGAATAGCTAGCGAAGACTCAAGGAAATAGAAAACTAATACAGGAAAGTCTGTGCCATTCTGTAGCACTACAATTGTACACTTTCTACAACTGTGCACTACTACAATTGTACACTTTCTACAACTACAATTGCGAAGACACGATTGTTTTTCTTAATGAAATATGATCATCAAAACAGATCTTTAAATAAGGTCACGTTGATTTTATTGACAATATGAATAGTTTTTCTACAATTTCCTGACAAAGATAATAGCCCGCTCGGAATTGACTGCGCTTCGTTTTCGTCAGTTTCTTAAAACTACCATTTTAAAATACATTTTTTCCCCAATTAAATGTATTTATCAAAACACCATCTTCAAATAAAGTCATGGTTAATTTTTTTTCAAAGTACTAAGGTCCGATTAAATTAAGAAGGTGATTGACAGTTCTGTGTGACGTCAGGACGCCTCTCCCGTTTCCATGGCAGCTGCCAACCAGAGATGCAAAACGTGGCGTGTCAGGTCGCTCAGTTGCCACTGCCGAACACGGGGAATATTTGAGCATCGCACAACGACTTCCCTGCCGCCGCGCCGCCCGCGTTTCTGCCTGTGCTGCGCGCGCAAAGTGTACTGTGTTGTGATGAGTTGCGTTGAGGTTATGCTTTTGTCGTATTTTTTACGCTTTTACACGTATTTTTTGAAGTGTTTGTTTTCGTGTCGCGGTAACACGTGCTCAGTGGTTTGCGACCTGGCAACGTCGCTCCCCTCGACTCACAAATGTCAATCACCTTCTTAATTTAATCGGACCTTAGTAGTTTTTCTTTAATTTTGGGACAAACATAATAGCCCGCTGTAAATTTATTCTGCTTGGGACAGCTTGATGCGTCGTAAATTAGAACTTGCAATTTTGTATATTATTTCTTCGTTCGTTTCTTACATTCGACCTTTTGTTATACATTTACACATTAATATTTTAGAAATTGTTTATTTTGAAATATTTGAAATAAAAAGTAAAAAAAATTAATAGCTCTCAGAATAGCGGCAATGTAGGGTCTGCAACAATGGAATTCACTGTGCGCTCGCGAATATCTGTGACTTATGTGTGATTGTTGTGATCTGATGAAAAGAAGTTATAATTGTCTAATTTATGTTGATATTTGCATGAAAATATTTAGTTTTCGCACCAAATGCTGTACCATTTGTAGTGAGTAGAGAATTTGTTGCATGGTTTTAAAATACTCCTCTCTAATCATGGCCATATGGAATGCACTTCTTTATTGCCCAGGGTATCAGGCTTCTTTTTCCAATACAGGTTTACAAAAGTTTTGTACTCTTATTTTTGTACAGTTGTAGAATTCACATAGTTCTGATAACACTGCGATGGAAACAGTGAGTTGTAAGCTAAGATGTTAGTAGCGCATAAAGTGCAATATTTCAGTACTAGTTTCCTGTACTAGTTTCCCGTCCTTCAGCTGTTTCCTCTAATACGGGAAAGTAATTGCTGTTGAAGCACCACTAGTTTAGGTGTAACACAGACCAACGCATTCCATTTGTCAAAACGTCAAAATTGGTTGTGGCATTCATTGGTAGGTAGCAGCAGTTACTGTATCTACACTAGCGCTAGTTGACGCGGTGGCTTCCTCATTGACCTTGTTGAACGTGTAAGTTTCAACAAACGGTGGTAGAGAGCGACAAACGACTTCAGCGACATGGAGTGAACCCAAATGAAGTCTCAAAGTGTTTATATACCGCTATGAATGGGCTTACGCCAAGCAGTAGTTAACAATGACAATCATTCGTGTCAAATTCTTGATTTTCTCCAATTTTGAGAGCGTTGTTATTTAGTAACATTTAGCCTACCGAGCATGGTAAGAATTATATTTTAATAATGAAAGTAAGAAAAAAATATGCATTGCTGTAGAATTACTCAGCAATTAACTAGTTGTAAATAGTACAATGGTATACGTATTCCATTTCACAGTAAAATTCTGGGAAAATACAAGAATAAGCCTATATTTTGTAGACTTACATGCTTAGGCATGCAGTAGAGGAAGGAATTTATTTGCGTTTGGAAGGAATGAATTATTTTATTCCTATTGAAGTGTTATAGAAAAGAAAAAAACTATTAATTTGCCATTGTAACAATCGTCAGAAATTTCCCTATTTAAACCGCAAACCTCTTCTGTTGAGATACTGTAGTCCATCAGACATCCATGCATTAATTTCGTCAGGCTTCATTCATAGTAGTGTAATTACATAATAGTTATTTATATAACAAGGGGTTTAGGTAGAGCTTTATTCACGAGAACAATTGTGTTCCGAACACGGCAGCGCGAGGGACGTAATTCTCCCGATTGAATAAAGCTCAGGTAAACCCCGTGACATATACAAAACTTTATTTTTAAACAATATTTCTTCGTGTGCACATCTATGCCACGAAGGACGAAGCAGCACAGTAGACCGCATGCACTCTTCTGGAGGTCACCTTTAGGTGGCTGTGATTTTAGCCGGTTTGCATTCTGCGTGGAAGAATGGAAGAATTTTTGAATCAGACAAACGATACATTTTATTTAGACTCCGAAGATGAATATCTACAAATTCTTGACGATATCATGAATGAAGCAGAATTATCTGTTTCAAAATTATTGAATGAAAAATTGAGGCATATCTGCAGAAAAGAGAACGAATGTTTCTGCAAATGTAGAAACGTCCGGAAAGAAAGAAAAGTTTCAGAAGAAACCCTACGCGCGTATTTTGACAATATATCAAAAACAAAAGTCTTCAGCGTTTTGGTGGTATTATCAATGATGTATATATGTTGGTATTTATATAAATCATTGGGTATTATTCAATGGTGAGGGCAACGTTACGTGTCGAGGAAATGTTGATATCACTAAGTAAATTCGTATGTATTTCTCTAGGAGAAATTGTTGACGATACATGTTTAACACTGTCATTGACATTGATATTTGTAGATAGAGTATCTAACATTCTTATTCGTTAACATTGCTTTCACAAGACCTAATTACTTAGGTGAAAGTATCTCATTACAAACTGAAAAACGTAGATTTTGCTGTAGGATAAGTTAAGGTCCGATTAAATTAAGAAGGTGATTGACATTTGTGAGTGGAGGGGAGCGACGTTGCCAGGTCGCAAACCACTGAGCACGTGTTACCGGGACACGAAAACAAACACTTCAAAAAATACGACAAAAGCCTAACCTCAACGCTACTCATCACAACACAGTACACATTGCGCGCGCAGTACAGGCAGAAACGCGGGCGGCGCGGCGGCAGGGAAGTCGCTGTGCGAAGCTCAAATGTTCCCCGTGTTCGGCAGTGGCAACTGAGCGACCTGACACGTCACGTTTTGTCTCTCTGGTTGGCAGCTGCCATGGAAACGGGAGAGGCGTCCTGACGTCACACAGAACTGTCAATCACCTTCTTAATTTAATCGGACCTTAGTACATTAATTTTTTTAATTGGTATTCGCACACTATTTTTTAATTTTTTTTTATTTACGTCAAAAACAGTTTAAAACTGTGTGTGACGAGCTATGGTAAGAAGTAAAATTTGTGCATGTTTTCGTAATTCTGTGATCTCTATTCTAAATCATATTCTAGTCGAATTTTGAATACAGAAAAAAGAGCGATTTTTAAAAATTTTGTTGACAAAATATTCGCTCCTATATAATAAAATATATTTTCAATGGTAAATTAGTTATAAATTTGTGTTCTTAACCCTCATCATATTCTTCATGAAATAATAATACTTTTGCAGCGACAATATGGAAAACGATAATTTGAATAACTATATTTCCCACTGAAATTCAGAAGACGTGCACAAATAATGAAGTTACATTTATGTCCAGAAGCAAAACAAGGAACCATTTCAGCATTTGCTCAAAGGATCAGGGAAACTGGACAAAAAACCTGATCGAGATGGGGGCCATCAACCCAGAAGTAACAAGAAGTTATAAGTAAGAAGCAACTAGAAGAAATAATACAAAATAAAAATTAATAACAGAAAGTGAACTATGGTTTCAGTATTTTGTACCATATCCCTTGGCTTTTATCACAGCGAGGCATTGCCTCTTCATGGAACTAGTGGTGCTACAACAGCACTTACTTTCCCGTATTAGAGGAAACAGCTATGCAGGACTGAAATATTGCACTTTATGCGCTACTAACATCTGAGCTATTATTTGGAAACGTCCAATTCAACCAAAATGCTTACAACTCACTGTTTCAATAACATACGACAAGTGTGATTAAAATCTAATTTTAATCACGTTTAAAAAAAATATATTATGTAACACAGTTTCCTTTTATTCACTCTCTATCATCACATCTGATAATGTGACTGAGTCAATAGGATTTCATTACGTCTTAGACAATAATATAAATTCAAGTAACACGTTTATAACAAATTTTTGAAATCTGCTATTCAGGGATAAACAAATAAATTAAATCAAACTTTCCCTCCTCCGCAATATTTAAAGAAATATTTAAATAACAGGCATTAAAATTCCTTGGCTCTATGGGGAGATGTATGCGGTGAAGCATGTTTTATAAGAAATAGCTTCAAATGGTATTTCATTTTTTGTTGAAGTAGAATTCCGTTAATTTCATTACGGCATTGACACTCAATCGGTTATGTTAATCGACAATGTTATCTATATCATTGATTTTTAATACACACATAAATGAATGAAATATTAGGTTGCCTCCGACCGTAAAGGAAGGAGAAGTGAGTATGGTTTAGTTAGATGCCCAGTAACTCGAGAAAAATCCAAAAAATATGAAGGAGTTTCGTAAATTGTCTTATCTATACATGCATGCGAAATGTCGATGTCCTATGGATATTCAAACTTGTACAAAATACCAAATAACCCGTGTCAAAAAAATTTGGGCGGATAATTTTTCCATCAAAATAATGAAAAGTCATCAAATTCAAATTCTACAATATCACTTACACTTACACTTAGCTTAAGTCAACTCATAAAATCTCAAAATTGACACGTCGCGTTTTTTTTTTCAATCAATGTTTTATATCTCGTATTGTTTATAATAAACAATAAATTTTTGTTTAAAAATAAACGGTAATAATAATATAATATTAAATGCTTAACAAATGTACACAGTGATCCGTCGTTAAAAGGGTTCTTTAAAGTTGGTAGTACATTGTCGTGTAGAACTATTGTTGGCCGGAGTGGTAAGCTCGGAGACAGCGCTGGCTTCGGTAGTCAAGAGAGTGTGCTAAGCAGTGTGCGCACGAGGTCGGAGCAAAATGTTTCTGCTTTACAAAGCCTTCGGGTAACGATGGTGACCCTTCGCCTCGGCATAAGGCGCGCAGGCACGAACGGCCCGTGATCAAATGGTCTGAATGTGCAAGGCGCTAATGCATATTCTCAAAGTCTTTTAAGCCTTCTACTCAACTAAATGTTGTCATGTTTTCTTGAAATAAAAAGTGGCGGGCCTAGTAGATATGTTATCACTTGCTCTTATTTACCGGTTTTATAGCAGTTTGTTAATAATGTCTTAAAATTAATGGTATGATCTCGTATCTACCTCCGTTTGTTTGTTAGTTCGGTTTCTTGTACAATCTAACTAAAGCAGTCGTCGTTCCGTTGCAGTCATCATGTGGGCTTGGCATGACGGAGCTTGGGAGTTTGGGGGCCGAGTGTTGTTAAAGTTAGCAATGCGAAGGTAGTGGGATTTTAATCTACGAGATCTTAAGAGATTAAGCTCAATGAGTATTTGCAAAGGCGAAGATCATTGAGTTTCTTCTAACAATCAAATGTGGACGGTTTTTCACTTATCTTTCATTACTTTGCTAATTTTACCTACAATTGCTCTCAAGACTAATTTGATTTGAAAGAAGTTTGCGCGAGTTCCTGTTCCAAATACATGGCCGCTGGTGGAATGGCCTCCGCGCCACACTCAACTACTGTCACACTTCTAGAAAGTCCGCGCCACCAAATCATACTCGCAGAAGGATACGTGGCTGTACTTGGTAAATGTAGGCGCATGGTCCCGCCGTCCATCAGAGAGAAAAAAATGCAAAAACCCCGTGTTAGTTCCCTCACAGATACGTATATTAAACTTAAAAGCGATGACAAGGTGGGGGGAAAAGAATAGGGAGTCGCCCAGATGCCTCTGACCCTCACCCAGCCCGGCTGCCACTAGCATGCCACGTATATTTTGTGAATGAAAACAATTATAAATATATATGACAGTTCAGTCTATAAACACACACGGCCCCCAAACGTAAAGGCGTGAACGAATATTAGAAATGGACAGAGAGGGAGAGAGTATTTGAATACTATAAATCAGGGCCATCAGAATGTTGCTTTGGGAGCAGGAATGAATTAATGCATAAGTAGGGGGAGGTGAATTAACGAGCAATCACGGGCTTAGCACCCCTCGATTGTGGCAACCACTTTATTTAAACAAAATCTTATGTTAGTTCATAAACACGTAAAATATTTTAATAAGATTTATTTCTTTCCCATGATTTTTAAAATTGCAAAGGTTAAACTTTAATTGAACTTTAATTTCGATTACATACAGTTCAGTACTATTGGAGGGTCTCATAGTTTCATTGGTCATTCATAAAATCCTTAAAGTCTTGCCATTCGACCTTGATTCGAGGCAAACAGTAAGTTTCCGCGACCGGATCAAACACTAGAGCGACGACTTTTCCAGACGTAGAGGAGGGGGAGATGAAAAGTGTAACATCAACGGGTTGCTCTTTGGATGTACAAATAAGTAATGTACTTGTAAGTTTTAAAATGACGGAAATTACCTTCAAAAATGTATCTAAAGTACGGTTCCACGTCAAACCAATGAAATTCGTGTCGATGATACCAGTAAGAATAAAAGAGTGAATGTGAATACATGTGTGGAGAAACGTAGGTGGGAGATAAGCGAATTCCATACAAAACATAATAGAAACCATATATCTTGAAAGGCTTTGAAGATAGAGTCGGAATATTCAAATTGGTAGGCACGAGGAAATTTGGGACAGCCGCAGCGGGTTTGGCAACGGCGACAGTTGCTTTCAACTTTTCTGAACTTCGGATTTATCGTTACTCTGCGGGAGTTGCCACAGACATTTTTCATATTCTCGTATATAGCTGCGGCCGGGGGCGTAGTTTTGAGAGGTTTGGAATTACTCCCCACACACATACACACAAAATTGAAATAAATAGCTACTTAATTTGAACAATAATTTAAGTTATCTCCGGCATTTAGTAGTACTAAATGCTGGAGATAAATCTGAAAATAACGAAAAATCCCGGTTTTCAAATCAAATTCCTCAAATTCCCAAGGTTCGCTAGCCACCATCATTAGATTAAATTATTGTTCAAATTCAGTAACTATTTATTGGATCCTACAGGCCTCCGAGCGACGGATACATCTTGGATGACATCATTCAGAGCACGGGAAACGAGAATAGCCATTCTATTGTTATTGGAGGTGACTTAAATATTCCTAGCGCAAACTGGGAGAGAGCCGTGAGCGAAGGAAAAGTTGTTAACTGTCTGGTTTGGGACCGCGCATTCACTAAGGTAGTTTGGAGCGGGACGTGGCAGGATGCGATTTTGGATGTTTACTTAATTAGGCCGAAAGAACTGTTCATATCTTGTGAAGTTGTTGAGGGCGTTAGCTATCACAAAGCGGTTCTTCTTGAATTAGACGAACATATTTCAAGGGAAAGGGAAATATTGCATTACGAAAGGAATAAAAGTACGACAATACAAGAAAGCAAATGTAGACGGGCTCAAGGTTTCTTTAGAGAACAATATAACCGCTTTTGAGAACAGAGGAAGGTATGGAAGAAATATGGGGCGCGTTCAAAGAAATTATATTCGAAGCTTTGCAAAAGTATGTTCCGCGCAAAATTTAAAAAAATAATATGGATACAGATGACTACTTTACAAAAATTAGGCGAATGAAGAGGATAACGATAAATGCATTTAAGAATAGAAAGCGCAGTAGCGACCATATGAATATGTTTCGATATCGCTCAAAATAATTGGAGCGAGAAAAGAAAATTGCTCAGGAGGCATATTTACAGAATATTCTAGATGGGAATGGAAATAACTGGACAGTATTTTATAAATATGTTCGTAGAAGGAAGGGAAATAAAGAGGATATTCCAATTGTCCGCAAAAATGGCAACACACTCGTTATTGACGATCGGGGAAGAGCCAATGCGTTCAATGAGTATTTCAGTTCGGTTTCCAAAAGAAATAGGAAACATCCACCAATTCAAGGGTATTCGGTTACAAATCAGTTTAATATTGAAGTAAACGTTTTACGGAATAAAGTAAACTCTATAAAAAACGGTAAATCAAGGGTTCCAGATGACATTTCTACGGACATAATTAAACTAGAAGGAGAGGCAATATTACCGTACCTAAAACAGTAACTAGTAACAAAACTAAAGCAATGTGGGATATAGTAACAAAACTAAAGCAATGTGGGATATCGTAAAAAATACAACCACATCATCTCGATACCTTGTAGAGAATGTTATTTTAAAGGATAATGAAAGAGAAACGAGTAATCCGGAAAAAGTTGCCTATCTCTTCAACAAACACTTTTTCAGAATTGCGTCTGATCTCACGAAGGGACTAAAATCACAAAATTCAACATTTTACACTTCCCAAAAAATTTCAGATACGATGTTTATTCCCGAAACTTCTCCCAACGAAATCCTCAGAATAGTCAGTAAACTAAAAAATAAATATTCATCTGGTTTAGATGAATTTCCGGATTGTTTATTAAAAACTTGTGCACCTGCCTTTATACATCCGTTAACTCACATTTTCAATGCTTCTTTATGTACAGGAATATTTCCAGATATTTTCAAAACAGCAAAAATTAAGCCACTTTTTAAAAAAGGGAACAAAAATGATATTCAAAATTACCGGTCAATTTCTCTTTTGTCAGTTTTCTCAAAAATATTAGAAAGGCTTTTCTACTTACGAATGGAAACATTTCTTAGGAAAAACAGAGCGTTTTCAGACTCACAACACGGTTTTAGAAAATCAAAATCTACGGAAACTGCCATTTTTTCTTTTCTCAAAGATGTTGCTTCATCAATAGACCAAAATGAAGTACCCATAGGAATATTCTTAGATCTCTCGAAAGCTTCTGACGTTATTGACCATAAGATCTTGCTCTCAAAATTACCTTAGTATGGAATTCGTGGTATTGTCCTAGATTGGATAACTTCTTACCTTAAACATCGGACTCAAAGAGTAGAAATACCATACTGGCAGGAAAGGACATTACATACTTATATTTCCAGTTCTTTGCCAATTGAGCATGGGGTCCCGCAAGGTTCGATCTTAGGCCCTATTCTCTTTCTGTTATATGTAAACGATATGCCCTCGTCTATTAAAAATGGAGGAACGGTTCTGTTTGCTGATGATACGAATGTTCTTTGCAAAAAAGAAGCAGTAAATAGTACAATTTCAGAAGTTTCAAATTGGTTTAATAATAACAAATTAATTGTTAACGAAAGAAAAACTGTTTCAATGCATTTTTGCATCTCAAATCGGAAATCGCATGTTCCATTGAAAATGAACAATATGCAATTAGCTGATGTTGAGGCAACAAAATTTTTAGGTCTTTCAATTCAATCAAACCTCAAATGGAATGTACATATAACAAAATTAAACACTAAGTTAAGTTCATTATGCTATGCATTCAGAATTCTTTCAAATTCTGTCAGCCTTCATGCAGCTCGTTGCGTTTATTTTGCAAATGTGCATTCCCGCCTGAGATATGGCATAATATTCTGGGGAAGCTCATCCTGTAGTATTCAGACCTTCAGATTGCAAAAGAAAATTATTCGAATAATGAAAAAATGCCTTCCACGTGATTCCTGCAAGCCTCTTTTCATTGAGCTGGGAATCCTACCATTGCCTTGTCTATTTATTTACGAATCTGTAATATTTGTCAAAAATGACCTACTTAACGGAGGGAACATATTTTCATGCAACATTGATATTTATAATTACAACACACGCCGTAGAAATCACGTGCATCAAGTGTCAGTATCAACAGCTCAGTACAAGAAATCAACATACAATACATGTACATTACTTTTCAACGCATTGCCAGATGACATAAAACAATTAAAATCGGTACACAAATTTAAGTTAAAAGTAAAATCTTTTCTGCTGCAAAACTGTTTCTATACAATTAGAGACTATACTGATCGTGAAAAAGAAAAATAATGTTTAATGTAACAAAACAAAGATATATAATGAATTAGTTTATGTTTGCATTGTATTCATTTAAAAAATATTTAATACGCCTGTAACAAGTAATGTACTTCAGCTTCCGGGTCAATGACCCCATCTCGATCAGGTTTTTGTCCAGTTTCCCTGATCCATTAAGCAAATGCTGAGATGGCCCCTTGTTTTGCTTCTGGACGTAAATGTAGCTTCACTGTGCGCACGTTTTGTTGAGCACTCCTTTTGCTTGTAGTTCATTTACAGTTGAAATTGATTTTCTATAACTCGGGAAAAACATTTTTCAAATATCTTTATTTTTCTAAAATAATTATTTTCTAAATTCATTTTTTCGTTTTTTTTCGTTTTTTTTAATAAAATTCTGGCCCTCAAGAAAATGTACGCAGGTAAATTTCTTTCCCCACACGTCATATACAGTTTTTACTGTTTTTTGACAAATAAATAAATAAATAATTAGAATATTTCACGTGTCCATGAACAATTCAAAAGTACCTCAAGATTGGGAATTAGCCTTTGTCGTACCAATTTTTAAAAGTGGTGACAAAATTATAATATGCAATTATAGGCTGGTAAGTCTCAAGTTAGTGGTGGGCAAGATTATGGAGCATCTAGTTGCCAGTTACATTAAGCAAGAATGGAAAATCAAAAAATGGCTGCATGATGGCCAACACGGGTTCAGGAGTGGTTACTCATGCGAAAGTCATGTAGTCTCGTTATTTCAGGTTCTAGCAGATGAAACTGAAGTGGGCGGAAGAGTAGATGCAATAGTTATAGATTTTGCCAAAGCGATTGATGTCGTTCCATACGATCGTCTTGTACAGAAATTAATAAATTCAGGCATCGATCTCAGGGTGGTGGCGTAGATTAACAAGTTTCTGCGAGACAGAAAACGGAAAGTCCGAATTGGGAAAGAGTTATCTTCCGGGACAAGCTTTACGTCAGGAATATCGCAGGGGAGTGTCATTGGTCCTCGTCTATTTCTAGCGTTCGTGAATGATCTGGCAGCACACTTTATCTCAAATGTTCGGCTATTTGCAGACAATTGCATGATATATCGTAGTATGAATTCGAAAGAAGATGAAGAAATGCTACAATGGGATCTTAATGAGTTATATTTTTGGGCGGAAAATAAGGGAATGACCATAAATAACTAAAAGCAAATCTATAACTTTTGGAGGGGGACATAATTACAGAGAAACAAATTACCATTTAAATAACATTATTTCCAGAGTTTCATCGTGAAGTACTTAGGACTCCATTTCCATTGTAAATTAAGCTGAAAAAGTTACGTAGATTTTGTTGTACGGAAAACCTGGAGATTTCACTTTGTAATGCATATCTTAAAACCGAGTACGACAAACGCGAAGTGCCTATTTATCGCTTGTTCGTCCGACAATGGAATATGGACTTACGGAAATTAATACTTTTCTTTAAACGTTCATTCAATTATGCAGGAAGAGTGAAGTACTGTATGTAAATGTTATCACAAAGTGTTATGATGGGTTTCATCTCATTTGTATGTTATATTTTAGTGCGTGGTACGGTAGTTTTTGGTGCGTCTATTTTTTGTTTTTTACTGCATAAATGCGCTCATATTTCATGTATTATTGGTGTATCCGGTCCCTCATCCAATACATTTCGTTCAGCTTTTATTGTCGATTTATTTATACGTAGGGTACTGATTCTGGACAGCTGACAATAAATTAGCCCCCCGAAGTATGTGCATTTTGCGTTATGGCTCTCCATTTACTGCTCAGATTACGAGTAGCCTTCGTTCGCGTGTGTCAGGCAGGAAAATCTGGATGGGGGACTCTTTGCACCACATTTCAAGGAAGGAAATTCCTCCTGAGCTACCGCAACGGGACACCGACATGGGACCGCACATGGGACAACGACAAGTGAGTAACACTCAGTGGCGGTTTGTGGTACAATTCATAGCAGGTTGCAGTTATGACTCATTAAACTGGATAGAAACAGACATAGAACACAAATCAGCTCCTGAGCCAGCCGGAGTCCTGGGGCTTTAAAAGAATTGCTGCTCATTGCTGAAGTCCTGAGCTTTAAAAGAATTGCACACATTTGATGAAATAATATTTCACTACGTGCCGATTTAAAATACCTACTAAAGATATTCAGAAATAAGACTGATTGAAAAGTGTTCCTTTATGCAATAGCCCACAATTATCACAATAATGAGGGCAAGAAATTTTTGAAAAGAATATTAGTTACAGTGATATGTCATGTATCATCCCTACTGTATTGGCATATACTCTAAGCTTTGTATCATGGCTTACAGAATTAGTAATCATAATAGTCAAAATAATATAGACCGATGACACGCCGACGGCTTTCTTGAAAATCAACGCTTCCCTTTCATAGACATTTCTCTTGGACGAACTAGACCCCTCTTAGAGCAGGCCTGCTTCAAGCAGTGACCCGTGATTCAGTGGATCAGTTCTTGGAAGACTAGTTACTAGGTAATTACAGGTTGAGGTGATACCAATACGTTTCCTCTCTATTCTGTAGTATAATTTGGATAAGTATTGGAATACCATCTCAATTTTCCTCGTAAAATCCACGTTTCATTGTTCTTTGAGCTGTAACTTGTCACACAAGTCAGGGTTAAGATATAATAGACCTTTTCCAAAAAGATTAAGTGAGCAGATGGCAGTTAAATACTAGCATACTTGGTACGTCTGGATAGATGGATGGTGGTTGGAAGTGTCACAACTCGATCACATTAAACGCGTTTGAGCTCAAACTCAAAAACGCATCGACAGCTGGGTCATTAGCGACTCAGAAAAAATACATTATAACAATAATTCATACATGATTAATTGAGGTTTACAAATTCAGTACAATGTACAGTAATTTACAATAATTGTTTAAAGGATTGCAAAAAAAGAAAAGAGTAGTAACAATAACACTTAGTGAGATATGCAAACAAAAAAAAACAACCATGAGCAAAACAAAGTTCAGATTTGGCTAAATATTCCACTCTCCTTATAGAATTGTATAATTCTTTCTTAATACTTCTCAGATTCAAGTATACATTCCAACCTTGTGTCGTGAAGATACCTCTGCCTGATATGTTGGAAAGTAGGGCAATGATTGAGTATGTGAGACAGGGACCAAGCCGTATTGCACTGGTCACATGATGGAGGATTGGATCCGTCAATCAAATATAGATGGCTTTGCTTACAGTGACCTGTTCGTGTTCTCGTTATGGCCACTTGTTCCTTTCTGTTGAGCTTTTTATTATGTTTCAGACTTTGAAATTGGTTAGGTTTTTATGAAGGTCGCTTCTTTTAAGCGTAGTCCATAAGGAGAACCATTTTTCTTCTAATATTTTCCAATATGTTTCACTAGATCTTGGAATGTATTCGAAATTGCCAGTACAGTGTTTGGGATATCAGTTGTACTTCCACTAACTACTCTGTTAGTTTCCCTCTGCATTTCTGTATCTTGATTCATATATCCATACTAATATTAGTTCTTTACCTAACGTGGTAATATCATGATACAGTTCTTGAATTGTAATCATCATTTAATAATAATCATCATCAAGCAGTTTCGTTATTGTTGATGCTTTTTATTGCAGTGCGGGAATTTGAGTATAAAATGAACTTTGAGTGGTTAATATTTTTAATAAGTTTCATGGCGGTCAAGATGGCGCATAATTCGGCAGTAAGAGGGCTGGCATAGTAGTTAAGTTGGTGTTTCACCGATACATTCTTTCGTTACCACTGTTGCTTCTGTTCCTTGTGTATTTTTAATTGCTTGGCATACACTGGATAAAAACATGTCGTAATTGTTGATCGGTCCAGAGTTTATCTCAGATGTTCCATTTCCTTGATGGAGCTCAAACTTGGCAAACAGGTCCTGTGTAAGATATAATTGTTCCGTCCCAGACATCATGAAGATATTTCAATTGGGGAGCGGTATTTTACATGAAGCTCTTGTGACATTTTTAACATTTTCTCAAAAATGGCCCGCAATTGTTTCCTTTTCATTTCTTTCTCAAATAAAGGAAAATACATTTATAAATATGGTGTAGTTCCAATTTTTATGATGTCATGCGCTTTTTAAAAATATCTGAGTAGTTATTGAATAGTAATAATAACGAGAGGAAAAATTTTGGTGTGTAGCGCATTCGTTAGTTTCGCAGACGGGGGAGTGATTGGCCCACGAAGAGGAGACAGGTGAAGTAAGGAATAGGCCTCGAAGATGACTCATGCATTTACCGAGACACGATCCCTTCAATCAAACTCATTGAGGAGGGGTGACATAGGGGCGTTACGTTCAAATGTTATCTTTCCACAATCACATTTCGTCGCTGCACAGAAGACTTTGCGATGACAACCTTAGAAGAGGCGTCGTTGCAATTTATAACTAATTTTTGCGATTTGTTGTAGCTCATCAATCTTCTTCAGTCGTCCAATCAGCATCATATGATCTCCAGATAGCAATTCATACAATGTTTATAAAAAGGTGACTGCTTCCAAAGCCCACAGTCCTTTATAAAGTTTGGTCGCGATTACGAACTAACTTTGCGATTTGTTTTAACTTACTCAAATTTTTCGTCAACCAAAGAACGTCATAGGAATTATTGATGGCAACTCATACAATGCTCACCATGCTCATGACTGTTTTAAACGCTCACATGAAAAACGTATTATCGTACGATTGAGGACAAACTTACGATTTTTTTAGCTTTTACTCAAATATCTTCCAATTTCGTCCAACTCCTTGATGATCGCATGTCGTGCTGACGACTGCCTCCAGTTCACGCAAAGCCATATCCTGAGAATCGGCGCGTGGGGCGGTCAAAGACTGCGCCGCCATGGCCGCCTCTTCACCACATCCTCCAGGAAGAACGCCTTGCGATAAGTCCACTGCGAGTACCCCCTCCTTCATGCACTTCTTACCTCTCGGCCACGCGACTCAGCCATGGCCACGCGATATGGCACGGGAGAGCAGAGAACACGCATGCGCGCAGGCAAGGGCCGCGGCGATGCCGACTAAGTACTTCTTCCTCATACTCTCAGAAAG
>JAHLJT010009355.1:89334458-89356577 GCA_031308135.1 Acheta domesticus
TCCTCGTCGATGATGTCCTCTGCGTCAGCCGAAAATCTGAAATATTTATATCACCATATAAATAATACCTTTCGAATTTACAAAAAACTTTGTGACGTAGATCATTCTATCCATCAAAGATCCGGCTACAGATATCAAAAAGATTTTTTCCATATAAAGCGATGAGACACACAAGATGGTCACAGTTTTTCGAAACTGTTGGAGGACTCAGGATTCAGTATCGAAAACTGTTTATAATAAATGGGAAATGTTATTACACAATTCAGCATTCCTATTTACACCCTTTCGCACATTCGATATTTGTTGATATTGACACAACTCCAACATTACAAATGAGTGTATATATTCCCCATAATTCTATAATATTTGTTAATATTTGAAAGGAAATACGGAAAAGTGGCGGCTACATCTCCTCAATCCACCACGTCTTCTACGCCTTTCAGTAAGTGTTATTGCAGTAGACGAAGCGTCTGTCCTTCGCGGAGTGAGTTAATCCAGAGAGACATTGATATAAAATTTCAATATAATATAGTCTATATAAATATACTAATAGTATGTCTGAATATACTTATACGTAGTAGAACAGCTTCCTTGCACCGACAACAAAAAATACACTAACTGTAATACAAAAATTAGTAATAAAAATAGCAAAAATAAATGTTTTCTTTTGTTAACTATAAAAACCCACATCCAATACTTTATGAGAGAGAAGTTCCTTCCTTCCTCTTTGTTTCTTATATGTGTGTTAGAAATATGCCTAGTTGAATCATTAGGCTTCTGCGGCTCGCCTTACCAGTCTGCCAAAATATATCGTGGTTGTCGTCGTCGTCATCGTTTTATTCGTCGTCGTGTCCCAATTGTCGTCTCCGTCATCTTCTTCTATGCCAGCAACGTCTGCAAATATACATTAACACATTCTTGTAATTACTATCTATCAATTCTCACCGATATTAAAAATATTAAACATTTCATTCCTCTGAAGTTACAATTTACTTTTTAAACGTCGCATTTAAAGTGCTTGGTCATCTAGCGAAAAACACATTTTAGAACAACGTAAAGCTCGGGAGGGATTCGAACCCATGACGCTTAAACCGAAGCAGCTACCGCCATTCAGTGTAGGCGACCACGGCTATTCAGGACCGGCAAATAGAATATCCTTAATACCAGTTAAAACTATTGATAAAAAGAAAAGAAAGTTGCGCAGTGCCTGTCGATTCTATTGGAACAAACAAGAAACATTTTAAGGTCTGCTGTTTATAGAAATAGAACACCTGTGCAAGTATAAAGTCATTCGTTTATGCCTATGTGAAGAAGCACTATAATTGAAGTGCAAATGCAATTAAGAATTGTTATAATCAGCATGTTCGTTTGCAAATAGATTTCATCATTTCCTTTACTAAGAGATGTGCCTACCTCCATTCATTTTGCGCAACATTACGGCCGCCAATGCCCCAACACAAGAACGCCCACGTTCACCTGCACCTTCATTTTCAGGCCAACTCACTCCCACAACCAGCCTATCTCTGAGGTTAACCACCCTTAACAATAATAGGGCGAAGTGACAGTCCAGTGGAATACCAACCTTATTACATTAAATATTATTATAATTAACTGCTAGTGTTACTACAATATTATTAAACTACTGGTGTTACATAATGGCACAGACATTTCGTACTTGTTATTTTTCTAGTCTCTTATGTCTGGGCCACCGTTGGGCTGCTGTCCCAAACTCTTTCAACTGCATTGGTTGCTCAAGAACATTTTTCGCTAGAAGAACATTTTTCACCATACCAATAAGGAGAATTGGATCCAAATTTCTTATATACAAACGCGGCAACCCCTGCACATAAAAGTTTGGATTAAAGCTCCTTATTGTTATCTTACATGCTATTGCATAAATCGACATCTGGGATTCAGGAATGAAACTAATGGTGCTACAGAATGACACAGACTTTGCCCGTGTTAGTTGTCTATTTCCTTTGGCCATGGCTAGCTATTCGGACTTGCCACATATTCTTGCCAGCCTCCATCTATCGCCCCCCAAAAATACTTCTTGTCACTTTTTTAATTTTACGTTTCTTAATAGTAGAACGGACATATTATTCTAAGAATATTCAAGAACAGTAAAACCAAGTTTTAAATGGCATTTTTCTGTAAACAATTTGGAGATGTTTTAAAAAATGGTTTTAAACATTGCTGTAAATGCGAAATTCGATGCTCTTTTCAACAGACAATGTTTGAGTTTTTGAAAAACTTGATTTGAAGTCATTTAAAGTACTTTAACTCACAAATACAATAGTGTGATGCAAAAAATTTAATTTTTGTAATTAAAAAAAAACAAAAGAAATGAACTTACCTCTATTGCAGCGTTCAATTAGCACTATCCTTTGGGAAAAGTCTGAAGACAACATTTGAAGCAATTTATGAAAAATGGCGTTTGAGTGTTTCTGAAAATGGGAGATGTTGAGCTAGTTTTTAGAGAAAACGTATGTTCTGTCTGTGTTAATATGCACATTTCCAGCAATTTGTAAACACTATTGTAATAGTGTGTAAAAGTGCTTAAAATGACTTCTAATATAGAATTCCGAAAAATCAGAACTTTTGTGTGAAAAAGATTTTGTGTAAAACGCTTAATCGTCATGTTCTTAAAAAGTGCATCTAATTTTCCTTCGAATATTGCCATGTAGGACGAAGTTTTACTGTCCTTTAATATTCTTAAAATAATATTTCCATTGTACTATTAGAAAACCGAAATATTAAGAAAATGTCAAAAAAATATGTTTGCGAGGCGACATATGGCAGCTGACAAGAGTATGTGGCACGACCGAATAGGCAGCCGCGACTGAAGGAATAGAAAAGTAATATGTGAAAGTCTGTGCCATTTTCTAGCATCACTTGTTTCAGTCTATCATGACGTGCGTAAAAAGACGAATCCAATGATACATATGTCATATGTTAGATAAGCATTTTTTTTGAGAAATTTAGATTTTTTTGCGACTAGTGTTTAACGGATATTTTGATCTCTACTTTTTGCCACTCAAATCACGCAGCGCTCCACCACCAAACGCGCGCTCGAGGAAGGAAAAGGAACGGATCTTAGTGTTTGAAGAGACGAAACATATTCCAAATATTCCCAAAGTTATTGCATGTTTTCCTTGTGCTTTCAGGATCCTATATTTTAAGAGTTTTTGACTCTCTTGGATTGAAGGATTGAAGGATCGAAAAGAAGGATTTGTCATAAGTATGTATTGTAATAAAAATTTTATCACAGGCTATAAATGGGATCTTGAAACAAACATAATAAGAGTAAATAAATAATACTGTACAATGAATATTGCTCATTTTGAGCAGACAATTGAAATGTTAATAAGCATATAATAATCACAACTTTGAGATACAAACATCTACTAAAATAACAATAAATATTCACCAAAATTAAAATATATTCCAAAATATAGTAAATAATAGTAAATAGATGTCATCATTCCTACATTACTAGTGTTCACAGCCTATTGCATTTTCCCCCATGAACTTTGCTTTCCATCGTAATCATCCTTTCCATCCTATCTATCCAGTCTATCGACTTTTGACTTATTTGAGTATCAATATTCTTCATTCGAAGCAATTGTTAGTTGTGGAATAGCAGATATTCTGACTTGAGGGCCAGATAAGAGATGACAGCACCTTTTGGGATCGGATATTATTTACTGACGAAGCACAATTCACTAGCCATGATATCGTGAATTTAAGAAACATGCACTATTGGGCCTACACTGGAGAATCTCCACTGGCCTGCACTATTGGAGAATCTCCACTGGCCTGCACTATTGGAGAATCTCCACTGGCCTGCACTATTGGAGAATGTACACTGGCCTGCACTATTGGAGAATCTACACTGGCCTGCACTATTGGAGAATGTTCACTGGCCTGCACTATTGGAGAATGTACACTGGCCTGCACTATTGGAGAATCTACACTGGCCTGCACTATTGGAGAATGTTCACTGGCCTGCACTATTGGAGAATGTACACTGGCCTGCACTATTGGAGAATGTACACTGGCCTGCACTATTGGAGAATCTACACTGGCCTGCACTATTGGAGAATCTACACTGGCCTGCACTATTGGAGAATGTTCACTGGCCTGCACTATTGGAGAATGTACACTGGCCTGCACTATTGGAGAATCTACACTGGCCTGCACTATTGGAGAATGTTCACTGGCCTGCACTATTGGAGAATGTACACTGGCCTGCACTATTGGAGAATGTACACTGGCCTGCACTATTGGAGAATGTACACTGGCCTGCACTATTGGAGAATCTACACTGGCCTGCACTATTGGAGAATGTTCACTGGCCTGCACTATTGGAGAATGTACACTGGCCTGCACTATTGGAGAATCTACACTGGCCTGCACTATTGGAGAATGTACACTGGCCTTGCACTATTGGAGAATCTACACTGGCCTGCACTATTGGAGAATGTTCACTGGCCTGCACTATTGGAGAATGTACACTGGCCTGCACTATTGGAGAATCTACACTGGCCTGCACTATTGGAGAATGTTCACTGGCCTGCACTATTGGAGAATCTACACTGGCCTGCACTATTGGAGAATGTACACTGGCCTGCACTATTGGAGAATCTACACTGGCCTGCACTATTGGAGAATGTACACTGGCCTGCACTATTGGAGAATCTACACTGGCCTGCACTATTGGAGAATGTACACTGGCCTGCACTATTGGAGAATCTACACTGGCCTGCACTATTGGAGAATGTACACTGGCCTGCACTATTGGAGAATCTACACTGGCCTGCACTATTGGAGAATGTACACTGGCCTGCACTATTGGAGAATGTACACTGGCCTGCACTATTGGAGAATGTACACTGGCCTGCACTATTGGAGAATGTTCACTGGCTGCGGCGTGTAGAGCACCAGCGCCAATGGAGGTTGAATGTGTGGTGTGGAATAGTGGGTGATGAAATTATATTACCATTTTTTCTGGAAAACACTTTAAATGGAACACGATACCCAGAATTTCTGTCTGCGGATCTACCAACACTTCTGGAAAATGTGAAGTTGGAGAAATGTGTGAATATGTGGTTTCAGCATGATGGTTGCCCTGCGCACTTTTCAAATGTGGGAACGAACGTTTTGAACATAAAGTTCCCGGGACGTTGGATACGACCTGGTGATCCTGTGCGCTGGCCAGCGCGTTCCTCAGACTTGATATCACAAGATATTTGTCTTGGGATTTTCTTAAAAACCACGTGTACCATGAGGCTCCAACTACATTGTAAGATATGCGAAGACGCGTTGTAGCTGCATGTTGTCAAAAAAGAAACACGGCTTACAGTTCAGAAATCTTTTGAACAGCGCCTGCAGTGTGTTTGTCTGTGGATGGTGGACATATTTAACATACGATTAATTAATTTCAATATTTTTAACTACGAGTAATGTATTTGAATGTGAGTAGTTTAGTATTTTTGGACTATTTTTTATTTTAGTTTTTGTCATTACCTTGCTGCATTATTTCTTTTCATAAGGTATTTTCTCATTCACAATAAAACTATTTGCTGAAAATATGCATTATTATTTACACAATCTTAGTAATTTATTCTTATTATGTTTAGTTTCTAATATCCTGTTATATCCTGTGGTATGCCACCTATTTCAAAGAACTTGAAATATCAAACAATCTTATTTCAAAACATACTGTAACGAATATTGCATCATCTGCCGGAATCCGCTGCGCGGATTGCATCATCTGCCGCCACCCCCAAACTGGACGATTCCGGGGTATTCGCGGGTAGCCAAGAAGTGTGCCGCGAGTTCCGGAAGGGTCCAGGCCGACGCCGGCCAGGTATAAATGCGCCGCTAGTCAGTCTGGTCTAGTTAGGAAGCCGAGCTGTGAAGTTTGTGTGTGTGCATCGCTGTGGACGGCAGTGTACTGGATTGTGGTCGGCGCCGTGAACTGTGGTCGGAGCCGTGAACTGTGGTCAGCGCAGTGGACTGTAATCAGTGCATCGTTATGCATTACATCACGGGGAGTGGATCAGCGTGGCTTAGTCACAAGCCACTTCTCTTCCCCAGATTTTAGGAAGTATCCAAGGAGGATCAGCCGACTTCCCTTCTTTCCTTTTCTATTCTCCGGAACTCAGCTATTATAATCTGCGCATATGCGCTCACCGCAGCCCAGTTGGTTTCTGAGGCGAGTATGCACCCGTCCATTGCTTTGGGTCTCAGCGGGCCGTTCCCGAGTATACTCATAACGTCGCTGCAGATGGAATCGCGGGCACTGGAAGAACACATGATCGGCGATAGCAGGCTACATAATGGACAGAAGGGAGTATTCTCCGGCTTGAACCCGTGGAGATACGCCAGAGAGCATCCATATGCAGACAACAGCTGAGTCAGGCAGAAATTTACTTCACCGTGTTTTCGGTTGATCCACGATGCAATGGAGGGAATTATGCGGTAGGTCCATCTTCCTTTAGTGGACTTGTCCCAGTGGTCCTGCCATTCGAGCAGTGTTGTCGAGCAGTCTGGGTTCTCCTCTTCTTTGTGATATCGCATCCGTCTCTCCTGCGCCAAAATATCGATAGGAGGCGTCCCCGCGATGACGCACAGTGCATCGTTTGACACAGAGCGGAATGCACAAACTACTCGCAATGCTGATAACATGTACACTGACGTCATCCCTCTGGACGTGGCTATTTCTTGATGTGGAGTTGGTTCATACTGGGGCTCCATAGTGCAAAACGGTCCTGACAACTAAGGCCAGAAGCTTCCGTTTCTGATGACACGGCCATGTTGTGCATTAGCCTCGACAGTCTCTGTGTGTACGTGTGTCTGTGTGTATGTCTCTGTGAGTGTGTGTGTGTGTGTGTCTCTGTGTGTGTCTCTCTGTGTGCCTTCGTATGTGTCTGTGTGTGTGTCTGTGTACATCCTATTTTGTAGTCCATTTCAGGGAGCTAATTTAGGGTAGGTGAGCACAAAGGTGTCTGCACGGCTGTTTCAAGTGTGTGGTATGACAGAAAGAGAAAGGGAGAAAGAGAAAGGGAGAAAGAGAAAGAGAGAAAGAGAAAGAGAGAAAGATAAAGAGAGAGAAAGGGAGAAAGAGAAAGAGAGAAAGAGGAAGAGAAAGAGAGAAAGAGGAAGAGAGAAAGAGAGAAAGAGAAAGGGAGAAAGTGAGAAGGATAAAGAGAGAAGTAGAAAAGAGAGATAGAAAAAGAAAGAAAGAGAAAGAGAGATATCTTTCTTTTCTTTCTCTCTTGAGAAAGGGAAACAAAGAAACAGAAAAAGAGAAAGAGAAAGAGAGGAAGCGGCAAAGAGAGAGAAAGATAGGGAGAGAGAGAAAGAGAGAAATAGAGAGAAAATGAGAGAGAAGGAGAGAAAAAGAGAGAGAGGTAACGTAATTAGATTAAGTGTGAATCTATCAGAGTAAGTGGTGTAAGGTGGGCACCTCAGGTACTCAACAGACAACTGCTCGTGAATCGCCTATTCCCTGTAACACTACATACTAGAGTGGCTGACTTTGGATTCAGCGCTGTTGGTTAACGCCTGCCGACCTAGAAGCCGCCTTGGTTTTGGCAGTCAAAACATGAAATTTGCCTAATGGTGGCCGCCTCATTTGTGATGTTTGCTCCCTATTTGCAATAACATTCTATAACATATTTGGATTTCGTTTTTAAATGATTGGGTTTTGGTCAAGAAACACAGAGTAAAAGGATTCATATTACTTCTAAATTCTCAATTTGCTTTTATTGCTTCAAAATTCTCAATTTAATAATTCAGCATATGAATGAGGAAATTCAACTGATATCTTAACATTTTTTAAATGTGCCCTTGATAGTTTCTTTAGAATACATTTTCTTTTCCTCTGACTTGCTATGATAGTATTTCTCAGTGATAGAAGTTCGATACTCAATCTAGCCACCGAACAAAGGGGTGACAAACCGAAGAAAGACTATTTCAGAACTTTTTGTTATGTATATTCTTTGCATTATTTATGTTCCGTTGTTCAGCCTCGCCGATAATAGATGTCTGAGTCGACGGACGGTTTTAAGACATACCACTGGGAAAAGAATTTCCTCTAGCTGAATGTTCCGAAGTGTGCAGACCCCCAGAAGTTAATATTTAATTCGATTCACATATAATCTTGCACACTGTGATTTTTGAATAGACACGCATAGACAGTAAACAC
The DNA here is from genome assembly GCA_031308135.1 of Acheta domesticus. Lineage (NCBI taxonomy): Eukaryota > Metazoa > Arthropoda > Insecta > Orthoptera > Gryllidae > Acheta > Acheta domesticus. The sequence goes on from JAHLJT010009355.1 coordinate 89,342,674, forward strand.
TGCTACTCCTACGTTGACCAATTAGAAAAGCATGTTTGTTAATGCTGAGTGAAGAGGACACGGAATTCCCTATCCTGGCAGTGTTGATTCTTATTCTCAGAAGCTATTAAAGTTAGGCTCATCAAGTTTTTTACAGGTTAGAGTTATGTCACTCATGATAACACTGAAGCAACGGTTTTGAAAAAAGTGTACTATTTTGGTAGATAAAAATATTTTCTCATAATGCAAATTTTACTTTCTCTCGCTTAAGAAGACACTTCTTAAGAAGAGAAAGTTATGTAATGCTGCGAGAAAAAACAGACACTTTTCAGCAGCGGATTTTCGAAAGAAAAACTCTTGTTACAGGGCCCTGGTATCGCAAAAGTGGATAAATCAACTTGCAAAATTTAGAAAAAAAAATCTCATAAGACGTGCTGTAGCCAGAATCCCTGTTTTGTGGGCCCTTGAGACCGAAAAATCAATTAAAAGTAAAACGTCTGTCTGTCCATCCGTATGTGACTACCACTAGCGTCTCAACCATAAATAGGATTTTTTTCAAATTGAAGAAACACCTGTCGATCAAGATTCAGTCAAAGCTTTGAGATTTTGAAAATCTTTCTTCAAAATTTGGGGGTACTTTACATGATGCTCCCCGGACATTTTCAAAATTTTCCCAACAACGGCTCCAATTTTTTTCTTTAAATTTCTGGTACGAATATAGCAAAATACACTTATAAACGTGGCATAAGTCCGAATTTCACGGTTAACTCTGAATTTTCGAAAATTGCAAAATTTTGATTTTTTTCGGCGTCTTCCTACAAATAAAAAATTGAAGATAAAACATTTTTTCCTTCAAATACAATTAGATCTCCATGGTGAGTCCTTTCATTAAGATCATATACATTTTTTGTAAATTTCGGTAGTTTTCGCGTAATATTGCGTGCAAAATGTGCAATTTAAAAAAATAACAAACAAAATTTTCTCAAAAATGACACCAATTTTTTCTTTAAAATGTTGGTGGAGATAGTGCTAATAGTACTCTACTAGCAAAATACCCGTCGTTGCTCGGGCTTTCTTCATATCAAGTCTTTTGAAAGAAGAAAAATATCAATTTTATACAAACCACGGTGATTAAAATTATTTTTAATGAAATTGGTTCAAATTTTAATAAAATACTATAATTTTCTTTCTTTTATTACAGTACATTGCTTTTAGAATTTGATCTACAGTTATTTACTGTATCAAGGCTGAAAAATGAATGATTTTGGGTGAGGTGTTTATCATCCGATTCGGAGCTGAGGATGATAAACCAACCAAGTAAAAAATCATTCAATTTCGGTCGAGGTGCATACAATTGTTTTTGTATACTCACCTCCCAATTTTAGGTTTGAAGTTTTAGAGAGATCTCATTTATACCATGCGGTTTCGTTGTATAGATGCAGAAGTTCTTCTACATTATCGCCTCTGAATTTGTCAGCACTGTCACAACTGTTAACGCGTGTAGAATTTGCAGCTGGTTTTAGTGATTGGTTTCGGAAGTACGGAGTGTGAATTCCAGAGAAGCTGCTACGGAGAATTTACTTCCTCAAAAATCAAAGGATTCATACGAAAGAGAGTATAAACGCTTTTTAAAATGGAAAAGAGAGAACGTGTAACCGTGGTAAATGAAACATTTATGTTGGGATATCTCTATGAAAACGTACGAAGCAACATCGACCTGACAGAATGATAGATGGAATTTTATATCTTTTGAAAACAAGACTGGTAATAAGAATGTGGTTTAAACCACGTAAAAATGTAAAAGGAAAACGAACCAAATGGCGACGTTTGGCGATGTATAGAAGGTAATCACTCTTTGTCATTTCCAATCTTATCGCGCAATTTCCTTCCCTTTAAAAAGACCCTGCTTGTTCTGTGGTGTAACTCCCGACGAAGTCACGGCTTAGATCACATCGCTCCTGGACACACTCCTTCAGCGCGACTTCTAAAGTTCAAGATGGCCGTCGTTCGAATGATTGTAGTTTTTCTCGCCATTTTAGCCGCAGCAATGCTGAACGAGCAGGTAAGAGATGGCGGACCATCATTCACAATCCAAAGTTATGTGGATGGATTTTATAAAAGTTACTAGCAACGTCGGCAGACGTTGTTCTGCCTTTTACCTCCCTCTTTCTCCTTCCCTCACCCTTTCTCTCTCACCGTCTCTCCCTCTTTGTCTCTCACCCTGCCTCTCTCTCCGTCTCTGTTTATCTCTCTCTCCGCCTCCCTTTCCTTCTCTCTGTCCCTGTCTCGGTCTGTTTGGCTCTTTCTCAATGTGTGTCTCTCTCTGTCTGTCCCTCTCATTCACATTTAGTTGCAGATTCTGCACATCTTTGAGCAGGTGAAGTAATATTGAGAAGCGCCGGACAAGCAAGAATGTTCAAGATTATCGTGTAGATTACGGTGTGAGAAACGTTTCTTTGAGCACGCTTAATTAGGAATTATTTAACGATGTAGATTCAAAAATCCTACCGAGTGTAGCGGGTTACATTTTACATGAATATTTAGTTTTTTATTCTTCAGCGCCATCTAGCATCATTTTCCAATATTTTAATTCTGCTTTTTATTCTGATATACGGGGCGGAGATGAATCTAACAAAACAGATAATTAAAATTGGTCCAGCCGTTCTTGAGTTATAATGGTGTAACTAACCCGACGTTCATTTTATATATATATATATATATATATATATATATATATATATATACACATATTATATATACACACATATTCACAAACTTTCTGTCCCCATATTACAATTTGCCCTTATTTTATCATGTTACAAAATAATATGCGGACATTTGTTCAAGTCTGAAATATTCCATTCCGAACAATTTGATCCTTCTGACAATTTTTGTAAAGTTTAGAACGTCTTGGAGAACTAATACGAAAAATGATTTTAAATTTATAAACACGTCGTTCGCTTGTAAAGACGACTCCGGGTCAGCAAGGCGCGTACATATACCGTAATATACAATGTTTGCATAGTGTAGTACATTTTTACAGTTTGGGTACAAATCGATTGTTTGATCGCGCATACAGTTGTAATTATGAATTCGTACAATGCACAATGCCCATTGTACCCAATGCAGTATGCTTAGTCTTATGAATTCGCACAATGCACATTGCAGTAGTCTCGTGCAGTAGGTACGTTATTGCCTAGGTATCATTCGATACGTTGATCGTGTATGCATGGAAAGACAACTGTATTATCCGCGCACGTTTTCTTAAGCTCTCATTTCGCTAGTTGCGAGAAGAGAGAGGAGATCGGTTATTTTGAGAAAAAGAATATTGTCTCAAATTTGTAGTTCGTTTTTCGATGCAAAATAGTTTATATTACTCAAGAGCGAACTTTTCTGGTTTTCAGATTTTGGTCTACAACGCTCGTTGCTATAATTTATTCTTAATTCAAATAATGATGGCAAAGGAGTGGGAGTAGGTATTCCAGGGCTCAAGAAAACGTGCGCGTATAATACACATGTCGCCAAGCTTCGTAAAACAATGTAATATTTATGTGGTGCGCGTTTCGAAAAATACACTTATTGTGTTGTACACGTACTGCATTTTGAACACGTACAGTCACGCTGAAATGCATCAGGGCAGCAACTGTTGCCACTGCTGTGACTCTAATCGGTAAGTCTTAGGGTTCGAGTTTAGACGATGACGGTTTTTAAACACTAGCTAGTTGAATTCGGTTGATGTCTCGAGGTGAATTCTATAGATCGGTGAATTCTGATTGATAGTTTTCTGTGATATGTGTGATCAATACCAAAGGAAAGCCGGAGTAATATTTTAACAAACGAACCACGGATCGCGCGCGATCTTTCCTTCCGCTTCCTTGTACTACCCTCACCCCTTACACAAACACACTTTCACACAACTACCACACATGTCGGGAGCTCAGTCTCCAGCTGGTGCCTCCTTGGATATCAACGCTAAAGTGCATTCCTCAGCTGTAAAGGCATCATGTAATCTGATGGTACGAAGGATGATCATCCTTACACTTTAAACAGGTGCATTACGACAGACCCTTATACCAAGCATCTCATCACGCACAAAAATTCGGCCTAACGACGCTAATTCAAATCTTGTGGTGTATTATCACTTGACAAGTTCCTCACACTCTAATATTGATTGAAGTTTCTTCCAGCTGGTGTCCGGCTAATGCTTTCAGCTTCTGTGTGTATTAAATACATATTTTTCTTAATTTATTTTTGCCATGCACTTAATCACTTCCATCTTAAGTATTTCCCTACAGCTTGAATTTTGGAGATTATCTGAGCTATCCAAGTATTTCGGGTCTGCATGTGTGGAGTGATTTAATTCAATCCCCCCAGATACTCTCATATTTTTAAAACGAAAAGCAGGGACACAACAAAACATTGTGGTTGAGGTGGGGGTCTTTTCTGAAACGAAATTCAAAGTCACGGATTCAAAATAACTTGCTTAACAATAAACTTTAAAATTCTATGAGAAAATATTTAATATTATTAATTTTTTGTAAAAGCCCGGGACACTAGTGTTTCCAAGTGGTTTATCGGAACACCGCGGAAAAGGTTAAAAATAGGGGACTGTTGCGGTAAAGCTGGTACGTATGGGATCCCTACGTATACTCATGTGCGTCTTCGAACAAATTCTTTTTGGAAGTAGTACACAATACCGCCAGTAAAACAATGAAATATGTACAAGTGTGTTAAAATAATCCATTCCTCATTTTTCCTGTTTTTACAGAAGAGCAATTTAAAGATGTTTTGTCCTCAGAATGAAAATTTGATGAGTGTCTGGTGAAAGGCCTGGTGTTCTGACTGCTTGTAACTTCGTTATTAAATGCTTTTTAATGAAATGGGACAAGTGTGTGTGTAAAATTACAATTTAAGAAAAAATGGTCTTAGTACCTTTCAGCACAGATATTATTCGAACAATTTTACAATCGGTTTACGTATTAAACATCTTTATACAATGAATAGTAAAAATGCATTTCAAGATTATTCCAGCTCTTAGCTTCTTACTATCACAATTGTGTTGCCCGCAGTTGGTGGCTGCCGCCCCGCAGTTTTCCGGCAGCGATTTGGCCGAGTTGAACCGGACGCTTATCGAGTACTTCGCACCCAGGGGAGATTATTTCGCCAATCTGACCGGCATCCCTTATTAACTAATATCTGCAAGAGGATGACAAATTGGCACCCTACTTCTTACACAATTGCTCTGCATCTCACTTGACACGAAGCTACTCAACAAGTTCAATACATTTGATTTCCTTTAACACTTAGCGCACTGATTCTTATTTATGTCTTGTAATTGTGTTAACTTCATGTAAATAAAATTGTGCAATTATTTATCTGCCGTTCTTTTACTTTGTGGGCCTTCAAATCGTTCTGTATCCTTTTCCTATTCCTTTTGAATGGCTAAAACACTACTTTATTTCTTAATTTTTGTGAAAAATAATAATTTGAGACTTGGGAGAAGAAAGGAGTTAAATTTATTTTCCAGAACTAAACATAAACTCAGATTTGTTAGTTTTATCTTGACTTCTTGAATTACATGGGATGGATGTGGTTTCTTGACATTAGGTCATCTAAGAAATAATAAAAAAAAAGAATTCACATTCTTTTTCTTATTTTGGTTTCCAACGTTTCTGCCCTTCATCAGGGCTGGAATTAGGTTACAATAATTTTTACACAGGCTGTTCATTACTAACATATACAATACAAACCTTTCATCTAATGTATATAATGTACAAGTCTACTGTAGAAATCTTAGTTTATAATTAACAAGCCTACCTTCCACTTACTTCTGTTTACCTAAACCATCATGAATCATCTTTAATTTCCCTTCTCTCCTCCCTTTCTGCATCTCATCTCGACTATTCCTCCACAAGTCACATCTCTTGTGGCTAGTCATGTTAACATAACACATTAATCCTTTTTTAAAATATTAACACGTGAATATTATACTTTATAAACAAAATTAATATAAAACACATATATAAAATATATGTAATAAAAAAGATAAAGTAATAAAAAATAGGCAATACTTACTAATATGGCCATGTAAATGATAAGTTACTCGTATAATATTCATAAAATTATAGTATTAGTATAGTAAGTATTAATATATAATAAATGATTTGTTAAATGTTTTCATCAAAAATGAGTGATGTGTTATGTTGGTATGACTAGCCACAAGAGATGTGACTTGTGGAGGAATGATCGAGATGAGATGCAGAAAAGGACAAGAGAAGGGAAATTAAAGATGATTCATGATGGTTTAAGTATGGTTTAAGATGAATTAAGTGGAAGGTAAGCTAATTAATTATATACTAAGAATTGTACGTAGGCTTGAACAGTAGATATTTTAGATTAAGGTTATGTATTGTATATAGTAGTAATGAACAACCTGTGTAAAAATTATCGTAACCTAATTCTAGCCCCGATGAAGACCCAATAAAGGGCCGAAACGTTGGAAACCAAAAATAAGAAAAATAATGTGAATTCCCTTTTTTTATTTCTAAGATGACCTAACATCAAGAAACCCCATTCATCCTATAAACATACACTACTTCAAACATACAAACTACACTTACTACTTCAAACTTCAAACTATATTTAGAACGAGGGAATTGAAAGCAAGGAATTGGGAGGAAAGTTATAAGTCATGTAATAAATGAGGAGAATAACAAACAAGTCATTTGTAACAACCATGCGAGTTGTATGTATTCGATTGTGTATTCAAAACATGGATAATAGACTGAATGCAAATATTTTCAGCTTTCAATCTTTCTAAGGATTTTTCTCACACACAAATATATTTGTGATTGTTGATTCTATGTTTGTTAATTACATTTTTTTTGAGTGTAGGTAAGAATATATTTCTACACTAAGTTCATTAAGTCTAACATTTAATTCTCATTTGGAAGTACACACATACGAAGATTGACATTCCTGGTGTTTAACATAGATTTTGTAAATATTGTTGCTTTGTGGAAGATATGTCAAGCTTCTTTGTATTTACCACTGACATTTTGATACAATAATATTGTAGAACTGAACCTAACTAATGAATATTGTCGTTCTTAACTCCAATCAGTCACAATATGACCGTTTTAGAAGGTCAATATCACTACATAATGCAGAAAAAGTTAATGATTATGGTCTAAATTTTACAAAATTACTGAAACTACCTAATATATAAATTGTATTTACATGAATTGTAAATCTTAATAGTTTACGAACTCCACAGCGATTATTTCTTTGAATTTTAAATTCGTACAGCACTTTTAATTACACTCTTGTTTTGTTGGGAGTGAATTTTTTATGGTAAAATAATGTTGCTCTGTGAATTTCTGTTGAAGCAGCAAATTTTATTCCGTAATAAAGTTAGTTTATCTTTTGAATATGAAGGTTTAGTTTTGTCCTAGTTTCATTAAGATTTAGACTTTAGTTTCCTTTTTTATTTTAAAATAATTTAAGCATGAACATGCTTTTTGAATGTTTGTATTTTTAAGTTTATTGAATCTGATTTTCGGATAATATTAAGATTCTAATGGAAAATTACTATAAGAAAAAAAGGAATGTTTTATTTAATGATTCAACATGTTCTCAATTTCCTTCTTGGAAGCGATCTTTTGTACTAAACTATCGTTTTGAGACATGTAGAAACATTTTAAAAACTTATAGTACTAACTACTCTCTTTATTTCCACCTCTTTGTCGGAATTTCCACATTCATTTCTCCAATCACAAAAGACTACATTTAATAATATCATAATTGAAAAAATTAAAATCACAAATTAGATATTTTTCATTCACCTCTCGAACGCATACAGCTTTGCCTCAGAAAGTTTTCCGTTTCTTTTAGAAGGCAAAAAAAGTATTACGCCTTGACATATCTTGTAGCCACATTTAAAGGCTGGTACAAAGCAAAGGGCCATTTTAACCCGTTAACACCCAAATTAATTTTGGGCGCATAGCGCTCGCCTATTCTCACGTTCGTGCACGTACTGGAGCCGTTGGACCACTCTAGCAGCATTTTTGCAACTTTTAGTGCTAACCAATTGTTGTGTTGCTAAAAAATTGCCACCAGAGCGTTTATGCCCCGTCAGCCCCGACCAACCACCGTTTGCTTTTCACGGGCCTCTCCCTCCGACTTAACCACAGGCATATAGCAGCTAAGCACGGTTTTAGACGATTCGAACCGAAGCAAATCATGTGTACACCCTGGCCAGGAGTATACAATGTCTTAGCGATCACGGCTAAATCGACATGTGTCATTCAAGAATGAAAAAAAATTGGTTATATGCTTTGTTTAGGATGTCTACATCTATTGAAGAAATCAAATTCACAAAGCATTGCAAAAGAAGCAAATTTGAGTTCCCAGAAATGAGCGTATGGGCATACAATGGGCTATAATGGGATAATATGTCGTAATTACACACACACAAATGATCAGTTTCTAACCTAAGTGTAGAAGGCCACTTACACACTAATTAATAAAAACAAATGAAACGCTAATATACAACTCTGAATAAATATTAAAATGGTAACAACATTTCAGCCACAATACTAAAAAAATATAAAAAATATACAACGTAGACTGGAATACCTGACAAGAGATCGTCAAACTACAATGGCCAAAGGGCGTTCTAGAAACATTGCATTGGTTGCAGAGGAATTAACAGGAGTGATCACACTTTCCCTTTCACATGCTATGGGGTATCGATGAAACATTAGCTGCTGCGATGACGGACGTCTCCTGCGACAGATTCATACTGCCGACACAACCACATTTCGGTTCGTCCTATTTGCTCTGCCCGTCCGCACTCCTTGCCCGCTGGCGGCTCCCCGCGCCCCGCGCCCCGCTGCCCAGCCACCGCCGCAGGGCGGCGACGCAGCCCCCCTCCGGGGCGGCCAGCCAGGCGACGCACGCCGCCCGGAAGCAGTCGGTGACGTAGCCGGTGGCGCGGTACGGGAGCGCGTGGTCCAGGAAGGTGTACACGAGCGGCACGTCCTCGTGGCGCACGTAGTTGCTGGAAGCCCACCCGATGCTCTCCACCAGGATCTCCACGGCGCCCGTCATCAGCAGCATTTTCATGTACATACGCACGCTGGAAGACACGAAAGAAAATAGGAATTTAAGAACAATAAACAGGAATAAGAGTAGAACTCTACAAAATGGAGTTGAAATGCAGTTTATGAAACGATTCGTTCAAGCGAGAGTGTCTGTCTATTTATTTATTTAATTATTTTTTTGTTTTTCGTATGAGACTGTTAGCGGGAGACTGCCCTTAGGCAGATGTTCCACACCCGAGATTTTCGACCCAGGCTTTCCTGGATGCTTATCCCCGATGCGGGTCATGGGAACTTTATCAAGCAGGCGCACCTCGCAGGCGGTCCTCTAAATGAGTCTGGAATTTTCTCGCTTTCTCCGCCAGATGTCGGTCTCAGTTAATTATATCCTTGAGTCCCTAGATCCATTGTTCCACCGATCCCGCTAGTTTATGTCCAGTTGTCAGGAAAATTGGAACTGTGTAGTATTCTGTATGTTAAGAACCATGAATATACCCTAAAACAATATTAATATTCTTGAAAAATCTTCATAATGTCACCAATTGTTATAATTTCCCTTCAATTCCTGATTGGTGTCTGACTCGGGGGAGAGGATATTAAATGGCGGCAGTTGCGCTTCTCTGTATTGTGACGATACCGAATAGTTGATAGAAAAAATTGATTTAAAACACACGTCGTAGTAGCCTGTCGCGGGCCTACGCAGAACCCTGTTTCTTTTGTGCGCGCTAGGTCGAGCCAATTCGCAATGCACACGTGCTGGAAGAGGTCCCCTCGCGCTTCTTTGTCCGGCGGGGGGCAGTGTGTACAAGAATTATGACCCGACTGGCGCCCCTCTGGCGCGGCCACATCCCCAGGCGACCTGCGGCCCCCCCCCGCCGTTTGAGAGAGATTGTTGAGTGGAATTTTTCCATCGACTACGGCCAGAAAACGCTTCCGGACATTGGTCGAAATTAAACTAAGACGCAGTTGCCTTTTGCCAATAGAGAGGAACCTTTCAAAATTTAAACCAAAAATCATTCCAGAACTTTCGACGAAGGAGTAAAGAGAGGGGGTTACAGAGGCTTCGCGAGATGTGACCAAGTGAAAATCAAGGGGGAGAAGTAGGGAGACGGTTTTAAGAGTAGGTTCGGGGAGGAGCGAGGAACACGCACCTCGGCGGTGCGTCGTTCGGGGAGCAAACGCCGCTGGCGTAGACACCTCCGCATTGTGAGAGACAGTATTCTAATTTTTTGGTGCGCTGTGTGTGATGCGGAGCGCGGAATTGCTCCTGACGGATGTTCGCTATCACGCGTGTGTTTTATTTTTTGAATTGTTAAAGGACTATTATTGTGACTAGCGCGCCGTTACTTACGTTAGGCGCAAAGCAATCTCGTTCGGTCGCCTGAAAGAGACTATCGCTGCTTGTGCGGTGCAATCTTGTGCCGCGCGCGAGTCAAAATTATTCAATTCGGCTTACGCCACTACGCCCGCGACCGCCGCAGAGCTATATTTCGTACTGGAGTCTCCGTCCACCTCACCTCGCCGGCTGCGAGTACGAGTGCCTGCCTCCCGCCCCCGGCGAGGACCCTGCCTCGTCAGCTGTGCCCCGCTGCTGGCACTGTTTTCACCGCCGAAGAAGAAGGAGCTCTGGTGACGTCACACGAAGGTCGGGCATCGACCCTACGAAGTCTCCCAAAACACGGACTGTTGTCCCCTAGACTCTTGTAAATGGCCCGGATTACAGACCTGTGCCCCATCATAAGCGAGCCGCGCTGTGGCTTCTTTTTTTGAAAAGAAACTTCCTAATTGTATTTTGCTTCTTCCTCTGTAAATTGTATCTTAATTGTATTGTCTTCTAGCAAGTAAGAAAGTTATTTAAGTAAAAGGGGAATCTGGGAAAGGGGGGATAAATTCAAGCGGTTTTTTGGGAGTTGCGGGATAAATAAGAAAGAGGGGAGGGATGTCTTTGGGTTTAAGAGGGAAGGGTTATTAGTAATAGGATTTATTTTATATTTCTTTTATTTTAGCTCATTAAATTTTTATTTTTTTTTAAACTCAATGTATTTCATTTTGGCAACCAAGTAGCGTCCATCCATAGGCCCCCATTTCTCGTAGAGAATCACTGCTCCTGAGCTAGCCCGGCAACTACCCAGGTGAGTGAAAGAAAAGGGGGGTTCTCGATCACCCGATCGAGCCCCGACGTCACACGCGAGGGCCCGCGCGGCTTGACAACTGGCTTCCGAACGTTGGGCCCGATGTAGTATCTGTGATACCCCATTAATGCACCCTTTCAATTAAAATAGACAGGAAAGGAAATTTTTCTAAATTTTTATTACATTTGTTAGATGTTGTTTTGTATGCAAAATTTTCTGAATTAACGCATGATTAGACAGAAAGAAATGGATGGAAGGACGCTGCCTTGAGGTGAATAACTTGGTTACAATTGATGATATTTTTTTGTATTGTGTTTTGTTTGTGAGTGCTACTGTTGTGTGTTTCGTTTGGTGTAACTTTCGTGTGCGCGCTTCAAGAAAAACTGTAAAACCACGCCAATCAGTCACAATGTTTGACGAGTCAGGGGTTGACGTGGGCGGAGATGACAGCTCAGGGGATCAGGCTGCGCCGGAAATTACGTTAGGCGAACTCATGAGAATTATTATGAAACAGAATGAAGAAAATCGTAGGGAACTAGCAGAGAGTTTCAGAGGACTGGACGAGAAAATAAATTCTAGATTTTCGGAGCACGAACAAAAATGTCAGGAGAGATTTGATCGGATAGAGAGTCGTTTAGACGATCATTCCGTAAAATTAGAAAGCTAGAAATAAATTTGATCACAAGTTAGGAACGGTTAAGAAATAACTCGAGGAAAGATGCGGTGAGATCGAGAATAATGTCGAGAAATTAGGCCAGGAAATAAACAGTTCAAGGACTGAAACAAAAGAGAATTTTCACAAGCTACGATCCGAAGTGGGTAAGAAACTCCAGGCATGCGACAGCAAACTAGAGGCTTGCTGTGAAGCAATTAATGGAAGCATTGAGGGGGTCAAAATTGAGATTAACGGGAGAGTAACTAAATTAGAAACGAAATTTCACGCCGAAGTTGGCAAAATTCAGGAGAAAGTAGAGAAAATTGGGGACATTAATGAGGACGGTTAAGAGAAAGAGAAAACTCATTAAGTCATTAAGTCAGACTGCTCCCCCCCCGCAAAGCTGTCTATCCCCTCCCTATTCTACTAGCACTTTCGCCGCTCTCGCGGGCAAACGTCCTGCTCGTAAGTGGAGAATGCCCGCAGAAGCAGGCTTTGTGCAGACCTGCCCTAAATCCTCCCGCAGTCGAAATTCCCTACTTACGTGTCAGAGTTGGAGCCTGTGGAACTGCTGCTGCTCTTTCGCTCTCCCTTCATTCGCGCGGGGTGCTGTCTGCGAGGGCTTCTCGGTGGTTCTCGCCGTCTGGCTCCCGTGCGGGGACCCGGTCCTCTTCCCTTCGAAGTACGGAGTTGCCTCGCCGCAGGAACCGCACTTGCTTCAAAGTTCGCGCGAGGAAGACGAAGTTGGCTGCGACGAGGATGGCCACGGGCCCGTAGTAGAACAATGCGGTACCCGTTTTTTCGGGCTGTGTACCAGTGCTTCTCTGCAATGAAAGCAACAATAGACAGTAAGGTCGGTAGCTGATGCTAATACTTCAGCATCTCACAATAACCATCATATTTTGTGAAGAAGTGAGGCGCCTTGCCTTTTCTGTCTTGTCCCCCACCCCCAATGTTTTGGACGAGGTTTCAGAAATCGTAGTCTGTGATACCAAGAAGTTGTGATGTCTTTTGACTCTGAGAGAGAGAGAGAGCAATTGAATTCGATCTAGCTATTAAGCTATTGTCGAAAAATTCTACCACCTAAAGCTACGTATATTTAGCAGTACTACTTTACATACATTTTATGCAAATTTGCGTTTTCCATATTTTCAGTTTGTGGTGTATGACAAAGACATATATTTGAAAAAAGTTCTGTATTTGGGGTCATTTCCGTGGGAGCACATATGGTGACGAGTAAAGGGGCAGATGACGGTAGAGCAGGGCTGAGAGAGAGAGAGAGAGAGAGAGAGAGAGAGAGAGAGAGAGAGAGGCGGGGTTGAAAGTTGAGATGGAGGGTCGAGAGGGCAGAGTAAAATTACTTCCATTTTATTCTGTAGATATAATGGATATTACCTAATTATTCATTCATTTTCCTATTTAATAAGTTATTGTTATAAGAAAGAACGATCTTTCAGCAATGATGATAAAATATAGGCCCCGCATCATGACGTAAAGGCAAATCGTTTTATTCCTTAGAATTCAGGTGGCCATGATTTAGTTACAATTATGTTTTTTCTCTATTCGTTAGGAAATAATCATTGTTTGAGAGATTAGAATTAATATTAAATTATGGTATCATATACCTTCGTACTTTGTAAAAGCGATAAAGTCTGTAAAGTAACGTAATATGAAAAGTAGTACATAAAACACTAATATAAAACACATAAGTATGATTGAACTTCCCTTACAAACACACTTTCGGCTACGTTCTAAAGAATTTTCCCTACCGTGCCAGGAGAGAGCGAATTCGACGAAGCAAGTCCTCGTTTCCACAAGGGGGGGCTGAACCACACATTAGTGGTTCCGGGAGAGCGCTGGTGGCTTGTTGTAGACGATGGCGGAAGTGGATGTCAGCACTGTTTGGAACCCCCAGCAAAGACCGATAGAAACATGAACCTCCTTCGGTCGCCTCCGCTGCCTGGCCGTGGCACTTTCACTTCCTACCAAGAAGAAAGATCCGGTTGAAGTTTAGAGATTTCTCACCACAACATCACC
>JAHLJT010009355.1:89357577-89525455 GCA_031308135.1 Acheta domesticus
ATGGGGGACACGCGCTAAATTTATTTAAAGGGGCGCCAAGCGCACGCCCACTTACCTGCTATTTCACTGCCGGCGTTGAGGTCTCAGGGGTGAGTGCCCTGGGTCGAAGGATTGCAATGGTTTCTTTGTTTTAAAAATAATAAACACTTTACTCAGAATTTAGTCTTTTTCACCCGTCCAAATGGCGGGGACACATTTATTATAAAACTGTTCTTGCAAACACGGAATTACTGTTTTTGGCTATCAAATAGTGATGATGATGAAGATGACTTACAAGTTGATGATGGCGTAATGGCTACGTCACCGCGACGGGATTGCTCACCGATCGATGGACTGATGCGGCAGGACCCTCAGGAGCGCCGCTGGAGCGTTGGAACGCCAGCCTCACAAATTGTCCCTCGGGATGAAGGCGCCGGCGCTCGGGATGTCGGCGGTGAATGTCAGCGCAGCAATTACGTAGCGCTGGCGCGCGTCTCAGGCCGTCACACGCCACCTGGACCGCGTATGACGTTGGAAGCCAAAATCTGGCTGTTTGGAATAAATTCCGCGGTTGGACGAAGGCCGGGCAGGTCTCGTGGTGGTCGGCTCAATGCTTGCCTCTCACCAACCGCTATTGTCGTCTTTTACCGTTGCTCTCACTAGTGATTTCTCTAAAAGCCGATATTCGGCCGCTCTCTAACTGTAACTTTAAGTTGTTGAAATTTTTCGACTGTCCTATGCTATCTCTGCTCGACCACCCTCTCTCGTGTTTTTCGCCCGTCTGAAATTCGAGCCTCTCGCTGTGTTTCTCCCCCTTCTTTCTTTCGCACCATGCAAGGGTTATCACGTGCTTCCTGCCCAGCGTTTTCATAGGTCGGTTTGTTGAGTTCCAGAATTTTCTATGTCATTTGTAACCTGGTTGGCTAAGATGATCGCTTCCTTTCGCGGCCATTGGATGTCTTTGTTTAGCACAGAGAAGTGCGCACGTGTTCTTCTGCTGGACATGTGATGGTTGGACTTAGGGGATTATCTTGCTGCGTGCTAGCGCCAAGTCTATAACGCGGTTGTTCCGGGAGTCACTCATTTTGTTGGAGGCACAAAGGGGGTGATTTATTGTTCAGGGTGTGGAGAGGCCTACGCAGCTGTGCGGAACTGATCAGGCGAGGCGAGAGGCCGCCCGTCCTTCCGAGCTTCTGTTAATGTGGCGTGACACTGGGGTGGCGACGTGCGATGGTCAAACGAACATCGCAATATATATATATATATAATACATACAATTATATATATATATATATACCACACATATTCACAAACTTTCTGTCACCATATTACAATTTGCCATTATTTTATCATGTTACAAAATACTATGCGGGCATTTGTTCAAGTCTTGAAATATTCCATTCCGAATAATTTGATCCTTCTGACAATTTTTGTAAAGTTTAGAACGTTTTGGAGAACTAATACGAAAAATGATTTAAATTTATAAACACGTCGTTCGCTTGTAAAGACGACTCCGGGATCAGCAAAGGCGCGTACATATACCGTAATATACAATGTTTGCATAGTGTAGTACATTTTTACAGTTTGGGTACAAATCGATTGTTTGATCGCCATACAGTGTAATTATGAATTCGCACAATGCACAATGCCCATTGTAACAAGTGCAGTATGCTTAGTCTTATGAATTCGCACAATGCACATTGCAGTAGTCTCGTGCAAGTAGGTACGTTATTGCCTAGGTATCATTCGATACGTTGATCGTGTATGCATGGAAAGACAACTGTATTATCCGCGCACGTTTTCTTAAGCTCTCATTTCGCTAGTTGCGAGAGGAGAGAGGAGATCGGTTATTTGACAAAAAGAATATTGTCTCAAATTTGTAGTTCGTTTTTCGATGCAAAATAGTTTATATTACTCAAGAGCGAACTTTTCTGGTTTCAGATTTTGGTCTACAAAGCTCAGTGGCTATAATTTATTCTTAATTCAAAATATGATGGCAAAGGAGTGGGAGTAGGTATTCCAGGGCTCAAGAAACGTGCGCGTATAATACACATGTCGCCATGCTTCGTAAAACAATGTAATATTTATGTGGTGCGCGTTTCGAAAAATACTTATTGTGTTGTACACGTACTGCATTTTGAACACGTACAGTCACGCTGAAATGCATCAGGGCAGCAACTGTTGCCACTGCTGTGACTCTGATCGGTAAGTCTTAGGGTTCGAGTTTAGACGATGACGGTTTTTAAACACTAGCTAGTTGAATTCGGTTGTTGTCTCGAGGTGAATTCTATAGATTGGTGAATTCTGATTGATAGTTTTCTGTGATATGTGTGATCAATACCAAAGGAAAGCCGGAGTAATATTTAACAAACGAACCACGGATCGCGCGCGATCTTTCCTTCCGCTTCCTTGTCCTATCCTCACCCCTTACACAAACACACTTTCACACAACTACCACACACGTCAGGAGCTTAGTCTCCAGCTGGTGCCTCCTTGGATATCAACGCTAAAGTGCATTCCTCAGCTGTAAAGGCATCATGTATCTGATGGTACGAAGGATGATCATCCTTACACGTTAAACAGGTGCATTACGACAGACCTTTATACCAAGCATCTCATCACGCACAAACATTCGGCCTAACGACGCTAATTCAAATCTTGTGGTGTATTATCACTTGACAGTTCCTCACACTCTAATATTGATTGAAGTTTCTTCCAGCTGGTGTCCGGCTAAGCTTTCAGCTTCTGTGTGTATTATGTTAAATTAAATTCATATTTTTCTTAATTTATTTTTTGCCATGCACTTAATCACTTCCATCTTAAGTATTTCCCTACAGCTTGAATTTTGGAGATTATCTAAGCTTATCCAAGTATTTCGGGTCTGCATGTGTGGAGTGATTTAATTCAATCCCCTCAGATACTCTCATATTTTTAAAACGAAAAGCAGGGACACAACAAAACATTGTGGTTGAGGTGGGGTCTTTTCTGAAACGAAATTCAAAGTCACGGATTCAAAATAACTTGCTTAACAATAAACTTTAAAATTCTATGAGAAAATATTTAATATTATTAATTTTTTGTAAAAGCCAGGGACACTAGTGTTTCCAAGTGATTTATCGGAACACCGCGAAAAGGTTAAAAATAGGGGACTGTTGCGGTAAAGCTGGTACGTATGGTATCCCTACGTATACTCATGTGCGTCTTCGAACAAATTCTTTTGGAAGTAGTACACAATACGCCAGTAAAACAATGAAATATGTACAAGTGTGTTTAAAATAATCCATTCCTCATTTTTCCTGTTTTTACAGAATGAGCAATTTAAAGATGTTTTGTCCTCAGAATGAAAATTTGATGAGTGTCTGGTGAAAGGCCTGGTGTTCTGACTGCTTCTAACTTCGTTATTAAATGCTTTTTAATGAAATGGGACAAGTGTGTGTCGTAAATTACGATTTAAGGAAAAAAAATGGTCTTAGTGCCTTTCAGCACAGATATTATTCGAACAATTTTACAATCGGTTTACGTATTAAACATCTTTATACAATGAATAGTAAAAATGCATTTCAAGATTATTCCAGCTCTTAGCTTCTTACTATCACAATTGTGTTGCCCGCAGTTGGTGGCTGCCGCCCGCAGTTTTCCGGCAGCGATTTGGCCGAGTTGAACCGGACGCTTATCGAGTACTTCGCCCCCAGGGGAGATTATTTCGCCAATCTGACCGGCATCCCTTATTAAACTAATACTCTTCAAGAGGACGACAAATTGGCACCCTACTTCTTACACAATTGCTCTGCATCTCACTTGACACGAAGCTACTCAACAAGTTCAATACATTTGATTTCCTTTAACACTTAGCGCACTGATTCTTACTAATGTCTTGTAATTGTGTTAACTTCATGTAAATAAAATTGTGGCAATTATTTATCTGCCGTTCTTTTACTTTGTGGGCCTTCAAATCGTTCTGTATCCTTTTCCTATTCCTTTTGAATGGCTAAAACACTACTTATTTCTTAATTTTTGTGAAA
The DNA here is from genome assembly GCA_031308135.1 of Acheta domesticus. Lineage (NCBI taxonomy): Eukaryota > Metazoa > Arthropoda > Insecta > Orthoptera > Gryllidae > Acheta > Acheta domesticus. The sequence continues at coordinate 89,361,579 of JAHLJT010009355.1, forward strand.
AAATAATAATTTGAGACTTGGGAGAAGAAAGGAGTTAAATTTATTTTCCAGAACTAAACATAAACTCAGATTTGTTAGTTTTATTTGACTTCTTGAATTACCGGGATGGATGTGGTTTGCTTGACATTAGGTCATCTAAGAAATAATAAAAAAAAGAATTCACATTCTTTTCTTATTTTTGTTGCCAACGTTTCTGCTCTTCATCAGGGCTGGAATTAGGTTACAATAATTTTTACACAGGCTGTTTATTACTAACATATACAATACAAACCTTTAATCTAATGTATATAATGTACAAGTCTACTGTATAAATCTTAGTTTATAATTAACAAGCCTACCTTCCACTTACTTCTGTTTACCTAAACCATCATGAATCATCTTTAATTTCCCTTCTCTCCTCCCTTTCTGCATCTCATCTCGACTATTCCTCCACAAGTCAGCATCTCTTGTGGCTAGTCATGGTTAACATGACACATTAATCCTTTTTTTAAAATATTAACACGTGAATATTATACTTTATAAACAAAAATTAATATAAAACACATATATAAAATATATGTAATAAAAAAGATAAAGTAATAAAAAATAGGCAATACTTACTAATATGGACCATGTAAAATGATAAGTTACTCGTATAATATTCATAAAATTATAGTATTAGTATAGTAAGTATTAATATATAATAAATGACTTGTTAAATGTTTTCATCAAAAAATGAGTGATGTGTTATGTTGGTATGACTAGCCACAAGAGATGTGACTTGTGGAGGAATGATCGAGATGAGATGCAGAAAAGGACAAGAGAAGGGAAATTAAAGATGATTCATGATGGTTTAAGTATGGTTTAAGATTGAATTAAGTGGGAAGGTAAGCTAATTAATTATATACTAAGAATTGTACGTAGGCTTGAACATTAGATATTTTAGATTAAGGTTATGTGTTGGTATATATTAGTAATGAACAACCTGTGTAAAAATTATCGTAACCTAATTCTAGCCCCGATGAAGACCCAATAAAGGACGAACGTTGGAAACCAAAAAATAAGAAAAATAATGTGAATTCCCTTTTTTTATTTCCTAAGATGACCTAACATCAAGAAACCCCATCCATCCTATAAACATACACTACTTCAAACGTACAAACTACACTTACTACTTCAAACTTCAAACTATATTTAGAACGAGGGGAATTGAAGGCAAGGAATTGGGAGGAAAGTTATAGTCATGTAATAAATGAGGAGAATAACAAACAATTTATTGTAACAACCATGCGAGTTGTATGTATTCGATTGTGTATTCAAAACATGGATAATAGACTGAATGCAAATATTTCAGCTTTCAATCTTTCTAAGGATTTTTCTCACACACAAATATATTTGTGATTGTTGATTCTATGTTTGTTAAGTACTATTTTGTTTGTAAGTAGGTAAGAATATATTTTCTACACTAAGTTCATTAAGTCTAACATTTAATTCTCATTTGGAAGTAACACATAAGAAGATTGACATTCCTGGTGTTTAACATAGATTTTGTAAATATTGTTGTTTGTGGAAGATATGTCAAGCTTCTTTGTATTTACCACTGACATTTTGATACAATAATATTGTAGAACTGAATCTAACTAATGAATATTGTCGTTCTTAACTCCAATCACAATATGACCGTTTTAGAAGGTCAATATCACTACATAATGCAGAAAAAGTTAACGATTATGGTCTAAATTTTACAAAATTACTGAAACTACCTAATATATAAATTGTATTTACATGAATTGTAAATCTTAATAGTTTACGAACTCCACACGATTATTTCTTTGAATTTTAAATTCGTACAAGCACTTTCAATTACACTCTTGTTTTGTTGGGAGTGAATTTTTTATGGTAAAATAATGTTGCTCTGTGAATTTCTGTTTGAAGCAGCAAATTTTATTTCGTAATAAAGTTAGTTTATCTTTTGAATATGAAGGTTTAGTTTTGTCATAGTTTTCATTAAGATTTAGACATTAGTTTCCTTTTTTATTTTAAAATAATTTAAGCATGAACATGCTTTTTGAATGTTTGTATTTTTAAAGTTATTGAATCTGATTTTCGGATAATATTAAGATTCTATTGGAAAATTACTATAAGAAAAAAAGGAATGTTTTATTTTAATGATTCAACATGTTCTCAATTTCCTTCTTGGAAGCGATCTTTTGTACTAAACTATCGTTTTGAGTAGAGGTCTGCATTCTCCGCGATTTTTTACCGACCAGCGCTCGCTCGCCTCTCTTCTCTCGAGACCACGCGAGTTGTGGACTCCCGGGAGCCGGCGACCGACCGAGACTCGGCCGGTCTCGATAACCGGCCGAGACTCGACAACCGGCGGACCCAGTTCAAGCGAACTGCGCCACGTAACAATCGGCCGACACGTCGGAGTAAATATCTAATGCCAAGTTTGAGGAAAAGGAAGGAGTATTGAATGGTTTTTAAAATAAATGACCAATAATTTCGTTTTTTCAAATTTAAAATATAGACGAATTTAATATTAATTTTCAAATAATAAATTTTAATATAAAAAAAGAATAAAAAGCATTAAAAATCGACTCCTCGGACGCACGGGAGAACCTCAAGTGGATCTATTGCAGTTCTGCCTGTGACTTCAAAGAAAAGGCACTCAAAAGTTTTAGAGATAAATTCCGTTCTTTGTAATGACTAGGTATCGGATGCTTCGGAAATTGCCTATTTTATTCTAATAAACATAAAATTATTAATTTTCCTTCATTTTATATGATGAAATATGGAGCAAATACAAATGCTCTGCTAAATTTAGATGCAAGTGCAATGAAATATATTAGTACCTTTCCCTTCCAATTTTGTATTTTTGCCGTCCTTTTCCAATTTTTGTTGTTGGTGTTGTTGTAATTTTCAGGCATCTGAAACGCAGGTCTTAGTTTCTTAACCCGGCAACAGGCGTGCGGGGTGCCTCAGTCACCTCAGCATTGTTTTGAGCTCATTGTACTTTTAGTTTTATTTATAATCTTGCGAGCTTCTCAATATCTTTCGAGGAAAGCTTTGTGCCCATATCTCGACCCTTCTCTTTCAACTGCTTCCTGTCCTTTCCTGGAAATTTCGTCGCAAAGGCGATGGCGCGCTGCGTGGGAGCCACCGAGTCACCTCGCACAACCTTTGTTATCGCTTCCTGCCACGCTGTTCACAGTAGTTCACCCAAAGGAAGGGGGTCTCGTGGAGCTTCAGTACTACTCCACAGAAGTCAATGATTCACAATTTCATCTTTTACGATTTTTTAATTACAATTAATCGCTTATCTTGTATTGAAACGAAAAATAATGGAATAATTGAAAAACATTGTACTCGTACATATAACACTTTATATGCATCATTTCATGTATACATACTTTTGACGAATTTAAAATAATGTTAAACGTGTGTATATAATAGTAAGTAATGTATTTTGAATTATTGAGTTGAATAGGCTGATGTGCCGTGACCGCTGGTGTTTGGCCGCCGACTGAGTCGACAAATACAAAGGCCATGTCGGCTTACACAAACTATTTCACAATAAATTACTACGTCCAATGACAAGACGTTTTGACGCAAGGAAAATAGTACCCACCTCATTTTTGTTTAGCATATGCTTTTTTCTTATATACTCGTGAAATTATGACCAAATATTCATTGTATTTAATAAATATGCCTTATATTCGGATTTGTAAGAAACTTCAATGACATTACAATTGGTACGCAACGAATTATCTTCCCTCAAGCACTATAAATATAGAAAAACAATAAAAATTTATTTTCAGAGTCTTTGTTTGCCTTAATTCTTTCAAAAAATGTATTGTTTGTCTCTATAAAATTATTTCCAGTCAATCGATAAATTGTTACTTTTCAACAAATTAATCGTTTAATTGAAATTGTATTTTCTTTCGATTTCAATGAATTGAAAGTGTTGCGATCACTACATGCGGCGACTTTATATCCCGTACATGCATTGAGGGGCGAAGCTACTGTGCAGTCCGGCGCTCGGCGAATCCCCGCGTCTCGGCGGGAGCCGCAAGGCGGCCGGTCGAAATGTCCGTTGAACAGTTATCTCTTCCCCCCAAGCAAGGTCCCCCACCCTTCGCCGAGCGTCGGCGCGGAGCCCGAGAATCTCGAGGGGTTGTTTTCGCCTGATTGCAGAGCTCTAGTTTTGAGACATGTAGGAACATTTTAAAAACTTATAGTACTAACTACTCTCCTTATTTCCACCTCTTTGTCGGAATTTCCGCATTCATTTCTCCAATCACAAATAGACTACATTTAATAATATCATAATTGAAAAAATTAAAATCACAAATTAGATATTTTTCATTCACCTCTCGAACGCATACAGCTTTGCCTCAGAAAGTTTTCCGTTTCTTTTAGAAGGCAAAAAAAGTATTACGCCTTGACATATCTTGTAGCCATATTTAAAGGCTGGTACAAAGCAAAGGGCCATTTTAACCCGTTAACACCCAAATTAATTTTGGGCGCATAGCGCTCGCCTATTCTCACGTTCGTGCACGCACTGGAGCCGTTGGACCACTCTAGCAGCATTTTTGCAACTTTTAGTGCTAACCAATTGTTGTGTTGCTAAATAATTGCCACCAGAGCGTTTATGCCCCATCAGCTTCGGAGCGGACCAACCACCGTTTGCTTTTCACGGGCCTCTCCCTTCGACTTAATCACAGGCATATAGCAGCTAAGCACGGTTTTAGACGATTCGAACCGAAGCAAATCATGTGTACACCCTGGCCAGGAGTATACAATGTCTTAGCGATCACGGCTAAATCGACATTTGTCATTCAAGAATGAAAAAAATTGGTTATATGCTTTGTTTAGGATGTCTACATCTATTGAAGAAATAAAATTCACAAAGCATTGCAAAAGAAGCAAATTTGAGTTCCCAGAAATGAGCGTATGGGCATACAATGGGCTATAATGAGTTAATATGTCGTAATTACACACATACAAATGATCAGTTTCTAACCTAAGTATACAAGACCACTTACACACTATTTAATAAAAACAAATGAAACGCTAATATACAACTCTGAATAAATATTAAAATGGTAACAACATTTCAGCCACAATACTAAAAAAAGATAAAAAATATACAACGTAGACTGGAACACCTGGCAAGATATCGTCAAACTACAATGGCCAAAGGGCGTTCTAGAAACACTGCATTGGTTGCAGAGAAATTAACGGGAGTGATCACACTTTCCCTTTCACATGCTATGGGGTATCGATGAAACATTAGCTGCTGCGATGACGGACGTCTCCTGCGACAGATTCATACTGCCGACACAACCCCATTTCGGTTCGTCCTATTTGCTCTGCCCGTCCGCACTCCTTGCCCGCTGGCGGCTCCCCCCGCCCCGCGCCCCGCTGCCCGTTCCCCGCCGCTCAGCCACCGCCGCAGGGCGGCGACGTAGCCCCCCTCCGGGGCGGCCAGCCAGGCGACGCACGCCGCCCGGAAGCAGTCGGTGACGTAGCCGGTGGCGCGGTACGGGAGCGCGTGGTCCAGGAAGGTGTACATGAGCGGCACGTCCTCGTGGCGCACGTAGTTGCTGGAAGCCCACCCGATGCTCTCCACCAGGATCTCCACGGCGCCCGTCATCAGCAACATTTTCATGTACATACGCACGCTGGAAAACACGAAAGAAAATAGTGTAATATACAAAATATTACAGAACAAACGCCGCGCCTTGATCTGGACGGACGGAGCTGTAATACACAAAATATTATAAAACAAACGCCGCGCTTAATCTGGACGGTCGCGGTTACTAGGTAACGAAGGTTGTTGACGGGCTAGAATGGGGCCCTGGACGGGAGAGAGTTGGTGGTTGACTGGCATCCTGGTAGCGGCGCGTATGTAAGCTGAATTGTTTAAGTTGGACATCGACGCGAATAGGGAGGACAAATTGTGGAACAATAGGGCGAGAAGAGAGTCAGCAAGAAAGAAGCAGACGATTTCGGTGACGACCGGCGCGAAGACGGATTTTCGGCGCGGAAGTCAAGGGGCTACGAACTGCGGGGCCATCGTTTTACAACGCCAGACAATTCGGTACCGTGAACCTAATGCATGAAATCAAGCAAGAGAATTTTTATATTGTTAATTTCAAATTCCATTCTTAATAAACAAAATTATTGTTGTGCCACGTTGTATGTAATTCCTTCGGAATATAAATAATTTCAGACTTCCAGGCTTCTCTGTATAGAGAGCATGAGAACCACAGAACTGAGCTAGCAAAGTAAAGTAAATTAAATTAGATAAAATAAGTCATTCTGTATTTTATCACAATAGTAATTTAAGAACAATAAACAGGAATAAGAGAGTACAACTATAAAATGGAGCTGAAATACAGTTTGTCAAACGATTCGTTCAAGCGAGAGTGTCTATTTATTTATTTATTTATTTATTTATTTATTTATTTATCGTATGAGACTGTTAGCGGGGAGACTGTCCTTAGGCAGATGTTCCACACCCGAGATTTTCGACCCACGCTTTCCTGGAAGCTTATCCCCGATGCGGGACCAGGGGACCTTTATCAAGCAGGCGCACCTCGCAGGCGGTCCTCTAAATGAGTCTGGAATTTTCTCGCTTTCTCCGCCAGATGTCGGTCTCAGTTAATTATATCCTTGAGTCCCTAGATCCATTGTTCCACCGATCCCGCTAGTTTATGTCCAGTTGTCAGGAAAATTGGAACTGTGTAGTATTCTGTACGTTAAGAACCATGAATATACCCCAAAACAATATTAATATTCTTGAAAAATCTTCATAATGCCACCAATTGTTATAATTTCCCTTCAATTCCTGATTGGTGTCTGACTCTGGGGAGAGGATATTAAATGGCGGCAGTTGCGCTTCTCTGTATCTAGGGTCTAAATATATCCGAAATGTCTGGTTGGGAGACAGCGAGATCTCGTTAGGGCGGCATGTTGTCGGAGAGATTTAATTTTGCCGGGCATACCGCCAGGGTTCTTTTAAATGCCACAAGTGTGACATGGCTACTGTGGATTTTCCGCCGGAGATCCGAGCACCTCGGCCAGGATCGAGCCCGCGCACTGGGCATTGAGAGGCCAGTAAGCTAACCGCTCACCCACCGAGGCCCCTGTCTCTCTGTCTGTCTGTGCTGGCACAGCTCCTGACAGGGTCAAGGCGTATTAGCCGCGGCCCGGCCTTGCGGCCATGTACGTGTGGTTAGCACGAAGACATCTCTATGCGGTATTCCGGGCTTCTCAACCTGAGAAGTGAACATTTTCACGTCACACAGAAACAGATACTGGGACATTCGAAGGAAAGCGCACACTATAATCCGCGCCGACAGGGAATCGAACCCGGGATCCCATCATGGAAAGCGACAACGCGGACCACCGCTTAACCCGTGGGGTTCACGCGCACGTACATGGAGGAAAAAACTTGTGGCAAGAAAATGGGTGGCAAGAAAATGGAGGCTTTTCTGGGAAACATTAATAAAATATACACGCACGGAGAGAAATGTTTAGTTCATACAATTAATCACGAAATAGATTCAACTAAACGGTATAGTATATTTTTACAGGACAAAGTGTTTAGTCACGTTCACGAAATTGCTATTTAATTAAACACGCTAGTGCACGAATAGTAATGTTCACTAAACAGGTCGTACCCCGTGATGAATGGCATCTAGTAGAGAAAACTAAACGAATCGTTGCGTTGAGTAATACATTGAGTAACATTTACTAAGCACATTGCAGTGAAAATAACTAAACGAAACGTGAAAGGGAATACTTTTCTTCTATCCCTTCAGGCAGGTAGCAACTGGTGTTCCGGAGCGGTTACCCATCCTACGGCCCCTGGGACTCCTACTTCCTCGATTACCTGACAGACCCTTGCCTAGCAAAGCAGGCTGCTGGCTGTAGGCTATCGACGGTATTTCTACCATTAGTTTAGAGAATACTACATAATTATTGAAAACCAATAAAATACTAAACACGCCATTTATTTAGCGTATAATTCTATATACAGTGTTAAATTCTCACTCTTCAGACGGGCTCTATAACCATTGGAATTAGTCAGGTTGCTGAGAACGCGCGCTTACTAAACAGACTTTAGTAAGGGTAACGACATGAAACGTAGATCTCACCAAATTATTTTATCTACGAAACAAGTATAGTACTACTGACAATTCTCTTCGTTCATTATGAATTGTGAATCTTACTACACGCATAATTGTATTTACTATACGATCCCTTACTAAACATATTTAGTACATTCTACTGCAACATTTCTCTCAGTGCGCCAAATTATTTTTAAGGTGTCTCAAATTGAACTATAGACTGTCTCTTCTAAATTTTTGAGTATTTGAATGTTCCAAATGATTATAGACCGTCTTAATGATAACATATATTTATTATCTTGGCAACGTTTCGGAGACTATATGTGTCTCCATCATCAGGCCTTTAATATAATACAATGTCATAAACTATAAGATAAAATAATAAAGTTACAAAATATGAAATCTTTAAATGTCTACTAACTTGCATTAATTTTAAATACATTACACAAAAAATAATAAATTGAAGGCAAGTACGTAGTAACAAATTCCATACTCACATGAATTTGTAGATTATAAAATTTATTAATCATTAGACAAGTCCACTCTTACTTCGTAGATAGTACGGACATGAACATTCATGATTCATAAGAGTGGATTTGATATTTTGTAACTTTATTATTTTATCTTATAGATTATGACATTGTATTATAATTAAAGGCCTGATGATGGAGACACATATAGTCTCCGAAACGTTGCCAAGATAATAAATATATGTTATCATTAAGACTGTCTATAATCATTTGGAACTTTCATGTACTCAATTTTTTTAAGGTGTATTTGCCTAAAATGCCTTGGTCAGACTCAAAGACGTTTTATGTTAACGCGAGGGCTGAATGTCTGCCCCAGCCTCATCCTCAACTTAGAAGTGCGTAGCGAAGCGTTCTTTCTAGGAGTCAGAATCTCGAGGAGTCTACTGGGCCCGCCATCTTTCCAAATCCAAATCTACACCGGCTATGATGGTCATTGGCATTTTTGTTCTGTGAAGCATCCGTTCACAGGGAGGTGCTAGGGTTTGATTCCCGACGGTAACGGATTTTCGACACGAATATATAGCTTTGTCAACTTCGACACCTGCCCGCCCAGAGGTGAATTCTAGCGGTTAGCAGCAGTTAGCGGTAGTTCTCCGTGGTTTCTCCCTTCTGCTGTGTACACAGCCAGTGGAAGTGGCGCGCGCGCGCGGGCAGGCGCGCACTCTATTCCGAATCAACGGAGCAACAGAGTGCCAGCCGCGCCAGCGGACCAGCGAGCCAGGAGCGCGAGTCTGCGCTCTAGGCGCCGGCAGCCTTATAACGGGCGGTCCGGCTCCGGGGCGGGCAGAGTGTAATAGCGGAGTGAGCCTCGCGACTAGACTGTGGTGATAGTGACTAGTTACGCCGACGAAGTGCTGCAAGGGTAATCTTCAGGTGGTTTGGTGACTGGCTTCGGATTTGGTACATCTTCTGGCGTTTTGGTAAACACGGCTACGACTTTGGACTTTCCTGTTGGACTGCGGAACATTGTACGGGCAAGAAAGCCCGATCTGTATTTTGGTAGTGTAATAAACTGAATAAGTGAGACTCTGCCTCTTTTTCATATATTTCACCTTCAATACCAGCAGGACGCCTTATCCAACCAGCCACGGACCGCACGTGATCTTTTCTTGCTCATCCTTGTTCCCTCGTCAACCCTTACAAACTCACTCACATGCACTTCAATACCACACATGTCGGTAGACCAGTCGAAGCTTAGAAATTGCTTCGGCTGGGGTGGTGCCTCGCAGGCGAAGATACCTGGAGAGCCTTGCAAACCCACGTGTAAGTTGGCGTCGGATCAAACGTACAAGAAGGGGAGAAACCACTTGTCGGATGTACCATGCTCCAGTCTAATTAGCTAAATAGTTGTCGCGATCGGGGACCCTAAATCTCACACAACATTTTGCACTGCATTTTGCACTTTCTCTGATTTCCGAAGCGGCCACTCAAGTGAAAATGCGGAAGAGTCAAGAAGGGTGGGGATAAGACATTCTAGAAGTGTGGACCACTAATGAGAATGTGCAATTCGAACCTTAGCGCGTAAATTTAAAATGCATTCGGCGAGAATATGACGCCCGGTTACATACAGTACGTAGTATTGCCTTTGTATTGCATTGGAAATGTTTGGTGTCGATAGATGAAAATGTGAAATAACCTAAAACAAATTAGAGATGCATATGGACAGCAAGTATCGTAATTTCTTGTAGAGTTAATAATTTAATCCACTTTGTTACGATGTAATCAAAATTCAGTGTAGTGTTAAAGACAAAATTGTAATATTGATTCATTTTTGTTTGAAAATGACAGTAATAAATTATTTTTTCATTAACAAAGAGTATATTTAATTGGATAAGATAGTTCGATAAAACTTACAAATCTTATTCTTAAAATATCATTATTACTTTCTGCATTAATTTATGACAAAAGTACATTATATATTTCTAATACCAAAGCAACGAACACCATTTATATCCGTTTACGACCTATTATAAAATGATTTAAGGCCTTTGCATTCTATTTAATAAAACCGATAATAATCTCATGATTGCCCTAATATATCGTCAGAGAAGTTTGCTCGTTAGTATCTCCTTTTGCGTTTGTTATCATTTAGAGATTATAACATTCTTGCTGAAAAATCAATAAATAAATTGTAAATTTTGGTTAGAATTAAATAATATTTTTAGGGCCATTGCTTTAATATATTTTTGAAGAGTCACAATGAGCATAAACTAACACAAATCAAAAAAGGAAAACAAGTCAAAACACAGCAGTACACAGAAAACATACAATGAATTATGGTTCTTGTAGCTAAAAATAATAGATAACACCCATTTATATACGTGGGCAAATATTTTCTCAGCATTGATCATTGCATTAGACGCCCAGGCATCCAATCTTCGCAGCGCGTCATCGTACAAAAGCAGACTGCTCCCCCCCCGCAAAGCTGTCTATCACCCTCTATTCTACTTGCACTTTCGCCGCTCTCGCGGGCAAACGTCCTGCTCGTAAGTGGAGAATGCCCGCAGAAGCAGGCTTTGTGCAGACCTGCCCTAAATCCTCCCGCAGTCGAAATTCCCTACTTACGTGTCAGAGTTCGGAGCCTGTGGAACTGCCGCTGCCCTTTCGCTCTCCCTTCATTCGCGCGGGGGTGCTGTCTGCGAGGGCTTCTCGGTGGTTCTCGCCGTCTGGCTCCCGTGCGGGGACCCGGTCCTCTTCCCTTCGAAGTACGGAGTTGCCTCGCCGCAGGAACCGCACTTGCTTCAAAGTTCGCGCGAGGAAGACGAAGTTGGCTGCGACGAGGATGGCCACGGGCCCGTAGTAGAACAATGCGGTACCCGTTTTCGGGCTGTGTACCAGTGCTTCTCTGCAATGAAAGCAACAATAAACAGTAAGGTCGGTAGCTGATGCTAATACTTCAGCATCTCACCATAACCATCATATTTTGTGAAGAAGTGAGGCGCCTTGCCTTTTCTCTCTTGTCCCCCCCCTCAATGTTTTGGACGAGGTTTCAGAAATCGTAGTCTGTGATACCAAGAAGTTGTGATGTCTTTTGACTCTGGGAGAGAGAGAGAGAGAGAGAGAGAGAGAGAGAGAGAGAGAGAGAGAGAGAGAGAGCAATTGAATTCGATCTAGCTATTAAGCTATTGTCGAAAAATCCTACCACCTAAAGCTACGTATATTTAGCAGTACTACTTTACATACATTTTATGCAAATTTGCGTTTCCAATATTTTCAGTTTGTGGTGTATGACAAAGACATATAATTGAAAAAGTTCTGTATTTGGGGTCATTTCCAGTGGGAGCACATATGGTGACGAGTAAAGGGGCAGATGACGGTAGAGCGGGGCTGAGAGAGAGAGGCGGGGTTGAAAGTTGAGATGGAGGGTCGAGAGGGCAGAGTAAAATTACTTCCATTTTATTCTGTAGATATAATGGATATTACCTAATTATTCATTCATTTTCCTATCTAATGAATTATTGTTATAAGAAAGAACGATCTTCAGCAATGATGATACAATGTAGGCCCCGCATCATGACGTAAAGGCAAATCGTTTTATTCCTTAGAATTCAGGTGGCCATGATTAGTTACAATTATGTTTTGTTTATCTATTCGTTAGGAAATAATCATTGTTTTGAGAGATTAAGAATTAATATAAAATTATGGGATCATATACCTTCGTACTTTGTAAAAGCGATAAAGTCTGTAAAGTAACGTAATATGAAAAGTAGTACATAAAACACTAATATAAAACACATAAGTATGATTGAACTTCCCTTATAAACACACTTCCTACTACGTTCTAAAGAATTTTCACCTACCGTGCCAGGAGAGAGCGAATTCGACGAAGCAAGTCCTCGTTTCCACAAGGTGGGGCTGAACCACACATTAGTGGTTCCGGGAGAGCGCTGGTGGCTTTTGTAGACGATGGCGGAAGTGGATGTCAGCACTGTTGGAACCCCCCAGGCAAAGACCGATAGAAACATGAACCTCCTTCGGTCGCCTCCGCTGCCTGGCCGTGGCACTTTCAGCTTCTACCAAGAAGAAAGATCCGGTTAAATTTAGAGATTTCTCACCACAACATCACCCAGGCAAAACGGAATCATCACTATAAGCTCTAAAATCAGACATGTCAGCACTGTTGCTACTTGTCTACTGGTAAGCAGGAGCTATTTGTTCGCCTGGGAAGCCCGACGTTCCCATACTTGCAAAGGTGGCTCAGGTCATCAATTGATGTCACTGGAGTGCCTCTGACCGGTAATTTCGGGGCAATTCAAGATTCCAGTTCCGACAGTGGCAGGATTTTCGACCCTAGGTTGTCAGCTGGGCCGAATTCAGTCAGCTCTGATTGGTAGTTTTCCGTGGATTCTCTGATCAATACCAGGCGAATACCGGAGAAGTACCCTAACAAATGTGCCACAGACGGTGCACGATCTTTCCTTTTCTTCCTTGTCCTGTCCTCACCCATTACTTATAGACACATGCAATATATTACCACACATATCGGGAGCTTAGAGCTGGTCCCAACTGGAGCGGTGCCACCCTGGTGGGAGATACCTGGTCGGGGAAAATCACCGCAAGCCGACGTAGGTCAACGCCGGATCTCACTGTTTTGCGCGGGAAGAGAACCGTCACATATCGCGATAAAACCATGCACTACACTTACGGGATTAATTACCTTAAGTGTTGAGGCGCCCGGAATCACAAATCAATCAAGAATCGACGGTCCCACAAGTACGGACAATTTCCCATGACTCCACCCTTTTACTTTCCCGTATACGTACGTATACACGGAGTGATATACGTAGTATAGGGAAAGTTATGTAATGCTGCGCGAAAAAATGGCCAATTTTCGGCGGAAAAAAATTAATTGCCGGGCCGTGAAAACGAATAAGTGGATAAAACCAGTTGCTAAATTAAGAAAAAAAATCCTCTATCTCGTGGTGTGGTCAAAAACCATGATTTGTTGCTTCTTTATACTTAAAAATCGATTGACGGCATTCCGTCCGTCTGTCCGTCTGTCCGTCTGTGGTCAACGCTAGCGCCTAAACCGTTCGGTCGATTTTCTTCAAAATTGATATTCCCTGTCGATCTAATTCTAGTCGAAGCTTTGTGATTTTGAAAAAGATTCTTTAAAATTTGGGGGTACTTTATATGAAGCCCCCCGGGGATTTTCAACATTTTCTCAAAAACGGCTCCAAATTTTTCTTTAAACTTTTGGTAGGGATAGTGGTAAATGTACTCTATCAATGACATAAAAGCCATTTTGGTCTATCGGTTGGTTTTTTTCAAAAATTACAAAAATGTAAATTTTTTTTACTTGTCTCTCACGTCGTTAATATTTACATTATCGGCGATTTTTTTACATTATTATATTTACGAGTATATATGCTTTAAATAATGTCAAGTAAAGTTTCTCGAAAACACTACCGTTTCTGTGAAAAGTAGCTCAAATTTCGGCATTTTCAGAAATGCTCAAACGTCATTTTCTCGTATATGGGTGCAAATTGTTTCTTCAAACGTTCGTAATGGATAGTGCTAATTACAGTCTTTAGTACAGCGTAAAGTTTATTTTGAGTTCTTTTTTGTTTTTTCAAAAATTATATAAATGTAAATTTTTGAAAGATCTCTCACATCTTTAATATGCACATTATCCGCATTTGTAAAGATGATTATATTTGTGAGTGTAAGTGCTTCAAATAACTTCAAATAAAGTATTTTGAAAACTCAAAATTTTCTGTGAAAATGAGCTTCAAATTTCGCATTTTTAGTAGTGCTAAAACGCCATTTTCTCTTAAACGGCACATCATTTTTAAAGAAAATTGCCATTTACGGCTAGGTGTTTGTGTTCTTTAATATTCTAAATTAATGTTTCTGTTCTACCAATAGGAAACCGAAAAATTAAGAAAATGACAAAAAAATGTACTTTTGGCGATGATAGATGGTAGCTGGCAAGAAAGAGTATGTGGCAATTCCGAATAGCTAGCGAAGACGCAGGAAAATAGAAAACTAATACGGGAAAGTCTGTGCCATTCTGTAGCACCACTAGTTTTCCTTCCAATCAGAAAGCAGTGAACATACACAAGCTGAAGTGACGCAACGAAAAATAGTGACTTCATTGGAAACTATGTTGGCACATTTGTTCAACCTAAATAATCAAATTTGTATCATGTTTATATTCTTTAATTCGTATTATTATTATTATTATTATTATTATTATTATTATTATTATTATTATTATTATTATTATTATTATTTCATGTTAATTTTTTTAAATTCTTACCTCCTATAGACATTTTGCCAAGTGGCTTTAATATGTTTGAATGACGAAATCTTTCCTCATTTTCGTTTTGTGTTTGGTGTTATTCAATCATTCTGTTATATATTGTATGTAGCAATAATAAGAAATAAATTAACAAGTTTCTATAAATTAACAGTTATTCTCGCTTTGGGGCGGAGAGCTCTTTTAATAGACAAGAATCTTTGAAAACATTCTAATCTAAAGGTAGGAAGTTAATCACTGCGCTCCACGACAACAGATTACAAAATCAAAATACGGTCGATTAAACATTTTTAATTTTACTCTTTTATGACAATTTAAAATATGACTTATAAATTATTTCATTTTAATGGATACTTTTTTATGGCTTAGATGAAGAATGGGAATTAATAAAGCTATATTTGGGGAAATAGTTTTCAACTGACTTCTCCAAAGGACTGCCTCGGGCCAGGTATCCAATGAAGTATCACCATTCCGGAGCAAGTTCTACAGTCGTACTAATAAATTTCGCGCCAGTTGCTTTCAACGTAGTGCCCGTGAACTCTAGTAAGCTAGTGATGTGTGTCAATTTAAGATATTAATTAGACTCTTCTCATCACTATACCAGAGCTGTCCAACTTAGAAGGGCTCATATCAAATTCTAGTTAAACCGCGGGCCGCACCGTAATTTAAGATGGTTTTCTCCCTAACTACTGAGATTATACTGAAACAAATATATATATATATATATATATATATATATACACAAATATATATATATATATATCAGTTACTACTTTATTCGACATACTTAATGATTAATGCACATACGAGAAAATTAATGTATCATTAAATAAAAATAATATGAACTGTGGAATTGTATTGTATTTGGTTGGTATAATAAAATGTTTCAAAGCAGTCGCGGGTCGCACAGAAAGATCCGGCGGGCCGCCTGCTTTATACAATTTTTAAAGACCTTGTGAATTTTAGTTCAGAGTTAGGCTCTGTTTTGAGAACTCATCTTGAAAAAGCAACAGTTTTTAAAGAAATTAACGTCTAAAATAATACAGAATGAATTATTGCAAGTAATTTTGGAGAAAATCAGGAAGAAATTTTGAAAGAAATTAGAAATTTAGATTTTCTGTAAATTATTACAGATGAAACCACAGACGTATCTAATTCACCACAAATGGCTATTGTTTTTCGTTACGTTGATAAGAAGTTGCGACGCGAAACGTGACTCTTTCGTCTTTATCACTCTGCATATTTAGTTAGTGCAATTTGACGAAGTTTGGGAGCTGCTCGTGTTGTGAATGTATGTTATCGCTCAGAGGGCCATTGCCGAAAGTGTTAGAATGCCCCTCAGACGTTTTGACAGGTCGTGAACCAGACTCACTCCACTCAATCTCGGGAAGTCCCACAGTAACGTAATGTGTGACCAACCATTGCTTTCCAAACTGACACGTCTTTCATTCTAAATCCAAAAACTCTTAAAGCATTAAACGTGAAAATACTGAAAATATTAATTTATCCAATAAAATTGTTCGAAATATGTAATAACATTTGTTTTGACGAAAATATTTATTTTTATGCAACTTATAATATTTTTTGTTTATGTGCAATTCGGTAGGCGAAAACCATTTGGAGCTTCTTGAATTTCCATTGAACTTTAATCGCACAAGATTTAAGGGGAAAATATGTTTTTATCTGAAAGTCCGTGCCTTAGAAATGACGTCTGCAACAACCTGGCTCGTGCGGCACCAGCCGCCACTGGAATTAAACCAGTACCACCAAAATACTAGATTGATGTAGATGGCGTTGATTGAACCCCAGTGTAGTTTATGAAAAACAGCAAACAGCAAAATGTAAATCGCTAGCAACAATACCAAACTAGCACAGCAAAATCCAACATTATTATCTTGAATATTGGCGGAATCTACGGAAGTATAATGACCGTGTAATTCCGTATAATACGGAAGTAAGTGACATTTTTCAAAAGTAGTTACGTTAGCTGGCCAGCACTACAACACGTGGTTGTTTTCAGTCTACGGCACCATAATTTTCTTCCATAAGGATGGCACCCAAATTGTCGACAAACGAGCAATATGAAATAAAAATCGCGCGTGTTATGAATTTGTGAGATTCGAAGTATTTCATGGGTATTTTTTGAAGTAAATTTGTAAATTGCCTTGAAACAATGAATTTGAATAATAATAAGTGAATTAGAAGAAAACCAGAACTGTAAGTGGTAAAATATGAGTAGTTATTTCCCAACGCTGACAAAACATCTAAACTGAATGAAGAGGACTCTGAACCGAAGAAAACAAGAAACGTCAAATAACCGAAGATAGTTGAAAGCGTCGGCGACGCCACATTCAGCTAGTAATTAATTATTTCACGAACTTAAAAAATTTATGTTTTCCGTTTCAGAGTTTATGAAAAACAGTGCTTTTCTCACAAATATGTTGCCAGCCCCAAACGGTCAAAAGGTCATTTTTACTTTCCCGTATACTATACGTACGTACAGTATAGGGAAAGTTATGTAATACTGCGCGAAAAAACGGCGGATTTTCGGCCGAAAAAAAAACATTGCCGGAGTCCTCATAACGAAAAGGTGGATAAATGCAGTTGCTAAATTAAGAAAAAAAATCCCCTAACACCTGGTGTAGGCAGAATCCCTGTTTAGTGGGTCCTTGATACCGGAAACCAGTTGAAACCAAAACGTCTGTCCGTCTGTGAACAAAGCTAGCGACCAAACGGTTCAGCCGATTTTCTCCAAAATTCATATTCTCCAGTCGATCTGACTGATCTCGTGGCCCCTTGAATTTAAAATCGATATTTTCAATTTGGGAAGTACTTTACATGAAGCCTTTGGGACATTTTCAAAATTTAAAAAAAAATGTCGCCAACAATTTTGACTACATTTTGTTGAAGGATAGTCTGAAGGTCATTTAACAGAATGGCGTAGGTCTCATGTTGGTTGAAAACACTGAATTTTCGAAAATGCAAAAGTTCGAATTTTAGTCGGCGTCTTCCTACAACTATGAAATTGAAGATAGAGCTTTTTCCTTCAAATAAAATTTGTTCTCCAAGATGAGTTCTTTCATTAAGTTCATGGACTTTTGAAAATGAAATGAAAATTTTAGTAGTTTTTTGCGTAATATTGCGTGCAATATGTGCATGTTTAAAAATTTACAAAAACAATATTTTCTCAGAAACGGCTGAATCTTTTTTCTTTAAACCTTTGGTAGGGATGGCACTAAATGTGCTCTATGAGATGACATGAACTTATTACATGTTCCTCTATTCTTTTTTTTTTTTCAAAAATTACAAAAATGTAATTTTTTTTACTTGTATTTCACAGTCTTTAATATTTTCACTAGCGGCGATTTGTTCACATTATTAATGCGTACATGTGTTTTAAATAATGTTAAGTAATGTTTCTCGAAAACTAAACAATTTTCTGTGAAAAGTAGCTCAAAATTCCGCATTTTCAGAAACGCTCAAGCTCCATTTTCTCAAAAATTGCTCAACATTTTTTCTTCAAACTTTTGGAACGGATACTGATAATTTGATAATTGCATTCTTTAATATGACCTAAAGTTCAATTTGGGGTATATTTTTGTTTTTTCAAAAATTACACAAATGTAATTTTTTAAAGATCTCTTACATCGTTATTACGCACAATTTCAGCAATTTGTAAACATAATAGTATTTGCGAGTGTATGTGTTATAAATGAATTTAAAATAAGTTTTTTGAAAACTCAAAAATGTTCTGTGAAAAAGAGCTTCAAATTTCGAATTTTCAGTGGCGCTTAAACGCCATTTTCTTAAAAACGGCTACAAATTTTTAAAAGAAAATTCCCATATTGTCACACCCAAGTTCGTTATCGAGCCACACGGTGGCGTCGATTGTCAACCACAGCGTCGAGCTCCGGCGGCGTGGGTGTGCGCCGAAGTCAACGAGGGCGGCCCGGGCCTAGCTCAGTCGGCCAACTTTGTCACCTGCTTAGAATCTAACTCGGATGGAAGGAGTCGTAAGGCGTTTGCTAACTACAGAAACAATTCAGTGGTTGGTAAAGCAAATAAAAAGGTTTATTCCCGCCTAATAATAGGCCGGGGAAGTTACAGTGATTCAAAGAGTTAAGAAAGGCCCTACCTGATGAGCTCAGTTAGAACGAAAAAAAAATGAGATAAAACTTAAATCTAAAAAAAAAGAGAAAGAACGAGAATTACAATTAAATTCCTTTACAGGCCCCAACAAACTCTAGGCCATTCGCCTTCTGGCTGACAATAATGAGGAAACAAGTGCCTAAGCGCGGCACAGCAATGCACAATAGTTCTTGGCGGTCGTTGACCGAAGTTTATGCCTGAATGGGGCGGCGTGTAGGCGGCCCTCGGCGTCGGCGGCGGGGGTCGCGGCTTCTCTCCGTCTGGGTCGGCGGCTGAGATGGCCCTGCCAGGCCGAGAAACGTCCTTCCACAGTAGCTACCAAAGGAGCGGCGGCGGCGACAGCGGCTGCGGCGGTGACGGCGGCGGCGGCGACGGTCAGCTGGCCCGGATCGTGAATGATCGCGAATTCCGTTCACACAAATTAGCAGTTCTTACGGAAAGTTCTCTGGAGTTTTCACGATCACGAATCTCGGAGAAAACTAGTCACCGGTCACTGCCCACGGCAGAGCTCAGTGTCCACGAACTAAGTCCCAAAATAATAATTCTCCCTCGAACGCGGCGCCGGAGCTATCACTTACTCCGCGGCGCTCGCCACCCAAGACAAGTCGAGTACCCGTAGCGTTCGAACGCGGCGCCGGAGCTGTTACTCGCTCCGCGGCGCTCGCCCCCCCCAGCTCAATCGAACAAGAAGCAGTGATCTTCTCCCCTACGCCGCTAGCGTGGAGGTCTCCTCGTTCCGCCACCCCGAAAATTCAAAAGTGCCCCAAAATCGCTCCCACCCCACGGAATTTTGCCCCTGATTGGCTAAGTGCTACTACGCCGTAATTTTGTCCTCGGCCAATCAGGTCCGATGATTCTAGGAATTTTCCGTAGCCCTATCTCTGTCTGGAAAACGCTCTCCGTCTGACTTCGGAAGTAGGTCAGTAAAGGGTACGCGGAATGTCCGTTGGGACCCTGGAGAAAACTGCGAAGGACGGTCTGGGTACTTAGTGCGCATGATACCCGGAACGGCGGGATCAGCACACGTCTCTAATCTCTTCTTCGGCGCCCGGGTGCGTGACGGGATGAGGGTCGACTCGCGGACGATGGCCATAAACTTTAGAGGAGCGCGTGCTGTCATCCCTTCCATTAGCGGAGGGGGCGCGCCGACCCGGCTGGCGGCGGCGGGAGGTGGACGGTTCACATCGACAGTTATTTGTGAAATTTAAAAAGTATTAAAAATAGCGTACCGCTACATTGGCCCTCCCCTCCGAATAGAGAAAAAAAATTGGGGCTTTGAAAAATTGAGATTTGGAAATGAGAATTTTTTTTCTCGTCGTGATGAAATTTCAAAAAAATAACATGGCGATGCCTAACATTAAAATCATTCTACAGTAACTAAGAAAATTGCAACTACTACTAGATCTTAATTCTAATTAACCCTACAAAAGTTAACAAAGAAGAACATGAACTGTACCGCGAGCCCAAGGTACTCCGAATCGTGTGCAGAGGTTGTCAGTGACTTCTACTCTTTAAACGGACGGAGGTTGAAAAAAATTGAATTTTCCGGCTGGAAGGCCGTTTTCGTCCCGCAGGAGGCATACGTTTCCAGACGTAGGTTAAGCCGTTGTATAAGAATCCCGTGAACTTCCTATCGTCGGGGTGGATGGAAATCTGCCAATAAGAACTCGAAAAATCTAAGGCCGAAAAATTTTTAGTTTTGTTGAATTTCCAAAGAATTTCGTCTATGTTTTGAGGTGCCTCGTTTTCTGGGACTGTAACTTCGTTGATTCGTCGTGCATCTAAACAAATTCTAACTTTCCCGTCTTTCTTCTTGACAACAACAATCGGGTTTAAGTAGGCCGTGACTGACCTCTCAATAATGCCTTCACTAATCATGTTTTTGATCGTTTCATCGACTTCCCCCTAATGGACCTGCGGAATAGGGTAATTTTTCACTTTAAAGGGTGAGTCATCGGTGACCTGGATCCGAAAGCAAAAGTCTTTTATTGGATGCACGGGACGATCGAAAACGTTGCCGTATTTGCAGAGCAATTGCTGCAGCTGATGGCGCTCGTGGTCATTTAGTGAATCATTTCCTAGCAAGCACTTGTTAATGACTCCACTCACGTCATCCCCCGAATCCCCAAACCCACATGAAATGCTAATGTCCGGTCTGTCCTCGTCATCTTGTATCTCAATTTCCCTACCCTCACCGAAACTCACAATATTCCTGGAAAAATCCACTATCCCGTTATTTCCCGCAAGAAATCTACCCCTAGAATAACATCATAATTCAAGTCTTCTATGACTAAACATGGCACGTCGAATGAAACTTCCCGAAAATTTAGTGAGATTAAGGCCTGCATGAAAATCGGCTTACTTTTCTTCTTCCCGATTCCTACAACGAAGCATTTACCCGTAGGCAAAGTTGGCACTGGAATGCGTTCACTTATTAGTTGCGAGTAAAATTTCTTTGAAATTGCGCTAACCTCACTGCCGGTATCTACTAGAGCGCGTACATTAAAATTTCCTGTGAGAAACTCGATTACTGGGCACTTCCGTGCGAGTTCCTTCACATGTTCATTCGCATCGTCATTTAAGTCATGAAATGCGTAGTTCACTGACACTACCTTGGAAATTGGTACCCTCTGACACAACTCGTTCGGGACCCCGGTACCTTACTGGCTCGAACGGTTCTAATTTAACGGGCTCTGTCTAGTGGAATCATGCTGACCGTTTCTGTCCCCAGCGTTCCCGCCTCGATTCTCATTAGAATCCGGTGGTGGGCGTCGCTCATTTGCAGCGTTCCCCCGATTCCGTCATCGCGACGCCATGACGGTCGGTTCTGGCTGGCCGTTCCCTTGTTTCGCTCCCATTATCCTCCTAAGAAATTACCCGAGTCCTATCAAATTGAGCGAGCAGCTCCTGGAATCGATCGAGGTCCTCACAATCCTACACTATTAATTAAATTGCACATAGGTAGGGTAATGCGCGGTCAAAGCCAAATGACCTTTTTTATCCTCTATCATGGGGTCACACAATTTAATAGCGGAGATTTTCTCCATGGCGTAGTCAAGGTAAGATTGGTCGCGTCTTTTGTCCCACCTGTTCTCTAGAATCTTTCTCTCGAATTCGTAACGCGTTTGTTCGTTCCAGTAACGCGCAAGGAACTTGGTACGAAACTCTTCGTACGTTTGTGGGAATGGTGCAAGCGCAGTGAGCCAATGGGCAGCCATTTCGCGTAGAAGTTCCTGCATGAATTTAGGTTTTATTTGGACGGTACTGCCTTCGTCAAATCCATGTAATTCTCGGCACGGTCGAGAAAAACCTTTGGATTTTCATCTGCTTTTCCCCAAAAACATAATTTTGTGGAGGGGCCCACGAGAATCTAAGCCTGATCCTCCCGATGATTTCGCAATAGGACCGTTCTCTTTCTCTTCTCGATTTCCTCCCTTACTAATTTTATTAAGTTCTTGTCTATTTCTTTCTTTAACTTTTCTTCCCTGTCCCTGATATTCTCCCCTTCAATAACTCCTAATTTTCTCGAATTTGCCATGGATTTCACTCACTTCCGTGCTGAGTTTGGTTTCAATTTTCGTGAATTTGCCGTTTCATTTCTGTTTTAACCTCGGCAATATTCTCAGTAATTGATTCGCAATAAGCTTCCACTTTCCTGTCACATGCCTGAAGTTTCTGACTAATTTCTGATTCGATTTTGATAATATTTTCCCTTGCCTCGGCCCTAGAACTTTCTAACTCCTGGCCTAAGTTTCTCCACGCTAGTTTCAATTTTCCCACATCTACCCTCTAACTGATTCTGCAAAGTTCCTATTTTGTGATCAAATTTCGCCTCCAAATTTTCTAGTTTCGACGGCCTGGTCAACCAAACAACTGTCTAGCCGGTCAAATCTTTCCTCATGTCTTTTATTACTTTCTGAGATTTGTCTCGCATGTCTCTCGCTACTCTCTGAAATTTGGTTCATCAATTCTAGTTTTAAATTCTTACTACTTTCTGCAATCTGACTCGCATGTCTTTCGCTACTCTCTGAAATTTCGTTCATCAATTCTAGTTTTAAATTCTTACTACTTTCTGCAATCTGACTCGCATGTCTTTCGCTACTCTCCGAGATTTGCTTCGTGAGAACTCGCATAAGTTCACTTAGGGTGATCTCGGGCGCAGGCTGTTCCCCCGAACTGCTCTCTCCCGCCACATCGACGCCTGATTCGTCCAGCATTTTGGCTGTTTTGCGTGAAACGCGCACACGGTATTCACAACACACAAAGCACAAAACAATAACACTTATACACAAAATACAATAATAAATAATATCATTACCAGACCACAAATTGTTCTTTTCGTAGCAGCGTCCTTCCATCCATTTAAAAAAACAACAGTAATAGAAAATTAGGTTCTGCGACTATTATCAAAATGGCACTGAGACATGAATTGATTCTAGGGCGTTTTACTGGGGTATCTGTGGTACTATCGAGCCCCACTTGGGAAAGCCAATTGTCACACCCAAGTTCGTTATCGAGCCACACGGTGGCGTCGATTGTCAACCACAGCGTCGAGCTCCGGCGGCGTGGGTGTGCGCCGAAGTCAACGAGGGCGGCCCGGGCCTAGCTCAGTCGGCCAACTTTGTCACCTGCTTAGAATCTAACTCGGATGGAAGGAGTCGTAAGGCGTTTGCTAACTACAGAAACAATTCAGTGGTTGGTAAAGCAAATAAAAAGGTTTATTCCCGCCTAATAATAGGCCGGGGAAGTTACAGTGATTCAAAGAGTTAAGAAAGGCCCTACCTGATGAGCTCAGTTAGAAACGAAAAAAAATGAGATAAAACTTAAATCTAAAAAAAAAAGAGAAAGAACGAGAATTACAATTAAATTCCTTTACAGGCCCCAACAAACTCTAGGCCATTCGCCTTCTGGCTGACAATAATGAGGAAACAAGTGCCTAAGCGCGGCACAGCAATGCACAATAGTTCTTTGGCGGTCGTTGACCGAAGTTTATGCCTGAATGGGGCGGCGTGTAGGCGGCCCTCGGCGTCGGCGGCGGGGGTCGCGGCTTCTCTCCGTCTGGGTCGGCGGCTGAGATGGCCCTGCCAGGCCGAGAAACGTCCTTCCACAGTAGCTACCAAAGGAGCGGCGGCGGCGACAGCGGCTGCGGCGGTGACGGCGGCGGCGGCGACGGTCAGCTGGCCCGGATCGTGAATGATCGCGAATTCCGTTCACACAAATTAGCAGTTCTTACGGAAAGTTCTCTGGAGTTTTCACGATCACGAATCTCGGAGAAAACTAGTCACCGGTCACTGCCCACGGCAGAGCTCAGTGTCCACGAACTAAGTCCCAAAATAATAATTCTCCCTCGAACGCGGCGCCGGAGCTATCACTTACTCCGCGGCGCTCGCCACCCAAGACAAGTCGAGTACCCGTAGCGTTCGAACGCGGCGCCGGAGCTGTTACTCGCTCCGCGGCGCTCGCCCCCCCCAGCTCAATCGAACAAGAAGCAGTGATCTTCTCCCCTACGCCGCTAGCGTGGAGGTCTCCTCGTTCCGCCACCCCGAAAATTCAAAAGTGCCCCAAAATCGCTCCCACCCCACGGAATTTTGCCCCTGATTGGCTAAGTGCTACTACGCCGTAATTTTGTCCTCGGCCAATCAGGTCCGATGATTCTAGGAATTTTCCGTAGCCCTATCTCTGTCTGGAAAACGCTCTCCGTCTGACTTCGGAAGTAGGTCAGTAAAGGGTACGCGGAATGTCCGTTGGGACCCCTGGAGAAAACTGCGAAGGACGGTCTGGGTACTTAGTGCGCATGATACCCGGAACGGCGGGATCAGCACACGTCTCTAATCTCTTCTTCGGCGCCCGGGTGCGTGACGGGATGAGGGTCGACTCGCGGACGATGGCCATAAACTTTAGAGGAGCGCGTGCTGTCATCCCTTCCATTAGCGGAGGGGGCGCGCCGACCCGGCTGGCGGCGGCGGGAGGTGGACGGTTCACATCGACAGTTATTTGTGAAATTTAAAAAGTATTAAAAATAGCGTACCGCTACAATATGGAACGAGGTTTTATTGTTCCTTAATAGTCATTAAAATAATATTGCCGTTCTACACATAGGAAACCGAAAAATTAAGAAAATATCAAAAAAAGTACTTTGGGTGGGGATAGATGGCAACTGGCAAGAGTATGTGACAAGTCCGAATAGCTAGCCCAGACCCAAGGAAACAAAAAACAAATACGGGAAAGTCCATGCCATTCTGTAGTACTACTAATTTTATTAATGTGTCGGAAAGGTACAAATAATTTTGTAAAAATAGTGAATGAAAAATAAAACATTAAAATGGTTCGGGTTTATATTGACCGTATTATGAATTGATTGATATTTCCGAGCAGTTCAACTGCAACAGTATTTATTCCCATCAGTGTAGTTAATGTTTTATCGCAGGAGGTGGCGGTGTTCTTCCCATGCTAGATTGTGTAATAGCTACACGGCGTTTTTAGGGGATTCCCTCTCCAGGTATGCCCCTCACGTGGGACATCGCCACAACCAGCACAAGATCTAAGTTGCCGACAGGTGTCCCGGCATGTGTGGTAGTGTAATACAAGTGCGTGTGTGTGTGTGTAAAGGAAGAGTATTGGACATGGACGAGGAAGGATAGATTGTGCGCGGTGCTGGGCATTTGTTCGGACACTTTTCTGGCATTCGCTTGGTATTGATCGGAGAAACCACCGAAAACTACCCATCAGGGCAACCGGCTGCTAACATTGTCGTTCAATCAGTATCTGAATTCCAGCTAGTTATGTAGAATGTTACCGAAAATTCGTTACCATTGGAACTCGAACCCTAGAAACTCCCGGTCAGAGTCGCTACAGAGTCAGCGCCATATTTGAAGGTTCCTAATTCATTTCTCTAATAAAATCATTTTTGGAAATTGCGTATGAATTCCAATGAAAAGTACACAGATATTGTTTCCGAGTGAAAACATTGTGATGTCAATGTAATACTCGTTAATAACTCGTTTTGTTTTTAACATAATTCATAAATTATTATTTTAATAAAATGTATTTGATTTGGTTGATTAATTTAGTCAAAAAACAGTCAAAACTATATGTGACGTATGGGGAAGAAGATCACCTGAGCACATTTTCTTGAGTTCCAGAATCTCTTCCCCACATTTTTACCATAAATAGTTGAAATATTACTAAATGTTAAAAAAACAAAATAAATAATAATAAAATTTAAAAAAGCGCGAGATTAGCAACATTTGAAAAGTTAGACATTTTCGTTCCCGAGTAGAAAACGTATTTGCATCGGTAAACGAACTCCAGATTTGATTTTTCTCTATTGATAACAAAATAGTAACTCACCCCCAGCTCTAGTCCTACCACTACATGCAAAAGGAGAGGTCAACGGAGAGCGCGTAGTGAAGCTACATTTATGTCCAGAAGCAAAACAAGCGGCCATCTTAGCATTTGCTCAATGGATCAGGGAAACTGGACTAAAACCTGATGAAGATGGGGATAGTACGGTAATTTATTAAGTTACACGGTAGGGATGGTGTTTAGGGATTGCAACTCGTACACAGTAAAATTATTCCAAATTTTTAAAATGATATGTTGGGTATTTTGTATAAAAACGAATCGACTCTCGTCAACAACGGAAATATCCGCTAGTCCCCTATACATTTTAATTGTGTATTTTTGGGGAAAACACGCCATTAGAAATGTGTTCACTCACTTGAATCCGTGACTCATATTGATGCAGACGGCCGTTAACCAGCTGGAAGCCGCCGTCATCAGGAAATGTATCACGAAGGCTGCAAATACAGGTACAGAGGATTATTAACGATTTCATAATTCACAGTTAACAGGCACTTACCCACGCCATTCCTTATCCGAAGAAAACCAATGGGAGGGGTGGTGGCAACGGTGGATCCCAAAAAAATTGCAATATAAATGAAGAAATATTTTATTTATTTACAAACTAATTTTACAACTAATCTATTACAACCATTTTATGGTTGTTTGCATTAATAAATTTTCAATTTTTGAGGTGTATGATAACTGCGCTATGGAAAGTCTCTCCGCACAGAACCGAATCAGTGCTTCCTATTACAAACTCCATTTATGTTGGTAGCAACCAGATCACTGGGAAACAAGTGAAACGGATAATATTTCCAGCATCTATTATGATTGTACTGAGTACGCAATTAACGTTTTCAATCCGCAGTTCGTGCTACCAACATAATTTTTATCGTAAGCACTCTCATCAGAAAGGTGCCACTGCGGAGAGACTTTCCTGGCGCCCTATATATTTTGAACATTTTCTGTCCTTACGATCCTTTCCGTGGAGACACAGGAGGCCAAGTCCTTTTTTCTGAAGAACGTGTTCAACATTCAGCATGATTCTACGAATGTACAACTGTTATCGACATTGACAGATACTCAAATAATCTTTCAATTGTTTTATGGGCATAGATCTGGCAAACTTTTCGGACGCCTTTCTATTCTCAATTATGACACCTTGGAGGATGTAAAAGTGCAGAGTGCCTCCAAATTTTGTGGCCGGACTTGATATGCCATTAAAAGTGGAGGATGATATCACGTTGACACGATTGAAGAGCATTTTACAAAAACGACCATGGTCCAAAAACGATGATTTTGAATTCTCTACGATATTGTATGCTGCTCTCCTCGGACTTCATCTATACTAAATAATGTAGGAAAATTGGCCATAGTTCGGGAAATATGGAGCTTTGAAATATCACTAGTTTTGCAAAAACAACCAATATCCACTCAGTTTTCGACAAAAACAGCCGTTTTCCATTGACAGGAATAGACTATGGTTGTGTTTTCCACAAAGATTGGCTATACTGTTGCGTCGAGATTACGATTCCGTCTCAATGACAGGTGACATATTTTAATAGACGTGTTACCGTTGAAAAAGGTAAATTTTGAGGTTGTAAAGGTACAATTCTTAAAATAATGCAAGAATAGTTTCATGCCCTTGTTAAGTATGCATACCATGGTAGTATGAGTAAGATAATATCAGAAGCAAGATACAGTTACCTGGTGAAATTACTTTTCAGACACTATACAAGAAACCTCTTTGGCTGAAATCAAAGAAATTTGCAGATGTTTATAGGCTTTCTCAGAATATGAGGAACCTTAAAAACAAACTCTTCTGTGACAAATTACTTGCAGACACAAATGATAGAAATGAAAACATCGTTGAAGAAAATGGGGAAATATGATGAAAATAGCAGTGGGGCAGTAAATCTGTGTTTTATTCAGTTCCTGAAATTGTTTGTTAAATTGCTATGAAAATAAAACCTTACCTACTTTGCATATGAAATTTTAATTTGTTTAAAATTATTACCAGTAAATGTTCAAATTTCATGAGAAGTACTAACCATTTTGGCAAACACAAAAGTCCGTACTCACTCTATTTTGAAAAATCAATTTATAAAGCCTCTACACACGTAATGCAAAGACTAGCATCCAATAATTATCCATAAACTTCAGTTTATCCATGTTTCGAATTCCACACCATTTTTACTTTCCCGTACGTACGTATAGTATAAGGAAAGTTATGTAATGCTGCGCTAAAAAACGACGGATTTTTGGTAGAAAAATATCATTGGGGGGCCTGGTAACAAAAAAGTGGATAAATCCAGTTGCTAATTTAAGAAAAAATCTCCTAACACGCGGTGCAGCCAGAGTCCCTGTTTTGTAAGTCATTGATACCGAAAAACCAACTGAACAAAACATCTGACCGTCCGTTTGTCTGGAAATAACTTAGGGACTAAACCGTTCAGCCGATTTTCTCCAAAACTGATACTCCCCGATCGATTTAGCCCCTCTCGTGGCCCCTTGAATTTGAAACCGATATTTTAATTTTGGTGGATACTTTACATGAAGCTCATGAGACATTTTCAAAATTTTTAAACAAACGGCTCCAAAATGTTTCTTTAAATTTCTTGTGAACAGAGTAAAATACACTTAAGGGTGTCATAGGTACGACTCTGAATTTTCGAAAATTGCGAAAGTAAATTTTATTCGTCGACGTTCTCTAGCTACAAAATTGCAGATAGAGATTTTTTCTTCAAATAAAATTTGTTCTTCTTAGTCAGTTCTTTCGTTAAGGTCATGTACATTTGTTTGGAAATTTTAGTATTTTTCACGCAATATTGCGTGCAAAATGTGCAATTTAAAAAAATACAAAAACAAGGTTTTCTCAAAAGGCTCCATTTTTTTCTTTAAACCTAGAAAGCGTAAGGTAAGTCCAATAGACTCACAATCTTCTGTAAACCAATACTATTCTTTTACTATAATCTATTTTGTTGTTGGAGTATTCTCCGTATTTTGTTGTTAACAGTATTAATCAAGATATATCAGTTTCACCTCGTCAAAGTTTTAAAATGAATATTGAATTTATCTTCAATTCTTTTTTAATAAAGATACACTTTTGTGACATGAAGGCGCAAGGTGTGTCCACTGGACTCATGTGCTTTCATTTGCTGTTTAGATAGTCTCAGTGTAAATTAATTTACTTGTCTTGTTACCATATCATGGTTATGCATAGTGTACCGTATTATCGGGATATTTTTTCAATTTATTGTTGAAAGAGGGTTCGGTGTATTTTGTTTTGCAGTCTGCAAAATTGCAAAATGTTCATTGGACTCATACTTGGTAATATACTTGGTCAGCTCGTAGAGAAAAATACAAGTTCGCTCCAATATGAGATATTGGAAATCAGTATCTAAAAATTTGACAAAATATTATTTCCCGAAAGTATTTATGACGTTCGATGAACAGTTTACCCTTTTGTGGGCGTTGTCCATTTCCATTAAATCTGAGCTCCAATTCTGACAAATATAGTATGAAATTTTTTGGATAGTGGACGCCGAAAGGCATTCATCATCTTGGAAAAGAATGGGGACACTAAAACAACAAACACGTCATTCTGTTGTAATGAAATTAGCTGAGCCATATTACACAAGAAACAGAAATACAACTTGCGATCATTTTTTTTACAAGTCTGGAACGAAGCAAACATTTGTTGTATAATGTTCCTACTGTCGTGCGAACTGTCAGAAAAAAACAAGGGATTTGTCCCGAAAGAATCCCTGCCTGATAAAAGAAAGGAAAAATAATCTTCATTATTTGGTTTCAACGGCAAGCACACTTTAGTATTATATGTTTCTGCAAAGAAGAAAGTTGTTGATTTGCTTTCAAGTAAGCATCATTGCAACGCTACTGCAGCAGAAAGAAATAACAAGCAAGATATTATTTTATTTCACAACGAAACTAAAGGTAGCGTTGGTACCCTGGATCAGATGGTTCATGCATTTTCATGTAGGAGAACGACAAATAGATGGCCCCACGTATTCTTTATGAATCTGATCGATGTTTCCACTTTTGTCACATGGACAATTTTGTACTCGGATTAGAAACAGAAGTCTGTAAAAACTAGAAAGAAAATATTTTTTAGGAGAGCTGGCTGAATCTTTGGTTGAAAAACAAATCAGAAGAAAACCAAAAATAAGTTTACATCAACGTATAATGATAACCATGAACACACAAGTTTAGCATGTTGAACAACTTCCCATTCAATCAAGCATGAAAATAAAGAACAAGGTGTTATTTATGTGAAAGTGGTAGAACGCAGCACCAAACATGAGACTTATGTCAAGAGGATGTATGTGATGAGCATTCTGTCAGCCAACAAAGATGTCTTCAACATACTAAAAGAAAAAAAAAACAGTAACTTTTGATTCTTGAAACATTGTGTGTCCAGAACTATTAAATATTGTAAGTTTGTTTAGAGAATATTTTAAACTAGTGGTGCTACAGCAGCACATACTTTCTCGTGTTATTGAAAACAACTACGCAGGATTGAAATATTGCACATTCTGATCTACTAACATCTTAGCTATTATTTGAAAACGAACAATTCAACCAAGAAGCGAACAACTCACTGTTTCCATCGCAGTGTTGTCAAAATTATGTGAATTCTACAACTGCATAAAAATATAATACAAAAGTTTTGTAAACTTGTATTGGAAAAAGAAGCCTGATGCCATACTATATCAAGTCACAACAATGACACGTAATTTACAGAAATTCGCGACAGCGAAACGGAATTTCATTGTTGCATTCCCTGCATTGTCGATACTCCCTTAAAGAGCTAGCAATTTTTATTTCAAATATTTCAGAATAAATAATTACCAAACGATTATTGAGTAGATGTATACCAAAAGGTCGAATGCAAGAAAATAACAATGAAATAATATACAACATTTCAAATTCTAATTTACGACGCATTCGACCGTCTGAAGCGGGCTAGTATGTTTGTCACGAAATTATATAAAAACTCGTATTTTCAAAAAATTAAGTTCTTTTTGACCCCATTTAGTGTGGTTGTACAGTACGACAATTAGATTTTCGCCAAATTGGGGAACAATATTTTCCATTATTTCTAAACACGTAAAACTGAGCTTACTTTATGACTTTTTCGCTCTAACCAATGAAACTAATTCTAATTATTCATTTATTAATAGTGGGCAATTTGCAGCAAATCCGCTAAAAATAGAGTTAAAATATTCCAGACTTTAACATTGATCACCTTGCTTAATAGTTAAGTAAGAAATAAGGAACTTGGTTCATAATAATATATTGTTTCTGAATGCACAATTTCAATCTCCTAGCTCTTACTTCTTCTTCACATGTTAAGATTAAAGTTGATGACTTTAGGAAAATGTCTCCCAAAAAGGGTGTTTTCAGCCTTCTTTTACATAAATGTACCTTCTAGAAATGTTTACAAATCGGTCTTATCAGAAAGTGCTGGTATTGAAACTTTCAAGAAGTTAATTTTGAGGAGAAATTTGATTATCTAATGGATACATACAATGCCAAAACTATGTTAAAAAGGGCAGCGACGTTGACGAAAAAGACGTTGAATAACATTTCCTGAGTGAGTATAATATCTGAATAAAATTTTCTGAGTGATCTAAGTTTCCTCAATATTCAAGTAAAAAAATAGAAATTTAGCACATAATATATGAAAATAACATTGTTTTACCGTTATTTAGACCTAGTAACTCTTACTGTTATTGTAAAAATTAATTGTAAAGATGATGAGTTTTGCTAAAAGCCCAAAAATGATTATCTTCAACCTACTTTTACGTAAAAGTATTTTTATGATATTATTTAAAACATATCTCATATCAAACTGATATCTGTAGTAATTATCTCAAATATAATAAATATAAGAATATAAGTTAACAACTAAGTTTTGTAGTTGTTCATTAGTGTTACTTGTAATTTTACATTTTGCGTATATAAAAACGTTTCTCATATCAATTTCAGTTTTTAAATTGGCTTGAAGAAAGCGCCTGAAAGATAGAGCACAGAAAGCACGTGATGTCCCATGGAATCTTACAAGCACCGGAGGAGGTCCTTATCAAACTCAAAATTTGGGATGACAATATGAACCAAAAATGGGAAATGATGATAACGAAGATGATGTTTTATTTTAGGTATTAATGTTTTTGAAATTTTCATTCCATTGTTAAAAATACATGTGACATTCAGAATGGTTTGTAGGATAGGTACATTTTAATTATTTTCTTTTCTTGATAGATTCTGGGGAACCTACGATACCTTCATCAGTCAAGAGACCGACGATGTTAGCTGTGTCCTATTTTCTAATTTGTCTTTCAGTTCTTCTGGTTATATAACTCAGAGAAAGTGAACAAAAGTACCAACAAACTAAGATCATAATAATTCCCTATTAACATGTACGAAATAATCCTGTACTAAACTGTCATTTAGTGGCGCAGGTCATGAAATCTGACCTGCTCTAATGACGCAGGTCATGAAATCTGACCGAAGAATGGGAAACAGAGGCATTGTCAGTGTGGCAAGAAGCATTGTGAACAAGACTGCAAGACACGCAGAACGGCAGAGATGCTGAACATCTGATGCTACTTAAC
The DNA here is from genome assembly GCA_031308135.1 of Acheta domesticus. Taxonomy (NCBI): domain Eukaryota; kingdom Metazoa; phylum Arthropoda; class Insecta; order Orthoptera; family Gryllidae; genus Acheta; species Acheta domesticus. The sequence continues at coordinate 89,394,619 of JAHLJT010009355.1, forward strand.
ATGAAATGTGAGACATAAAAAATGTTAAAGAAATCGTGGAGAAACAAACCACTCCACGGATAATATTGAAAAAGAATGGACAAGGTGCAGATCAATAAAGATCAATCATTTATGTGGCTTAAAAGGGGAAGAATGAAGCCAGAATCGGAAGCACTTGTAACAGCTGCCCAAGATTAGGCGTTGAGAACACGACTTTATGATAAAGCGGTTCTCAAAATTTCCCAAGATGTTAAATGCCGCATTTGTCAGGAACACGTAGAAATCATTGATCATATTGTCTCAGCTTGTCCAATCCTAGCAAAGACCGAATACTTGAAAAGACACGACATAGTGTGTAGCTACCTCCACTGGCAGATCTGTACCGCCCTCGAAGTTCCGAACACATGCTCCAAGTGGTACGAACACTCACCGAAACCGATGACGTCTGTTGCATAGTGTACGATATTGTACGACCAACAAATTCAAACTGATCGCACGATAGCGGCAAACAAACCGGATATAGTCATCCGGGATTTGGAGAAAAAATCGTGTTTACTTGTCGATGTTGCTGTACCTTGCGATCAAAACGCCATTACCAAGGAGGCCGAGAAACGTCTTAAATACAAGAGATTGGAAATCGATATCAGCCGAATGAGGGCGTAAAATCACAGGTCGTCCCGATAGTTATCGGAGCTCTGGGATTTGTTCCGCAAAATTTGTGTAAGAACTTGTATAAACTCCCAGGTAATTGAAAAGACTGGGAAATGCAAGAAATCGCTTTATTTGGAACAGCCCACATTTTGCGTTAAGTATTGTAGAGGCACCGACAGTCCCTAGATCTACTCCTTAGGTAGCTGGTTGCAACCTGGAGTAGATTTTATATTCAGCCGACACATAACATCATTAGTCGTGATATAGAGGAATAATAATAATGGTTTCGTTTTATTGACAGTTTCTATAAGCAGTTTTTTTTAAATTAAAGTTGGTCATTGATGAAAATTGAATTACTATACTTAAATTTCCTTTTTTTTACTTTCTCGCCCTACGAATACTTCGTAAGAAGAGAAAGTTATGTAATCGTCCGCCGGAAAACGGGAATTTTCGCCAGAAAAACTCTTATAGCAGGGGTCTGGTAACGAAAAAGTGGATAAAACCTGTTGCTAAATTTAGAAAAAAAATCCTCTATCTCGTGGTGTAGTCAAAATCCATGATTTGTTGCTTCTTGATACTGCAAAATCGATTGACGGCAAAACGTCCGTTTGTCCGTCCTGACCGTCTGTCCGTCCGTCCGTCCGTCCGTCTGTCCGTCTGTGGTCGACGCTAGCGCCTAAACCGTCTGGCAGATTTTCTTCAAAATTGATATTCCTCGATCGTTTTTACTCATCTCAAGACCTCTAGAATTTGAAACCGATATTTTAGTATTTGAGGGTACTTTACATGAAGCCCCTTTTGAGATTTTCAAAGTTAAAAGAAAATGGCTACAAATTTTTCGATTCTATTTTGTTGTTGAATAGTGCGAAGAACGTTGAAGGGAATGACGTAGGTATCATTTTCGTTGATAGGCACGATTTTTTCGAAAATTGCAAAAAAGTGTTTAAAAACTGCAAAATTGAAGATAGAGATTTTTGCCTCAGACAAAGTCGGTTGTACAAAATTAGCACTTAAAATAAGGCTATGTACCATTTTTTGGAAAAACGTCTAGTTTTTGCGTAAATTGCGATTGAAATTTACAAAAAAAAATGCTCAAAAACCGCTCTAAATTTTTACTTTAAATTTTCTGCACGTGTGTAATAAGGGATGGTAAATATATAAATAAACTAGTGGTGCTAAAGAATGGCACATACTTTCTCGCAGTAGTTATTTTCCAAATGCCGATCATCGGATAAATTATTTGGAGTAAGCCGTTCACCGCTGCCTTTCTTGGTCATGTTTGAAAGACATGTTTTTCGCATGTTGACAATTACCAGCTTCCTAATGATAGAACTGATACAATTACGATTTGACTAAAATATATGTAGGCAGTCCGCATGTCAATCCCGTGGCGCGGCTGGTTAAAGCGCCTTGGGGTTGAGAACTTCAGTAAGGAGGATGCGGAGTTCGATCCCCAGATGGGGTTTTTAATTTGATGAATGTGATGTTACAGGAAAAAAACATTGAAGAGTGTAGATACTTTATCGAAAGTCGTTTGAAGAACTTCTACTCACGAATAGAATCAATGCAGATAAATAGACAGGACTTATCTGTGTTTTCCCTAAAAGCATCTTTTAAACAATTTTTCAACTCTGTTATTCGATTTCTGAAGCGTATGACATGTCAAATCAACCTTTGTCTAGTATATATCTGTATGAACCAATTTTTAGTAAAATTAGGATGAAAATAGATAAAAAAAAATTCGCCCTACGAATACTTCGTAAGATGAGAACGTTATGTAATCGTGCGCCAGAAATCGGGGAATTTTCGCCAGAAAAATATATAGAATAGTTCTGGTAACGAAAAAGTGGATAAAATCTGTTGCAAAAGTTTAAAAAAATACTGGTGCTATAGAATGTCAGAGACTTTTTTGGAGATCTTAGTTTTCTAATCTCCTAATTGATTTTGTTTTTCTGTTATGATTGATGTTCCCAGATACCTTCCCTGAGCGCGTAAAGGAGATTTTTTTACATACTCTGGATATTTTCGTTTTCTTATACGAGAAAACTTAATCCACCATACTCCATTACTTTTTTTAAAGTGTATTTAATGTCTATCCATTGTGGTCGCAGATGTTAATCAGCGAGGATTGGTACAGGTCTTCCAAGGGAAGCTTCGGCGGTTCGTGTCTTGGTCGCGGAATATTATTTGTCAGAATTCTCTGTTGTCAGTAGGAAATAATAGAGTATTCTGTAAACTCCATTTAAAACCATGTGAAATTTTTTGAATAACAAATATTGTTAATTACGATAACTGTACTGGAAGTTTCTGTACATATAGTGTTCAAATTTTTATCTTTTAACAATATTTTTTACGTCTCTTCTTGGATTTGTAAAGCGTATGTATCAATTGCTCTTTTATCATGCATTTACCATTTTATAGGTCGGTTCGATTCTTTAATGGCTCTGTTCGACCAATGCGGTTATAGTGTGGCGTAGTGGTATAAGTGCAGGTTCGTTAATTTTGATTATCGGATTTCGGGTCTCGGTACGGAAAACGTTTGCTGGTAGAATACACTTCTGCTGGTTTATGAAGTAGTGGAATAGGCATTAAGGACCATATAGAAGCAGAGCGAGAAAATATGAGCGTTGGAAGCACCACTAGTTGTTTTTTTTTTCAGGAAAATAAATTCTGAAGAGGAGTTTCTGAAGATGGCAAGGATTTTTTTATTCGAAGCCTACATGAAAGAGTATACTCTAAAGATATAAATACTTGACCTAAAGAAACTGGTGGTGCAACAGAACTAGACTTTCTCGTACTATTTAGTTTTCTTATTTCTTTGTTTTGAGCTAGCTTTTACGCCTTGAGAAGTACTCTTGTCAGCTGGCATTGATCGGCGCCCATAGAACATTTTTGTGACACTCTATTTTTTGCTTTTCTAATAGTAGAAGCAAAATATTATTTTTAAAATATTAAAGAAAATTAAAATCTCGTTCTATATGGGAATTTTCGAGGAAAAATTGGAGCCGTTTTTAAGAAAATGGCGTTTAAGCGTTAGTGTAAATGCGAAATTTGAGTACCTTTATCACAGAAATCATTTGAGTTTTCGAAAATATTTATTGGATGTCATTTGAAGCGCTTCCCTTCACAAATGGAATAATGTCTACAAATTTCTGGAAATATGCGTTTTGAGGGCGTATAAGAAATTTAAAAAACCTTTTGCGTAGTTGTCTAAAACAAAAAGAATGCAGAAAAAATAATTTTGTGTCATCTTAAACTGTGCAATTTTCACTATCCGTACAAAAAAATTGAAGAAAAGTGAAATTATCCCTGAAATTCACGGTTGTTTTATTGCTTTTCTAAGACATCCTAACCCACTTTGTTCTCGTATTCAGCGCTCTTAGCGGATTAGCGTTCTCTCGCAATTTTTCATTACGGCTAAAATGCTAGGTTTTCTACTGTTTACTCGAATGAACAACAGCTTTAAACCAGATTCGGCCAGGTTGGAAATTTTGAAATGGGACCTGGCTCGGCATGGAAACTGCGCCAATGCGACGTCTTATCAAGCAAATTCGGGATTCCAAATTGGATCTTCAAGAAACCGCGGCTCAGATCTCCTCGTAGAAATCCACTCTTAAACCATTAATGTCTCGCATTAGAGTGAAAGAGTTTACATCCTGGTCTATGAAATTATTACTTGTAGAAGGCAGAGTTTTTGCCAGGAAAATAATCATTATAGTCAAAAGAAGACAGTCCAATGCTTCGAAAATGTTGCCCCATTGACGATTTTGCAAGATAAAAAATCTCACATCAACCTTTCAAAACTCTGGCATACTCGCGAAGCTGTTTAATACTCGTTGAGAGAAAATATAATCGAAGGGACATGTTTGAATATTAATGCTCGCTCCATAGAATCACTCGTATATTACAAGGAATATGTTCTAGGTTGTAAGATGTATATTAAGCGAGAGTGTTGACAATGCATGGACTCAAAATAAGCTCGAATTAGAAGATTGGTCACACTCAGGTTTTGTTAACTCATATAACGGGACTACAATTAGAATATCGCACATCAAATATAAAAGTGACATAACTCAAAACAGCGAACTTCTCAGTACAACTCCACAACTAAGACGATAAAGTAATTAAAGACACTGATGGATGACTCCTATATAACATTTTCAACTATTTTGACTAATTCCTTGTGGTAAAGTTAATTTTTTTGGTTCAATGGTAGTGTGAACTGAAAATCGCCAATTTTTAAGTTACGTCACTTTTCAACGTGACGGTTGGTGTTCTGAAAAAGTGGGCTCACCAAACACCTCGCAAGTCGCCTGAAGCTCCATCGGAGCACGACCGTAGGAGTCGACAGTGTCGCTGATGGTCGCATAGTACGTCACTTGCCCCAAATTAAAAGCGAGCAGGCAAGCGGCGTGACTCGCGAGGCACCAACTGTGTGTGGTGTGTCGCGCGCGACTGTTGCACGCGATGCTCACTAACGTCACCGTCAGCAGCACCAAGGAGACACAACACAACGGTCGCACCAGCCAGTAGACTCCCCTGGTAACTCGCGGGTACAAGCAGTACACGAGTGTTTCGCGCAGGGAATCGTCACGTGTGACCTCGAAGTCCGCACACGCATCCCAAGTGGCGAACTGGAAGTCGTGGCAATCCCGCTCGGATGAGTTCCGCCGCTCGTCGCTCCCCGCGCTCCAGTCGCAGTCCCTGCGGTTGGCCGTGCAAGCAGTACACCGCTGCCTTGTAGCTGAACGGCGTCTCGGGATCGACGAATCGCGTGAACGAGGAGTTGTACGGAGACCAGTACCCGCGGGGATCCGTCCTGCACTCCCAGTGACCGTCCCTCTCCTCCAGCACTTCCTCCTGACTGGCAGCACTTTCGCACGCACTCTCCGCCGCCCGCTTCCTCACACGACCAGGTGGAGAGTTCGACAAGCAGGGCGAACGGCGCGAGAGGTGGCAGGGCAGCGTCCACACAGTACAGCACCGTCTCCCTCACTCCACTACCGTCGCGCCGCGGCCTCACCACCGCGTTGGAGTGGCCGTCCTTCAGCACAACTCGCCCTTTCCACCAATCGTCCACTCGAGTGGGACGCTGAGGACTCCAAACCCCGGACGCGTTCACCGACACGACGATGAACTGCTGGAAGAACGCGTCGAGGAATCGTGGACGGACGGCGTCCGAGGACGGCGAAGGTACGCCAGGCGGCCACCACTGGACGGCTACCCGTAGACCGATTGGCCGGCACGCACGCGCGACCGTCCCCCGACAGCATCTCCCCGTACTCGCAACACTTGTTCACCCGAGAAGTCCCAGAAGCGTACTTGCCTGAGGCCTGCAAGCACCATGAGCAGAGCCAACGCGGCCCTTTGCCTTGCCATGGCCAACTGCGTCGCTGGGAGGAAGGATGGGGATGGGGATGGGGCGGCGCTGGCGGAATGGGTTTATCGCTGTGGGAGTGTTCATCCTGGAGGGAGATCAGGAAGAGGTCGCCCACGCCCACGAACCACAAGGAAGGCGGTTCCCGCTCAATGGGAGTCATGTGGCAAACGCGGAATGCAGGACACGGGAATCGCTTCCGGAAGGACACGCCCCCAATATTTTCCAGAAGTTTTATTTTAATTCTTTTTACAATTAACGAAAACGACGTGTTAACTGGTCAATACACATGGCTCCATTAGCATGCTTCAGAAGAAACGTATCATGGGGAGGTTTAGCAGCCTTCAAATGCATAAAGTATTTAAACAACAATATGAAGCAGAAAATATTGAATAATGTTATCATTTTCAACACTTTACAAGATTCGCTCGACCTTCTTAGAGTTAGCAGCCAGATTTAATGCTGATTGTGACACACGCAGGAAAATCTTTTGTCCAATCAACATTACAAAACTGGTAGTATGTGATGTAGTTTAAGATAATTATTCAGTACGGGTAATATCAATTTAAATGTGTTCCAATTTTTTTACCGAATAGTTTTCAATGTTTATTGCCAGTGTATATTACTGAATTCACGAGTATCTGCAATTTGGCCTTTTTCTTCAGTGTACATATTATTAACCTAAATAAATAAATATGACTTCAACAAAGATTGGGGAAGATTCTAGTATTTAAAACACTTCGTATGATATCACCTTCCAAAAGCAACGAATTTTATGTCAAAAGACTCCCACGAATCAGAATATGTCTCATAATGAAGATGAGGATGTAATTTCAATTGTCAAGAGAAAATCACAAGGGAACTTTCCCGTTCACTTTACTCTAGAATTGAATTTATACTTTGCAACTTTAATGTGCATATTTTATTATCTAAGTAAGCGTGAAGGACCTGCTTATGACCTTTTAGAGGTACGAACAAACTTCTAATAATATGGGTTGTAATTTAGTCTCTAGAAGCACAGTAAGGGTGTTTTCGCAGAATGTCATCTATGGATCTGGGTAAAAAATAGACATTACCTCTGATGAAGTTAGACGTCTCAGGCTTAGAAAAACATTGCAGGCGTATTTGTAACAAACCTTAAGTGATATCTAAACAGTAGATAATTTGAAATTATTACAATTACATTCATTACATCAGTATCTTTATTGCGAAAATAAAATAACACAAAGAGTTTAATATCCTTTTGAAAGAGTATTGAGCATAGTTTAAATATATTGACCCCTACATAAGTACATTTGCTTTGTTCCATGACTGTTTTCTTATACGATTTGATTTGAAGGTCTTTAATATTTTCCACATTGTGAAAAAAAATGCCACTGAATTTTACATGAGGCATTCGTACATATATCTTGTTCCACAACTGCATTTCATTACAAGAATGTAGTTAAAAGAGTTTGTACTGGTATTTTTCAAATTGTTTAAGATGATGCCAGTCCTTTAAATTGTTGCCACTGAATTACACATTTCGAACGACTGAGAGTACTTCTTTCTGAGAGTATGAGGAAGAAGTACTTAGTCGGCATCGCCGCGGCCCTTGCTGCGCGCATGCGTGTTCTCTGCTCTCCCCGTGCCATACCGCGTGGTCATGGCTGAGTCGCGTGGCCGTGAGGAAGGAGTGCATGAAGGAGGGGGTACTCGCATTGGGATTATCGCAAAGCGTTCTTCCTGGAGGATGTGGTGAAGAGGCGGCCATGGCAGCGAAGTCTTTGACCGCCCCACGCGCCGATTCTTAGGATTTGGCTTTGCGTGAACTGGAGGCAGTCGTCAGCACGACATGCGATCATCAGGGAGTTGGACGAAATTGGAAGATATTTGAGTAAAAGCTAAAAAAAATCGTAAGTTCGTCCTCAATCGTAACGATACATACGTTTTTCATGTGAGCGTTTAAAACAGTCATGAGCATGTGCAGCATTGTATGAGTTGCCATCAATAATTCCTATGACGTTCATTGGTTGACGAAAAATTTGAGTAAGTTAAAACAAATCGCAAAGTTAGTTCGTAATCGCGACCAAACTTTATAAAGGACTGTGGGGCTTTGGAAGCAGTCACCTTTTTATAAACATTGTATGAATTGCTATCTGGAGATCATATGATGCTGATTGGACGACTGAAGAAGATTGATGAGCTACAACAAATCGCAAAAATTAGTTATAAATTGCAACGACGCCTCTTCTAAGGTTGTCATCGCAAAGTCTTACTGTGCAGCGACGAAATGTGATTGTGGAAAGATAACATTTGGAACGTAACGCCCTCTATGTCACCCCTCTAATTGAGCTTTGATTGAAGGGATCGTGTCTCGGTAAATGCATGAGTCATCTTCGAGGCCTATTCCTTACCTTCACCAGTATCCTTTTGTGGGCCAATCACTCCCCCGTCTGCGAAACTAACGAATGCGCTACACACCAAAATTTTTCCTCTCGTTATTATTAGTATTCAATAACTACTCAGATATTTTTAAAAAGCGCATGACATCATAAAAATTGGAACTACACCATATTTTACAATGTATTTTCCTCTATTTGAGATAGAAATGAAAAGGAAACAATTGCGGTCGTTTTGGAAAAACTCTATTATATCTTAACCCTGACTTGTGTGAGAAGCTACAGCTCAAAAAACAATGAAACGCGGATTTTACGAGGAAAATTGTGATGGTATTCCAATACTTTTACAATTTATACTACAGAATAGAGAGGAAACGTATTGGTCCTGTAATCACCTAGTAACTAGTCTTCTAAGAACTGATCCACTGAATCACGGGTCACTGCTTGAAGCAGGCCTGCTCTAAGAGGGGTCTAGTTCGTCCAAGAGAAATGTCTATGAAAGGGAAGCGTTGATTTTCAAGAAAGCCGTCGGCGTGTCATCGGTCTATTTTATTATGACTATTATGATTACTAATTCTGTAAGCCATGAAACAAAGGTTAGACTATATGCCAATACAGTAGGGATGCTACATGACATATCACTGTAACTAATATTCTTTTCAAAAATTCCTTGCCCTCATTATTGTGATAATTGTGGGCTGTTGCATAAAGGAACACTTTTCAATCAGTCTTATTTCTGAATACCTTTAGTAGGTATTTTAAATCGGCACGTAGTGAAATATTATTTCATCAAATGTGTGCAATTCTTTTAAAGCTCAGGACTTCAGCAATGAGCAGCAATTCTTTTAAAGCCCCAGGACTCCGGCTGGCTCAGGAGCTGATTAGTGTTCTATGTCTGTTTCTGTCCAGTTTAATGAGTCTTAACTGCAACCTGCTATGAATTGTACCACAAACCGCCACCGAGTGTTACTCACTTGTCGTGGTCCCATGTGGCCGCGCGGTAGCTCAGGAGGAATTTCCTTCCTTGAAATGTGGTGCGGAGAGTCCCCATCCAGATTTTCCTGCCTGACACACACGAAGGAAGGCTACACGTAATCTGAGCAGTAAATGGAGAGCCATAACGCAAAATGTACATACTTCAGGGGGCTAATTTATTGTCAGCTGTCCAGAATCAGTACCCTGCGTATAAATAAATCGACAATAAAAGCAGAACGAAATTTATTGGATGAGGGACCGGATACACCAATAATACATGAAATATGAGCGCATTTATGCAGTAAAAACTAAAAAAATAGACGCACCAAAAACTACCGTACCACGCACTAAAATATAACATACAAATTAGATGAAACCCATCATAATACTTTGTGATAACATTTACATACAGTATTTCACTCTTCCTGGATCATTGAATGAACGTTTAAAGAAAGTATTAATTTCTATAAGTCCATATTCCATTATCGGACGAACAAGCGATAAATAGGCGCTTCGCGTTTGTCGTACTCGGTTTTAAGATATGCATTACAAAGTGAAATCTCCAGGTTTCCGTACAACAAAATCTATGTAACTTTTTCAGCTTAATTTACAATGGAAATGGATTCCTAGGTACTTGCAGGATGAAACTCTGGGAATAATGTTATTTAAATAGTAATTTGTTTCTCTGTAATTATGTCCCCCTCCAAAAGTGATAGATTTGCTTTTAGAGTTATTTATGGTCATTCCCTTATTTTCCACCCCAAAATATAACTCATTAAGATCCCGTTGCAGCATTTCCCCATCTTCTTTCGAATTCATACTACGATATATCATGCAATCGTCTGCAAATAGCCGAACATTTGCGATAAAGTGTGCTGGCAGATCATTCACGAACGCTAGAAACAGACGACGACCAATGACACTCCCCTGCGATATTCCTGACATAAAGCTTGTCCCGGAAGATAACTCTTTCCCAATTCGGACTTTCTGTTTTCTGTCTCGCAGAAACTCGCTAATCTACGCCACCACCCTGGGATCGGTGCCTGAATTTATTAGTTTCTGTACAAGCCGATCGTGTGAAACGACATCAACCGCTTTGGCAAAATCTATAACTATTGCATCCACTCTTCCGCCCGCATCAGTTTCATCTGCTAGACCCTGAAATAACGAGACTACATGACTTTCGCATGAGTAACCACTCCTGAACCCGTGTTGGCCATCATGCAGCCATTTTTGATTTCCCATTCTTGCTTAATGTAACTCGCAACTAGATGCTTCATAATCTTGCCCGCCACTGACGTATGACTTACCGGCCTATAATTACTTATTATAATTTTGTCACAACTTTTAAAAATTGGTACGATGAAAGCTAATTTCCAATCTTGAGGTCCTTTTGAATTGTTCATGGACACGTGAAATATTCTAATTAGGTACGGTAATATTGCCTCTCCTTCTAGTATAATTATGTCCGTAGAAATGTCATCTGGAACTCTTGATTTTTTATAGATTTTACTTTATTCCGTAAAACGTTTACTTCAATATTAAACTGATTTGTAACCGAATACCCTTGAATTAGTGGATGTTTCGTATTTCTTTTGAAAACCGAACTGAAATACTCATTGAACGCATTGGCTCTTCGTCAATAATGAGTGTGTTGCCATTTTCGCGGACAATTGGAATATCCTCTTTATTTCCCTTCCTTCTACGAACATATTTATAAAATACTGTCCAGTTATTTCCATTCCCATCTAGAATATTCAGTAAATATGCCTCCTGAGCAATTTTCTTTTCTCGCTCCAATTATTTTGAACGATATCGAAACATATTCATATGCTCGCTACTGCGCTTTCTATTCTTAAATGCATTTCTCGTTATCCTCTTCATTTGCCTAATTTTTGTAATGTAGTAATCTGGATCCGGATTATTTTTTTTAATTTTGCACGGAACATACTTTTGCAAAGCTTCGAATGTAATTTCTTTGAACGCGCCCCATATTTCTTCCATACCTTCCTCTGTTTCTCAAAAGCGGTTATATTGTTCTCTAAAGAAACCTTGAGCCCGTCTACATTTGCTTTCTTGTATTGCCGTACTTTTGTTCCTTTCGTAATGCCTTTCCTTGAAATATTTTTGTCTAATTCAAGAAGAACCGCTTTGTGATAGCTAACGCCCTCAACAACTTCACAAGATATGAACAGTTCTTTCAGCCTAATTAAGTAAACATCCAAAATCGCATCCTGCCACGTCCCGCGCCGAACTCAGTAAATCCGCTGTCCCAAACCAGACTGTTAACAACTTTTCCTTCACTCACGGCTCCCTCCCAGTTTGCGCTAGGAATATTTAAGTCACCTCCAATAACAATAGAATGGCTATTCTCGTTTCTCGTTCTCTGAATAATGTCATCTAAGATGTATCCGTCGCTCGGAGGCATATAGGATCCAATAAGTAGTTACTTAATTTGAACAATAATTTAATTTCATGAGGGTGGCCAGCGAACCTTGGGAATTTGGGGAATTTGATTTGAAAACCGGGATTTTTTCGTTAATTTCAGATTTATCTCCAGCATTCAGTACTACTAAATGCCGGAGATAAATTAAATTATTGTTCAAATTTAGTAACTATTTATTTCAATTTTGTGTGTATGTGTGTGGGGAGTAATTTCAAACCTCTCAAAACTACGCCCCCGGCCGCAGCTATATACGAGAACTATGAAAAATGTCTGTGGCAACTCCCGCAGAGTAACGATAAATACGAAGTTCAGAAAAGTTGAAAGCAACGGTCGCCGTTGCCAAACGCACTGCGGTTGTCCCAAATTTCCTCGTGCCTATCAATTTGAATATTCCGACTCTATCTTCAAAGCCTTTCAAGATATATGGTTTCTATTATGTTTTGTATGGAATTCGCTTATCTCCCACTTACGTTTCTCCACACATGTATTCACATCACACCTTTATTCTTACTGATATCATCATCACGAACTTCATTGGTTTGACGTGGAACCGTACTTTAGATACATTTTTGAAGGTAACTTCCGTCATTTTAAAACTTACATCCTATGAGCAACCCGTTGATGTTACACTTTTCATCTCCCCCTCCTCTATGTCTGGAAAAGTCGTCGCTCTTGTGTTTGATCCGGTCGCGGAAACGTACTGTTTGCCACGAATCAAGGCCGGATGGCAAGACTTTAAGGGTTCTATGAATGACCAATGAAACTATGAGACCCTCCAATAGTACTGAACTGTACTCGTATGTAATCAAAATTAAAGTTTAACCTTTGCAATTTTAAAAAGCATGAGAAATAAATAAATCTTATTAAAATATTTTACGTGTTTATGAACTAACATAAGATTTTGTTTAAATAAAGTGGTTGCCACAATCGAGGGGGGCTAAGCCCGTGTTTCCTCATTAATTCACCTCCCCCTACTTATGCATTAATTCATTCCTGCTCCCAAAGCAACATTCTGATGGCCCTGATTTATAGTATTCAAATACTCTCTCCCTCTGTCCATTTCTAATATTCGCTCCCGCCTTTACGTTTGGGGGCCGTGTGTGTTTATAGACTGAACTGTCATATATATTTATAATTGTTTTCATTCACAAAATATACGTGGCATGCTAGTGGCAGCCGGGCTGGGTGGGTGTCAGAGGCATCTGGACGACTCCCTATTCTTTTTCCCCCACCTTGTCATCGCTTTTAAGATTATATACGTATCTGTGAGGAAACAAACACGGGGTTTTTACATTTTTTTCTCTCTGATGGACGGCGGGACCATGCGCCTACATTTACCAAGTACAGCCACGTATCCTTCTGCGTGTATGATTTGGTGGCGCTGTCTTTCTAGAAGTGTGACAGTAGTTGAGTGTGGCGCGGAGGCCATTCCACCAGCGGCCATGTATTTGGAACAGGAACTCGCGCAAACTTCTTTCAAATCAAATTATTCTTGACAGCAATTGTAGGTAAAATTAGCAAAGTAATGAAAGATAAGTGAAAAACCGTCAACATTTGATTGTTAGAAGAAACTCAATGATCTTCACCTTTGCAAATACTCATTGAGCTTAATCTCTTAAGATCTCATGGATTAAAATCTTACTACCTTCGCATTGCTAACTTTAACAACACTCGGTCCCCACACCCCCAAGCTCCATCATGTCAAGCCCACATGATGACTGCAACGGAACGACGACTGCTTTAGTTAGATTGTACAAGAAACCGAACTAACGAACAAACAGCGGTAGATACGAGATCATACCATTAATTTTAAGACATTATTAACAAAGTTCATGCTATAAAACTGGTAAATACGAGCAAGTGATAACATATCTACTAGGCCCGCCACTTTTTATTTCAAGAAAACATGACAACATTTAGTTGAGTAGAAGGCTTAGAAGACTTTCTAAACGAAAACCCTTTTATGTTTTAAATAATTGAATTGGTATGACTGCAATGTAGTATGCTAGTATGCATCAATGAAACACTGCGTTTTAAATTTGTAGTTAGTTTACTAATGCAAATACGTTTTTTACTTCTCGGGAGAAAAATGTCTCTTCCAAAAGTTTCTAAGCATGCTTGTAGGTACTACCCTCATTCATAATTCAACACAGTATAATATACTAAAGAGAGACGGAGTATATAAAATAATCTTCTTTTATTTAATTATGGATTATTAAGAGCATCTCTATCTTACTTCGAAGTGCTGGCAAAATGAATAAACTAAGTAAACACAACAGGAGAAAGAATTCCAAAATAGTTCTTTACACACCAAGGACGTTATAAAGGTTCTAAAGATCAAGCGGTGACAAAATGCCCGAGGTCATTAGAACCAGTTAACGCCCGTTGTGCATACATAATTTTACTTTTTACCTAATTTTATTGATTGAGATTTACTTATTTACTAATTAACTAGATGTTAACTTGACTCGCTTTACCTTTTCATATGTCCCTCCCATAATCCCCTTTCTTAATTTCCTCCGTAAGGAAACATGCAGCATCATTCAACTGTTTTCATATTTCCCTCGTAAACATGGTCCTGTCGATCCCGGTAAGTTATGTAGAGTATATCGAACTTCAATTTGAAGACAATAACAAGCTATAATGTATCAGTAAAAAATAAAATTATTTTTTTTATGTTTATTACAATAATTTGAGTGAATGACCAAATTTGCATTTACTGGCAGTTCCCTTTCCTAAGTTTCACTGACGAAATCATGAAAATACAATGAATGGACAATTCCAGTTGTGAATATGCATTTGCGCCTTGCACATTCAGACTATTTGATCACGAGACGTGCGTGCCTGCGCGCCTTATGCCGAGGTGAAGGGTCACCATCGTTACCCGAAGGTTTTGTAAAGCAGAAACATTTTGCTCCAACCTCGTGCGCACGCTGCTTAGCACATTCTCTTGACTACCGAAGCCAGCGCTGTCTCCGAGCTTACCACTCCGGCCAACAATAGTTTTACACGACAATGTACAACCAACTTTAAAGAACCCTTTTAACGACGGATCAATGTATACATTTGTTAAGCATTTAATATTATATAGTGCATACTGATTCTTACTGTTTATTTTTAAACAAAAACTTATTGTTTATTATAAACAATACCAGATATAAACATTGATTGAAAAAAATTACGCGACGTGTCAATTTTGAGATTTTATGAGTTGACTTAAGCTAAGTGATATTGTAGAATTTGAATTTGATGAATTTTCATTATTTTGATGGAAAAATAATCCGCCTAATTTTTTTTGATACGGGTCATTTGGTATTTTGTACAAGTTTGAGTATCCATAGGACATCGACATTTTGTATGCATGTATAGGTTAGACAATTAACGAAACTTCTTCATAGTTTTTGGATTTTTCTCGAGTTACTAGGCATCTAGCTAAACCATACTCACGTCTCCTTCCTTTACTGTCGGAGGCAGCCTAGTTTTTCATTCATTTATGTGTGTATTAAAAATTAGTGATATAGATAACATTGTATACTAGCCGATTGAGTGTCAATGTCGTAATGAAATCAATGGAAATCTACTTCAACAAAAAATGAAATACCATTTGAAGCTATTTCTTATAAAACATGCTTCACCGCATACATCTCCCCGTAGAGCCAAGTAATGCCTGTTATTTAAATATTTCTTTAAATATTGCGGAGAAGGGAAAGTTTGATTTAATTCATTTGTTTATCCCTGAATAGCAGATTTCAAAAATATGTTATAAACGAGTTACTTGAATTTATATATTGTCTATGACGTAATGAAATGCTATTGACTCAGTCACATCATCAGATGTGATCATAGAAAGTGAATAAAAGGACACTGTGTTACATAATATATTTTATTTTAAACGTGATTAAAGTTAGATTTTAATAACACTTTTCGCATGTTAAAATGTGTCTTCATTCCTCCCGGGGTTAATGTAGTCCACTGAAATTAAAGTAACCACACCCACCAGCGACTCCCATTATGACAATCTGAGAAAGAGTTTGATTTACGGTATGTCTAAGAGAATACATATACATAAGTTAAAAATTAAATTTCAACAATAAATACTGATTGCCACAAACTTCTTCAATTTAAGCTTTAAATTGAAGCTTTGAATTTAAGCTTCTAAAATTTAACCTTCCTAGAGTCTTGGGCTTTCTGGCTAGTAGCCGTTCCCATGTCTCTTCAAAAATCCAACAAATTTACAATACAGTATCAAACATTCTTATTCCTACACTCAGATTTAGCCACAAAAATGTATCATATCTCGTCGTAAAATATTTTAAAATAATGTCTGACGAATGTAAAATAAAGCTCTTTGGTTCAGATGGTACGTCGGGTCTGGAGGAAGCCAAAAACAGGCGATTGTTTCATCAATGCAATTCCCACGGTGAAGTATGGTGGTGGATCAGTTATGAAAACGGGGTTGTATGTCTTCTAAGGGCTTGATGCGATCAAATTCATTGATCAAATTCATTGAAGGAATTATGGATATCAACGTATGTCTCGAATTTTTGAAAAACAATGTAAAACAAAGTGTTGAGAAAATAGGCTTGCCACCTTTTACCGTTTTCAGCACGACAATGACAGTAAGCACCAGAGCCTTCTCAATATGAAATGGTTAATATGGAACCTGCCAAAATTACTCTAAACACCATCTCAAAGCCCGGACTTAAATCCCTTAGAGCATTTGTGGTCAGTTTTAAAGAGAGAAGTTTACAAAACTGGCGTGAAAAAAAAAGAATTAAAATGTCTTGAGGAAGCAGAATGGAAGAAAATAAAACCCACAATTCGCAGAACCTTGTTTTTTACTTTCCCGTATACGATACGTACATACGACCGTATAGTATGTATAGTATGTATGTATGAAAGTTATGTAATGCTGCGCGACAAAACGGCGGATTTTTGGCAGAAAAACTTTTATTGCTAGGCCCTGGTAACGAAAAAGTGGATAAATCCAGTTGCTAAATTGAGAAAAAAATCTCCAAACACGTGGTGCAGCCAGAATTCCTATTTTGTGAGTCCTTGATACCGAAAAACCAATTCAAAGCAAACGTCTGTTCGTCCGTCCGTTCGTCTGTGAACAACGCTTGCGTCTAAACCGTTCAGACGATTTCTGAAAAATTGATATTCCCCGATCGATCTGAATATTCTCGCGACCCCTTGAATTTGAAACCGATATTTTAATTTTGGAGGGTACTTTACATTAAATCCCTGGAACATTTTCAAAATTTTCTAAAAAATGGCGCCACAATTTTGACTAAATGTTGTTGTTGGATAGTCTAAAGGTCATTTAACAGAAACGCGAAGGTCTTATATTAGTTGGAAACTCTGATTTTTCGAATATTGAAAAAATTCAAACTTTTTTCGGCATCTTCCTACAACTACAATTATGAAGATACAATTTTTGTTCTTAAAGAAATGTGTTCATCAAAATCAGATCTTTAAAAATAAGGCCATGTTCAATTTTTCAAAAACATAACTATTTTTTTCGAAAAAATGTGTCAAACATAAATAATTTTTTATTTTCTTTAAACCATTTTTCTTAAAAACCGCACGAAGTTTTTTGATTAAATTGGGCCCTGAGATAGCATAAAGGACGTTTAAGAGAATGGTGCAGGTTTCATGTGCGTTGAAATGCCTGATTTTGCAAAAAGTTTAAAAAATTTTAAAAAAATTGGCGTCTTTTTACAACTACAATTGTGAAGATACGATTGTTTTTCTTAATGAAATATGCTCATCAATAACAGATCTTCAAATAAGGTGATTTTGATTTTTTTGAAATATGAGTAGTTTTTCTATAATTTCTTGACAAACATAATAGCCCGCTCGGAATTGACTGCGCTTCGTTTTCGGTCAGTTTCTTAAACTACCATTTTAAAAAATACAATTTTTTCCCAATTAAATGTATTTATCAAAACACCATCTTCAAATGAGGTAATGGTTAATTTTTTTCAAAATACTAGTAGTTTTTCTTTAATTTTGTGACAAACATAATAGCCCGCTGTAAATTTATTGCGCTTTGGACAGCTGGATGCGTCGTAAATTAGAACTTGCAATTTGTATATTATTTCTTTGTTCGTTTCTTACATTCGACCTTTTGTTATACATTTATATATTAATGTTTTAGAAGTTGTTTATTTTGAAACATTTGAAATAAAAGTAAAAAATAATAGCTCTCAGAATAGCGGCAATGCAGGGTCTGCAACAATGGAATTCACTGTGCGCTCGCGAATATCTGTGACTTATGTGTGATTGTTGTGACGTGATGAAAAGGAGTGATAATTGTCTAATTTATGTTGATATTTGCATGAAAATATTTAGTTATCGCACCAAATGCTGTACCATTTGTAGTGAGTAGAGAATTTGTTGCATGGTTTAAAATACTCCTCTCTAATCATGGCCATATGGAATGCATTTCTATATTGCCCAGGATATCAGGCTTCTTTTTCCAATACAGGTTTACAAAACTTTTGAACTCTATTTTTGTGCAGTTGTAGACTTCACATTGTTCTGATAACACTGCGATGGAAATAATGAGTTGTACGCATTCTGGTTGAATTGGACGCTTCCAAATAATAGCTAAGATGTTAGTAACGCATAAAGTGCAATATTTCAGTCCTACGTAGCTGTTTCCTCTAATACGGGTAAGTATGTGCTGGTTGTAGCATCACTAGTTCCATGAAGAGGCAATGCCTCGCTGTGATAAAAGCCAAGGGATATGGAACAAAATACTGAAACCATAGTTCACTTTCTTTTATTAATTTTTATTCTGTGTTATTTCTTCTAGTTGCTTCTTACTTATTACTTCCAGTTACTTCTGGTTTGATGGCCCCCATCTCGATCAGGTTTTTCGTCCAGTTTCCTTGATCCTTTGAGCAAATGTTGAAATGGGTCCCTTGTTTTGCTTCTGGACGTAAAAGTAACTTCATTATTTGTGCACGTCCTCTGAATTTCAGTGGGAAATATAGTTATTCAAATTATTTTTTTCCATATTGTTGTGGCAAAAAGTATTATTATTTCATGTAGAACATGATGAGGGTTAAGGGCACAAATTTATAACTAATTTACCTTTGAAAATATATTTTATTATATAGGAGCGAATATTTTGTCAAAAAAACTTGAAAAAAAAAACGTTCTTTTTTCTGTATTCAAAATTCGACTAGAATATGGTTGAGAATAGAGATCACAGAATTATGAAAACGTGCACAAATTTACTTCTCCCCATAGCTCGTCACCACAGTTTTAAACTGTTTTTGACGTAAATACAAAAATTTTAAAATAAAAAAGGGTACGAATACCAATTAAAAAAATTAATGTACCAACTTAAAGCCCATCCACAATGCAGACTTAAACATAAGCATAGCGTTAACATAAAAGCTAGGACAACGTTTATAAGCGGACTCATTCACAATGCATTCGCATAAGCATAACGCATAAGACGTTAACTTAAAAGCTTGCAAGCTTCAAGCTTCTGTGCTTATGCTTATGTCAGAAATAAGAAATGAACCAATCACAGTACGTTTAACTCAAAATCGAGTATCGAAATGGGATCGAAGTAGATAGATCGAACGAAAGACTTGTTTTTCCAAATTGCTTGGTTGATTTCCGACGGTTTTCCGCGTTGTTTTGTAGCGTACGATATTTTTGTAGTTTAGTTTCGTTGTAATATTCATAGTAGTACCATTTAGTTTGAATTTTTATTGAAATTATAATACCTAACCTAACCAAACTAACCCAACTCACGGCCGCAAGGCCGAGACACCGCTGGCAGGCCTTGGCTCGTAAAGAGCAGTTGTACACAGTACCTACGTACATGTATATATATATGTTATGTATGTTAAATAAACATGCAAACTTTAAACAAATTTCAATATATATCAAATATAGATTCTCACATCCAACCAATAGTAACTAGAATGGCCCACAGAAAAATAGAAAATCTTTGCTTATGCTTATGTTGTACATTGTGAATACTTCAGCCTATCACTTACGTTTAAGTTTATGTCTATGCGTTACGCTTATGTTTACGTCTGCATTGTGAATGGGCCTTTATTCTACTGCAAAACTGTTTTTCAGTTTGTAATGAGATACCTTGACCTAAGTAATTAGGTCTTGTAAAAGCAATGTTTACGAATAAGAATGTTAGATACTGTATCTACAAATATCAATGTCAATGAAAGCGTTAAAGATGTATCGTCAACAATTTCTCCTAGAGAAATACGTACGAACTTAGTGATATCAACATTTCCTCGACACGTGACGTTGCCCTCACCATTGAATAATACCACCAAAACGATGAAGACTTTTGTTTTTGATTTATTGTCAAAAACGCACGTAGGATTTCTTCTGAAACTTTTCTTTCTTTCCAGACGTTTCTACATTTGCAGAAACATTCTTTCTCTTTTCTGCAGATATGCCTCGATTTTTCAATCAATAATTTTGAAACAGATGATTCTGCTTCATTCATGATATCGTCAAGAATTTGTAGATATTCATCTTCGGAGTCTAAATAAAATGTATCGTTTGATTCAAAAAATTCTTCCACGCAGAATGCAAACCAGCTAAAATCACAGCCACCTAAAGGTGACCTCCAGAAGAGTGCATGCGGTCTACTGTGCTGCTTCGTCCTTCGTGGCATAGATGTGCACGACGAAGAAATATTGTTTAAAAATAAAGTTTTGTATATGTCACGGGGTTTACCTGAGCTTTATTCAATCGGGAGAATTACGTCCCTCGCGCTGCCGTGTTCGGAACACAATTGTTCTCGTGAATAAAGCTCTACCTAAACCCCTTGTTATATAAATAACTATTATGTAATTACACTACTATGAATGAAGCCTGACGAAATTAATGCATGGATGTCTGGTGGACTACAGTATCTCAACAGAAGAGGTTTGCGGTTTAAATAGGGAAATTTCTGACGATTGTTACAATGGCAAATTAATAGTTTTTTTCTTTTCTACAACACTTCAGTAGGAATAAAATAATTCATTCCTTCCAAACGCAAATAAATTCCTTCCTCTACTGCATGCCTAAGCATGTAAGTCTACAAATATAGGCTTATTCTTGTATTTTCCCAGAATTTTACTGTGAAATGGAATACGTATACCATTGTACTATTTACAACTAGTTAATTGCTGAGTAATTCTACAGCAATGCATATTTTTTTCTTACTTTCATTATTAAAATATAATTCTTACCATGCTCGGTAGGCTAAATAACAACGCTCTCAAAATTGGAGAAAATCAAGAATTTGACACGAATGATTGTCATTGTTAACTACTGCTTGGCGTAAGCCCATTCATACTTCAGTGTATATAAACACTTTGAGACTTCATTTGGGTTCACTCCATGTCGCTGAAGTCGTTTGTCGCTCTCTACCACCGTTTGTTGAAACTTACACGTTCAACAAGGTCAATGAGGAAGCCACCGCGTCAACTAGCGCTAGTGTAGATACAGTAACTGCTGCTACCTACCAATGAATGCCACAACCAATTTTGACGTTTTGACAAATGGAATGCGTTGGTCTGTGTTACACCTAAACTAGTGGTGCTACAACAGCAATTACTTTCCCGTATTAGAGGAAACAGCTGAAGGACGGGAAACTAGTACAGGAAACTAGTACTGAAATATTGCACTTTATGCGCTACTAACATCTTAGCTTACAACTCACTGTTTCCATCGCAGTGTTATCAGAACTATGTGAATTCTACAACTGTACAAATAAGAGTACAAAACTTTTGTAAACCTGTATTGGAAAAAGAAGCCTGATACCCTGGGCAATAAAGAAGTGCATTCCATATGGCCATGATTAGAGAGGAGTATTTTAAAACCATGCAACAAATTCTCTACTCACTACAAATGGTACAGCATTTGGTGCGAAAACTAAATATTTTCATGCAAATATCAACATAAATTAGACAATTATAACTTCTTTTCATCAGATCACAACAATCACACATAAGTCACAGATATTTGCGAGCGCACAGTGAATTCCATTGTTGCAGACCCTACATTGCCGCTATTCTGAGAGCTATTAATTTTTTTAACTTTTTATTTCAAGTATTTCAAAATAAACAATTTCTAAAATATTAATGTGTAAATGTATAACAAAAGGTCGAATGTAAGAAACGAACGAAGAAATAATATACAAAATTGCAAGTTCTAATTTACGACGCATCCAGCTGTCCCAAGCACAATAAATTTACAGCGGGCTATTATGTTTGTCCCAAAATTAAAGAAAAACTACTAAGGTCCGATTAAATTAAGAAGGTGATTGACATTTGTGAGTCGAGGGGAGCGACGTTGCCAGGTCGCAAACCACTGAGCACGTGTTACCGGGACACGAAAACAAACACTTCAAAAAATACGTGTAAAAGCGTAAAAAATACGACAAAAGCCTAACCTCAACGCAACTCATCACAACACAGTACACTTTGCGCGCGCAGCACAGGCAGAAACGCGGGCGGCGCGGCGGCAGGGAAGTCGTTGTGCGATACTCAAATATTCCCCGTGTTCGGCAGTGGCAACTGAACGACCTGACACGCCACGTTTTGCATCTCTGGTTGGCAGCTGCCATGGAAACGGGAGAGGCGTCCTGACGTCACACAGAACTGTCAATCACCTTCTTAATTTAATCGGACCTTAGTACTTTGAAAAAAAAGTTAACCATGACTTTATTTGAAGATGGTGTTTTGATAAATACATTTAATTGGGGAAAAAAGTGTATTTTTAAAATGGTAGTTTTAAGAAACTGACGAAAACGAAGCGCAGTCAATTCCGAGCGGGCTATTATCTTTGTCAGGAAATTGTAGAAAAACTATTCATATTGTCAATAAAATCAACGTGACCTTATTTAAAGATCTGTTTTGATGATCATATTTCATTAAGAAAAACAATCGTGTCTTCGCAATTGTAGTTGTAGAAAGTGTACAATTGTAGTAGTGCACAATTGTAGTAGTGCACAGTTGTAGAAAGTGTACAATTGTAGTGCTACAGAATGGCACAGACTTTCCTGTATTAGTTTTCTATTTCCTTGAGTCTTCGCTAGCTATTCGGAATTGCCACATACTCTTTCTTGCCAACTGCCATCTATCACCGCACAAACTACATTTTTTGTCATTTTCTTACTTTTTCGGTTTTCTATTGGTAGAACGAAAATATTAATTTCAGAATGTTAAAGAACACAAAAACCTAGTTCTAAATGGCAAATTTCTATTAAAAATTATGTGCCATTTTAAAGAAAATTAGCGCTACTAAAAATGCGAAATTTGAAGCTCATTTTCACAGAACATTTTTGAGTTTTGAAAATTCTTTATTTGAAGTTATTTGAAGCACATAGACTCACAAATATAATAATCTTTACAAATTGCTGGTTCATGTGCATATTAAAGATGTGAGAGATCTTTCAAAAAAATTACATTTATGTAATTTTTGAAAAAAAAAACTCAAAATAAACTTTACGTCATATTAAAGAGTGTAATTAACACTATCCGTTACAAGGGTTTTGAAGAAAAAATTTGCAGTCATATATGAGAAAATGGCGTTTGAGCGTTGCTGAAAATGCGGAATTTTGAGCTAGTTTTCACAGAAAACGGTTGTTTTCGAGAAACTTTACTTGATATTATTTAACGCACATGTGCTCGTAAATATAATAATGTGAAAAAATTGCCTCTAATGTAAAATATTAACACGTGAGAGAGAAGTTAAAAAATACGTTTTTCCAATTTTTGAAAAAACAAAAGAATAGAGCAATATGGCGTTTTTGTCATCTCATAAAATGCATTGGGC
This sequence comes from Acheta domesticus, assembly GCA_031308135.1. NCBI lineage: Eukaryota > Metazoa > Arthropoda > Insecta > Orthoptera > Gryllidae > Acheta > Acheta domesticus. The sequence goes on from JAHLJT010009355.1 coordinate 89,418,251, forward strand.
ACTATACCTATCAAAAGTTTAAAGAAAAAATTTGGAGCCGTTTTTGAGAAAATCTTGTTTTTGTAATTATTTTTAAAATTGCACTTATTGCACGCAATATTACGCGAAAACTACTAAAATTTTCAAAACAATGCACATGACCTTAATGAAGGAACTCACTTTGTACAACAAATTTTATTCAAAAGAAAATTCTCTATCTTCAATTTTGTAGTTCCAGGAAGACGAAGAAAAAATTTTTAACTTTTGCAATTTTCGAAAATTTAGAGTTATCCATGAAAATTGGACCTATGCCACCTTAATAAGTGTATTTTACTGTATTCTTACTAGAAATTTAAAGAAAAATTTGGAATCGTTTTGAGAAAATTTTGAAAATACTTTTGGATAAATGAAAAAAACTTATTTTCTTGAAAATGTATTATGTTTTATTCACACCACAAAAATTTGATGTTTATTCAGACATTCTTGAAGTAATCCTTATGGTATTTTGGGTTTAGAGTTTATGAATACATCGTCATGTAAATTAAAGTGTTACTGACTTCAAACTTTTTAGTACGCCATTATGTGGTTTCAATATTGAAGTATGCGTATTTGAAGAATTACTTATGCTTTTCGACAAAATCAATAAAAGTAATCAAATGGAAAAGAAAAAAATAATTATTGCTAAAAATGTTACCAATTTTTCTATGAAAATTAATTATAATTTACAAAGAAAAGTTATCTTCCTCTCCACCTCACAGCTCTTCCTGGTTCACAGCACTTTTTCTTACAACCACAGCTTGGACCTACAACTAGCGCAGATACAAACTGCTCTTTATAGTTTACATATCCTGCTCTCTTAATTGTAGCCGTCTTGATTTTATTCCTTTTCCACTCACTTTCATTTTTTCTCTTACGACCTGAAACCTGTTCTTTTATCACACTGTTACTGTTGAAATACCACACAAAATGGATAAACTTTAACTTGATTGCGAACTGAAACTTTGAAAATACGCACTTTAACCCTTCGATGCACGGAGCTCGGATTTTGCGTCTTTACACTTAGTGGGCCTCAGAGGCCCGGTCTAAATAAAACACTAATATGGGACTGGGATTAAGAAGTAATAAATGCAATGATATTTATTATTCAATAAACTTGTATTTTAAACTTTTAATGCATAATACGGCATTTTACACATTTTATTTTCAGCAATAGCACAGAATACTGTTTTTTTAATGTTCTAGTAAAAGTTTTTTTTTTCGCACACGAAGTACTATGTTTTTTTAAGAGATATAAATAGCATCTGGAAAGTAATGACCTGAATAGAAATAATTTATAACAATTTTACCATGATATTAACATTATATATATATATATATATATATATATATATATATATAAACATTTTTTTAAGATTACGAATGCATTCAAAGCACCAACGTCAAACTTGTCGTAAAATAACCTCATTGGTCATTCACGAGTATGTCTTCATAATGGGTCATTGTCGACATTTTGATCGGTGAGGTCAACTCTCAGCGTTCTTTTGAAATAGGTAAGAATAATTTATGTTTTTTGTATTTCGTTTCTTGGCATTTGTTCTGATGAATTTTGCTAAGAAAATAAATAATTTTGTTGTTTGGACTTGTATGATACAAAAGAAAAAAAATATTTCTATTGTGTAATTTTAGAACATAATTATCTACCGTTATAATCTGACAGTTACGATGGTATTTCCTGTGTGTTAGCTCCTAAGGTTAGTTTCTTCTCCATTAGAAATTCACCCAGGAATATGCACTTAATAAGTTATCCCTAGAAACTCTTAAAAACTCAAAAAAGTAATCACTTGTAACGTTATAACCATAAGTGACCAAATTTTTCACCATTTCTATGCAAAATCTTTTGCAAAAGGCTCATCTTTGTTTTTTCCATAATATATTTTGCCATTTAGTGTAAATCCGTTCCTAGAAACCTAACACAAAGAACTCTTTATTCCATATTTATGTGGTCATGATTTATGTCTCTTGGCAAGTAAATAATGAAGTCTGGAATGAAAAGGAATAAATTCCAACAACATAAATGCGTTTCTTATGCGTTAAAAGATACGTTAAAGGAAAACAGACTACCGGGCCTCGAGGCCCACTTAGTGGAATGCACTACTACCTTCAGAAAAGTTCAAAAATATTGAAAAATTTCATGGATCATTGGAGCATTATTTGCCATGAAAGAAACATAATAACTAGGGAGCAGATTTTTATGCCCTAAAAATATTGAAATATACTTTTTAACATATGGATTTATGACCTAAAAAGTCTGAAATATGCACATTAACACGCATTTATGACTTAAAAATTCTGAAATATGCACTTCAGTATGCAAATAAAATTAACAATATTTCATTTACTTTATAAATCGTTCTTGATAAAATTGCTTGGAGAAACATGCTTGGAATGAAAAATATTTTTGGGCAAACATAATATACTAGCTTACTTCTCGGGAGAAATAATTGAAGCAAATATTCACCTTAGTGAAGTACATTGTAGGTCTTCTTTCACATTTCCTGCCTAGTTTAAAAAATAATATCAAGAAATATCCTACATTTGCACAAGTATTTTATCACCTATAGAAAAGAAAAGAAACAAGTTTTGACTTTGCTAATCAATGAACGCTCACAAATAAGTAGATTTAATGAAAACATGAAACGTTTTCTTCATTTTAACGAAATATGCAAAAAATGCTCCCATTATGCGAATACGCGCCAACAAGAAAAATTAGCCAAATATGCACAAATATGCCCTTATATTATTAATCTCCTATCCAAATGTCGAGAAATTTCACTTAGCTATTCCCTGAAGCAACGGAAAAAAATATGCAAAATCATAGAAATCCGCTCCCTAATAATAACAGAGGGTATCGTGAAAGGAGACACCTGTCATGTTAACGGAAAAAATATTTACAGCATTAAGAAACATGGCCGGGCCTCTGAGGGCCACTATTTCAATGCGTCTTATCCTCTAACTGTACGTCAAGTCTGAAGCAGTCAAGGAGATTTCATGCCAAACATCTGGGCGTACAGGTTACCTATAAACAAGGCGCAAATGCCACATTTATATGATTATTGGCAAAAGTGATTATTTTATATCCCTTTAAATGTCCTAAAAGTTTGTAACATTTATTCTAAGATACCCTATGTAGTAATTTCTGGCGTTTTAACACTGCAAGTGCCTTGCAATCCTTAAAAAACATCCTTTTTTAAAAATTATTTCAGAGTATACCAGACGGTTTGAGTCGCAAATTGTGGTGATCAGCTTATCCAGCAAAATCAAATATTCACCTCTGTTGATGCTTTAAAAAAACAAAAAATAGTAGACTGTGCCGCGTCGAAACACACTTCTTGCCAAGACTGGTACAGCATAAAGGGTCTAATCTTAAGTAACACAATGTCACAGGCAGGTTATGCGATTATATGCAGACATGGCTGTTGACAGTGCAATCAAGACACGAGAGCACATCACATAATGGAATGTGTCATGCTGCAGAGTGCAATAAAATAAGCCATCTAATTAAACTACCTTTATTTTGACTTTCCAATTAAGAGGACAGGTTTGCATTGAAAAACTGTACCCACCAAGTGCTGCTGCAGGGTTCCTCTGGAGTCTCGGACAGCTGATTGTGAATCATAACGAGCACCAGAATGCTTGGGGGCAATATCGGTGAGATGTAAGATGACTGGTGAATGACACATATGATCATTGTTCAGCACAGAACAAAATGTGGCTGGCCTCATTGGCACTTATGGAGATTTTAATGTTTCTTCCTGTAAATATCCCACGAATAGTATTCGGGTAACCTGCAAATGAACTACGTGTGACTGTACGTTCACCTCTTACCTAAGGTTACACTCTTCTTGTCCACATACGGGGCAAAAGAGGTGATATTCAACACACCTCCGTCTAATGATGGGAATTTTTAAAACTTCCAGAATATTTTAAGATCTCTAGAGATTTTGTGTCTTAAACATCTCGTTAGCAAATTCTCCTGCCCCGTGATGGAGCCGCCGCCACCACATTGGAGTACGCGAGGGCGCCCGAGCCACGCCCACCCAGCGCCACCCGGATCCCCCGCCCCGCCCCCGCCCCCGCCCCCGCAGCAAGGCTACCGCCGCCGCTCACACGCTCCACTTGGGCGCTCGCTTGCGCCGCTGATTGGAAGGCCCGCGCGTTCGCACGCTCCCGCTCTCTGGACGAGCAGCCTCCAGCCAGGGACGCTCGCAATTGATTTCTTTAAAAAATGTGGGTTAATTGATTGTTTATTTCATGTGTCCGGGCGGGTCAACTGCTATGGTCATTAGTTCCGTACGTGTAGTGCACGTTTTCATCACGGGTGATGTTCTTTCCCCGATGGATGGCGAGATTCGGTTCTGACCTACATGTCATTTTGAGGGTTTTCTCATCAGCGAGGCAAAGCCTCAGTCCGGACAAGCTCTAAGCTCTCGGCATGTGCGGTATTGCAGTGTATGTACTTGTAAGTTTGTGTAAGTGTTGACGATAGGAGAAGGGAGAAGAAGGAAAGATCGTGTGCGATCGTGGCGTGTTTGTTAGGGTACTGCTCCGGCAATTGCCTATTATACACAGGAAAATTTTCGATCAGAGCAGCCGGCCGCTAAAATTCTCCTTCAGACGGCCGCTGCATGCGACTCATTCTAGCTAGGTCGAAAATCCTGCCACCGGCCAGACTCAAACCCTACTACCTCCCGGTCAGAAGTACTGCAGTGACGTCAGTGGATGCCCGGAGCCACCTCAGCCAGTTTCTGGATTGACATTCTCTTGCGTCAGTAAATATTGAGTATGCCCAATAAATCCCCCCAAAAAATGGCACAAAGGGAAAAATCTTCCCCAATTACAAAATACGTTCAGAAGTAAGAACAAGATTATCGATCACGGTTGATTGATTTGTGATTTCGGGCGCGTCAGCTGCTAAGATCATTAATCCCGTAAGTGTAGCGCATATTTTTTTCCACGGGATGTGGCGGTGATCTTACCCCCCGGATGATGAGACCTGGCACAGACCTACTCGTCAGCTGGTGGTGTTTTCCCCAACCAGGTATCTGCCATCAGTGGGGCACCGCCCCAGCCGGGGAAATCTAAGCTCCCGACCGGTCTCCCGACATTAGTGTGGAAGTGTAGTGCATGCGTAAGTAAGTGTGTGAAAGTAAGTGGTGAGGTTAGGAGGAGGAAGAGGAAGGAAAGATCACGTGTGGTTTGTAGCCCATTTGTCAGGATACCGCTCCGGCATATGCCTGGTATTGATCGGCGAAACCATGGAAAACTACCGATCACAGCAGTAGTCCACAAGAATTCTCCTCCAGTTAGTGACTAAATTCGACCTAGCTATCTAGCTAGTGTCGAAAATTCTGCGTACGTCTCAGGACCTTAGGACCTCCCGACCAGGGGCACTGCAGTGACATCGATGCTCTGAGCTACCTCTCCTGACCATCGATCACGAAGTAAAAAAATTATTGCCAACTATTTACACCCGTTGATTAAAAGCACAATGTTCACCGTACTCTATTATAAGTGAAAATTCATTTGCATAGATAATGCCACGCGTAAGATTATTAAGTCGAAAAGAACGACACATCACCCATACCTCACCTTAAGATACGAGTATTGAAAACGTTCAAGTTGCAGAGTGAAATAAAAGAGTATCAAGTTTTAAAAATATTTATACATCCCCCCCCCCGCAACGTTTCGATCAGCAGATATCAATTTTATAATGTGATTCAGAAGTCTTATATTTTATTTATTTTCTGAACAAAATTAAAAATCGCATATTTACAAACATGTGTTACTTTAAAACAACATTATGACACCGGTGACGCTAATCCATCATATGCATTGCACCACATGTTTTTTCCGTAGCTACACGCACTTTATAGATCATTATAGAAATTTAGTTTAAAAAAATGAGAATCCTTTGCCATCTTCGAAAATTATTTGTTTACAAATAATGCCAGAAAGTTCACAAAGGGTATCACTATCCTCCATTTCTGTGGTCTGTGAACATATTTTAAGAGGGTATGGATTTTCATAATGTCCAGTTATTGGCCGGTAGCTCTCAGCTCGGAAGAAAAAAAATAAGACTTTTGAGATTATTATTTTCTTGATTTTCCTCACGACTGTATAAATCAAAAGAAATAAGCATCTGAAGAAATAATTTCTCAAAAAAATGTATCTCCTTAGAGCGTGGCTCGGTCAGTGGCTTACCCAGGAGGAGGGGACTGAGGCCATACCCCCCCCCCCCAAGCCGAGGCAATTTCATTCAATTAATATTTTACTCAATTTATTCAAAATAATTTCCATATTTCTATTTCAACAGATAAACGAATTAGTTTAACAGTACTATTCCCATAATCAATATATTCGTAGAATTTATTTCAAGAAAATAATTTAACAAAAACATTGAATTTACATGAACATTTAACAGAAAAATTGAATTTTGAAACATTATTTCAAAATTATTTATGGAGGGTCCGTAAATTCCAATTTGAAATTGCCCCCCCCCCGAAATATTTTCGGGGCCGACCCTGGGCTCAGTTAAATTGACTCTCAACTCTCTCAGAGGAAGGACATGAAGGAGAGAGGGAGACGTATCAATGACACAATCAGACAGGTACTGGCAATCCTCGAGACGTGACGTATGGGCTACATGACTTTGGCGTATTCTGCATCTTCGATTTTTTTGTCTCTTAAAATACGTACGCTCCTCACGCTTAATCCTGTAAGGATCGTAACACTACGATTCGTATGTATCACCATCGAAAACTCACAAACGTGAGTTGATACATTCAATGAGAGCTTCTGATTTCAAGACAATAGTTCGACTGCGCATTCAGAGTGCCAAGGAGTCTTCTTCAATGTACTCCTTTTTCATATCACCAATTTTATTTTTTCGTTGGTCATTATTGTTCATTTTCTGAATGTTAGTGAGGTGATAAGGTGAATAACATCTTATCACCTCACATTAACACCTGAACATTAACACTTGGTATATCCCTAATTGTCTCATACCATAGCAAAAACTTTTATAACTCAACGTCTCTATTCTGCCATCAAACATTGTTGAATCCAAGGTTCATTCATCACAAAATGAGTCAATTTATTTCTAATGTGATGGAGAACAAGCTCGTTTATTTTACAGCACTTATTACAACAACACTTTGACATGATTACGACGAGCAATAATTCCGAAAACAATAATTTAATTCAGTATGTATCGGAAGGAAAGATTCGTACAATTACATAATGAAAGTAAACGCCGTCGTGGGTTTAAATACTTTTAGTTTCCACTTGAGTATGAACCGATTACTTATAACAAATTAATTAATAAAGAACTTCACTTATTTATTTAATTTATGTAGCCTTAATACACAAAAAGGAATAAAATATTAACAATTAAAATAATAGAATTAATGTAGTGACAATAATTAAGACAAGACTCCAGTATATACTAGTTATAGTGTAATTTGTAATGCGCAAACATTTACTCCTGTTTAGCACAAAAAGAAATGTTATACATTTCTTTTTGTTGTTGTTGTTGTTGTTGTTGCTATTTTGTGACATAGAAAAAACCCACATCTTTGTAAGATCAAAGTGTTAATTGCGATACTTTTGGTATGATATCTCAGAGTATTTTATTCATGTTTCAAAATTGTGAAATCAATTAAATATAACCTTGAAAACCGCTTGAGCTCGCAGAAAGGCTCGAACGGTCCTTTTCCTTTTAGTTTCGTCGAGTTAGTCAAAGCAACCGAGCCAGCTGGCCGCGCGAACACATTTGCTCCCGAACAGGCCCTCCATGACCTTTGCCTTCCGGCGAAGAGCAACCTCCGGAGGGAATGATTTTGCTTTCAAACTCTCCCGTTCTCACACTTCAAGATAGACCCGTGCGATTTAGTTGTAGGATTTTCAATATTTAATGACTACCTAATCTTGGCACCTGAGTCGTTTCTTTTCATTTACAGATTTTTGTTTGTATTATAATGTACATCACAATGAAAAGAAATTTTAAACAAAATGCAGTTGCCGGGTTCATTAATTTTTGGCAATACAAAGTTACCTGTTACATGACAAATACCTGTTAAATGAAAACTGTCTATTTACTTTTAATTGCTAAATTGGAGGAAAATAGTTAGCAAGATTTATCCACTAATTCGTTTCCAAGGCCCCGCAAAATGTTTTTCTCTTGAAAATTGACCATTTTTCGGCGCACGATTACAATTCTTTCTCTTGTTATGAAGTAACCACTAGAAAGTAAAAATAACGCAGGAAAGCTTATTGAAATGAGAACAATACTAATCTCGAACCGCAACACTGCAGCTCAAAAATGTAAAGATATATGTTTTAAGTACAGGATTGCGCCTGAAATTTCAGTTTTACAACGTAACCAACTTCACCGTCCCACATTACTTATCTGGAAAACCATCTCCACGAAGATTAGGGCTTAGTGAAAACGATGAGTACACTCGTCTCCGGCAGAGCTTCGATCCCTATGGTTAGCGAGGCAGTTACCCATAATGCGAAACGACGTGTGAATGGGTGTAGGCGCGCCGTGAGCCCCTTGCATCACCTCCGAGCAGAGGCCTTTGCTCTCAGTTTCAACCGCTGCAGGCGCGAGCGAGAGAAGGGCGCGAAAGGGCGAAAAGTCGGGGACACGAGGGACGAGAGTGAGGGAAGAGGTGCCGGGAAGAGCGGGTTTGGTAGCTAGAAGTGCGAAGGAGGGGACTTGTGAGCAAAAGAGCGAGGTGCGTGCCGTTGAGCGAGGGCATGAGAGGTACTGAGAAGGAGCGTGCAGGAAGTGGAATGAGAGCGAGAGGGAGAGGGACGAGAGGGGACGAGCAAGAGGGGCAGGGGCGAGAGGGTGTGGAGCAAGAGGGGTAGGGGTGAGAGGAAGAAGGTCGAGAGGGAGAGGGCGGGAGGAGAAAGTAGAGGGGGAGAGGGTCGAGAGGGAGAAGATCGAGAAGGAGAGGGATGAGAGAAAGAGGGGCGAGATGATGAACGGCGAGAGGGATAGAGTCGATAGGGCGACAGGTGAGAATGCAAGGAGCGAGAGGGAGAGAGTGAAAGGAGCTAAAGACAGAGGGGTGAATGGGCGCGGGGGAGAGGAAGTGGAATGACGGAGAGAAGAGTGGAGTGGCGAAGGGGGTACGAGGAGAAACGGGTATGAAGGGAGAGAAATGGGAATGAAGTGGAAAGAAATAGGTATGAGGGAGAGAAAAAGATGTGAGAAATGGGAATTACTCAGAGGAGAGTAAGTGTGAAGGAAAGGGATCAAGAGGACATAACGAGCGGAGGTGAGGTGACAGTGCGCGAGAGGGAGTGAAGGCGAGTCGTCAGAATAGGAGTCGTGGAGAGAGGGTGAGGCGAAGAAGTGAGTGGCGTGTGGGCGGGGGTCCAGGAGGCGGTGGAACTCTCCTTCGCGGGCGCGCCCCGTGCAGAGAGAAGTGCCAGCGGCAGCGCCCCGCCCACGCAGCGCGCGCCTCCCGCGATGAAGACGTCTCCCGCGGCGCCCGGAGGAACACGGAGGATGCTATCTGTGGGCCGGTGAACTCATGGACAAGAACAAATACATAAAACTCCACAAGCGACTGGGTGGCTAAAACATCAATTTGGGCTTAGGAGATTCATTATGAAGAATGTTATTTCTGAAAGGCCACTGATGTCACTGTTTCAAATAGAATTGCACAAACAACTAAACTTACGTATGTAATGTAGGCGTCAGTGGTGGAAACATTAAGAACTGTATCGATGTATGTGTAGTAATAATAAATACGTTCTACTTTTATTTTTATCTTTACATAATTGTCATTATTAAATATGAATGTAAAGAAGTGATATTTATCACCTTACGAACGTGATGGTATAAAATGGAGCTATTTTAATTGCAAATCAAGGCCATAATTTCCTATGATTACAAGCGGCTAGTTACTACTTTATCTTTTTGACAACAAATCGTTTAATAAATATTTTCAGAGATTCTTGCACGAGTAGGAATGTCATCTGAATTCCCAATATTTGGCATTACATGCGTATGTGAGAGCATTGCACTTGGACAATTCCGCCTAAAAATATTTTATTAAATCATTGTTTCCAATAAACAGCGCAACACTGTGGCAAAAATGATTACTTTCAGATACATGCCATGTTTAATTAACAAAGATGCAAATGTCAATGCTGAAAAATATCACAAAAAAAATTCAAGAAATACTTGACAATCATGTCGATTAAGTAATTATAAATAAAGGTAAGAATACAATTTTAAAAATGTTATGTTCGGCAAGTCATTTTGTAAGATACTGAAGTATGAAATTAAACATTATTGTAAATTATGTATTACAACCAAAAATTGGGATGGAATCTTAACAGTTTCTAAGAATAAAGATTACGAACTTCTGGAGTACATAGGAAGATTAAAAATGGCTTCTTTTTGTCGATGAACATATGGGAGAAAATCTCACTTCACAATGTTGCTTCGCACGTGACATTTGATGGGCCATTCTTCCCATACTTGTGACTGGCAGCTCACAAAATCTCTTGTCTTTCCTCAGAACAGTACCTGCTAAACACCGGCGTGGAATGAGTTGTCTACAAAATAAAGGCAAAAGTCATATTTGTAATTTCGTTACATATGATTTACAATATGCTTATTGGCAAAGTGATCATCTTCGATTTCCGAAGTGGTCATCTCCTACTTGCGAGAGAATTTTGTAACATTTATTCTGAGGTATCCCATAAAGGTATGCAACAAATTGCCTAAAGAAAGTCAAATTACGTACGTAAGATGTTCCGCAGTGTCAGCCTAGAACAAATGCTACTAAAAAGTGTTACGAAGAGAAGACGGAATACCTGGGAATACTATACATCATGGCAAAAAGTACGTTAGGCTTTGTATTAAGGGAATATAGGAGAAATGGTTACAGAGGATTTTCTAGGATTGATTGTGAGCGGGTGTGGACACATTTTGAAGAATCACATTAAAGTCGTGACAAACAATACGTCCGAGTTCCAGCAAGTAATCGTCTATCTCTGAGAATGTCCTAAAAATTCACGTTATTTCGGAAAGGCAGTACAAAAATCCTGTATTGCAGAATTATAGTGACTTAAAACTCTAAAGAAATGTATTACTTTCCTAGAATCCTTCCAGAAGGATTCAGTTAAAAATAGTGCAAATCGATTCGTCTTCTGGAGAGCAATCGAATGAGCAATTTATCACCTCCGTGGGTACCTTAAAACTCCCCCAAAGCGCATTTTAGGAGCAAAAACAAAAACAAACGCACGTTTTTTGTACGTTGAATGATTTTAGAATGTTCTCAAACGACCCGGAAAATGGCCCGTTTCCCACCAGTCGATCACGATATCTTATTTGCTCCAAACGGTGAACCCGAGGAAGACTAGCTGTGAGTGAATGCCGGCCGGTCGGCGGAGGTGGCTCAGGGCATAAACAGATATCACTACTGTTCCTCTGACTGGGAGGTCTTAGGGTTAGAGTTCCGACTTTCGACATTAACTATACAGCTGGGTTGAATTCAGCCGCTGTCTGGAGGGGAATTCTAGCCGGTTGCTCTGATCGGTAGTTTTTCGTGGTTTCTCCTATCAATACCACGTGAATGTCACCACGTGAAATGTCAGCTACCATTGTTTCCACCCAAACTCCACAATTGTACATATTGTAAATGTAAATATTTTAGTGGTTAGGTGGAAGAGCAGGCCTTATGGCTGGAGCCTCGCCAGAAATAAAGACATGAATGCCGGAACAGGCACGGATCGCGCGCAATCTTCCTTTCCTCTCCCTAGCCCTATCCTCACCCCTTACTTGCACAAACACACACACATAGTAATGCCTACATATACTACACTGTACTACACTACTACATATGTCTGGAGACCAGTCGGGAGCTGAGAGATTGTTCTGACTGGGGCGATTGGAAAAAATCCTACATGCTGAACGTGTTCGGCGCCGAATCACACCATTCTGCGGGGGAAGAACACCACCATCTCCTGTGATAAAAACGTGCGCTACACTTACGGGCATTATGACCATAGCGGTTATCCTGTCCAAAAACAGCAACGTTTACCTAATTACTCGGTTTGATTGATTGATGATTCCGGGCGCGTCAACTGCTGTCATTGGTCTCGTACGTACAGTGCATGTTTTTGGCTCGTGAGGTGGCGGTGAACCCCGCTGAATGGTGAGATCCGGCGCCGACCTACCGTCGGCTAGCGGGGTTTTCCCCAACCCGCGATCTCCCTCCAGCGGGGCACCGCCCTAGCCGAGAAAACCTCTAAACCCTCGACTAGTTTTCCCATATGTGTGGTAGAGTAGTGCATTCTGATGTAAGTGTGTGTAAGTAAGAGGTGAGGATAAGACAAGGAAGAGATATGAAAGATCGTGCACGGTCCGTGACCCGTTTCTTAGGGTACTGCTCCGGCATTCACCAGGAACTGATGAGGGAAACCTCGGAAAAGTACCGATCAGGACAGTCGACAACTAGAATTCTCTTCCATGTAGCGACTGAACTCGATCCAGCTATCTAGCTAATGTCGATAATCCCGCCACCGTCGGGGCTCGAACCCCGGACTTTTCGATCCGAGGCACTACAGTGACATCAGTTGATGCCCAGCCAATTGCTCAGCGTAGGATAACTGCCGTTTCGAGTTGTTCTCGCGCCGTTTGGGGAAGCCCTCGCGACGGAGCGGCGCGGAGTGAAGCGGCTGCGTGGAGAGGCGCGAAGCGATGGCCCTGGGGGCGTCAGACAAGGAACCGGTCCGCATCGGCGGCGCCCGCACCAGCCCGTTTCCCCCAGGGCCCTGGAAATCCCCACGCGGCGATCGACGGGGCTCCCACCCACCCGATGGGCACGGCCCTGCCGCTCACGGCGCCGCGGCCGCCGCTCAGCCGAACGAGTGCACAGGAGCGGTAATTAAAAACCGGACATCGGTGATGGAACACTGAGCATCGCACGGGTTCTAATACGACGCCGGGAACGTATTCGTATTAGGTTCTGGATTTCCCAAATTCACCGCAGTGTACGTGTCCATGAAGCTATTAATCCACGTGAAAATAATGGGTTTTTAATCAATATTGTAGGTTCTATTTACCAAATAAAACAACATCGGTGAAAGAGGAATGGTTTGTCGGCATGGTTGTGAACATAGTTTTTTTTACCTTATCACCGACGTTTCCTTGTATGTATGGATTTCCCAAATTCTCTTTAATGTTAGTGTATGAGGAGTTATTAAATTCGCTTAATTGTTTTTCAAACAATAAATCAAGTTCCGTCGAAAATGGGTGATGGAAATCTATGCATCGTGGATGTATAATAAATACGACTCTGCTATAGTGTTCGCAAGAATTTGAGTTTCCCAAATTCTACTTCGTGTACGTGTTCTGCGTAAGAAATTATGAAAGACGTGAGAGCCATAATGTTATCGTGAGAATTGGTTGGTAAGTGAATTAATAATCTTCTAATACATTAGATGGATTTCCCAAATTTGCCTCAGAGTAGTGCAAGTGCGAGAATTTATTAAACAACTAAGACAAATTATTGCTTTTCTTGATTGCGTAGGCTTCCGCGGCCGGAATTCATGTTATCCAGGCTATCCGGGATGAGCCGCGTCGTCGATTTGTCGACGCGGCTCATCCCGGATAGCCTGGACAACACAAATTATTTTCTTCCCAGCAGGTCAAGATTGTTTTTATTTATTCAAGTTTGGTCTTTGATCCTATGCTATCGCGTAACACAATTGCAGGGGATACAGAATATTTACAAGATGCCAAATTATACATCAAATAAAACATCTAGTTTAAGATACAATACAATAAAGCGTTTACATAGATGATAAATGAGAAAAGACTCATCGGATTGTGCCTAGGGGGAGGGGGCCAAAAATTGTCTGGGTAACTCTATTTTTAACCTTTTGCAGTGAAGTTCTGCTAACCTGTATGAGAGTGAATTGCTGAAGAAAAACTAATATTTTAGAATCAATTTTATGGATAGGAGGGAAAAGTGGACGGGAATGGGTGTAATGCCAAGTTCATTATGTAACTGTGAATTTGGAAAATTTTTGTGATGGAGCGTAGAAATCTTTTTTTGGAAAATTTGCATTTTGTTAATATTGATTAATTTGATGGAACACTGCGTATAACTCTATCTTAGTATCATTCTTTTCCTGCGAGTACGTAATTCCTGAATGCACATTAACGTACTACATTGGTGGTAGCCACGAAAGCCTTTTTCTCAACAAACCTAGTTCTCGCAATCATCGGTGATGGAAAACTGGACATTGTAAGACGCAATACTTTGCGTCTATCGTATTGTTAAGAGTATGGAATTCTCAAATGTTCTTCGGAACACGTACAGGCGAAAAACTATGTACCTAGCAACATAATTACAATAATCTGTACTTTTAACATGCACTTCATCGACACTGATTCCATCATCCACTAAGTTGAAAGTATTGGTTTTGAAATAAAGCAGTTTGAATCTATTTCACTTTTCCTTAGTAAGACACAAGAAAGAGATAATATTATTTATCTTTTTGAAAATTCACACGGCTTAAAATTTTACTTTAGCATACATTACAGTACAATTTGCAATAATAGAGAACAAAATTACAGTAATCTGTAAAAAAATAATCGTAGAAAACATTAAAGAAATGACTACACGCGTAGCCATCAGCTGATATTCTAGCGGCAGACAATCCTGCAGATCTCCAAGCTATATTTGCACGTGGCAACTAAAAAGATTCCTCTGAGAGCTATCAGCCTAGAATTATTGGATTACGTACTTTGCACTTACCAATTTTTATAAAAAATTGCGAGTGTATGTGCCATTTTTTATAAAAAATTGGCAATTTGGCAAAAATTGGCAAAACGTGCCCAATATTTATCAAAAAATCACTTGAAAAATCATGTAAATGTAGACCTTATCGCGTTAATGTTATTACAAGCAAATAAATAATTAAAATACTACTTAATATTGGAAATGTTTGAACAGACGTGCCAGAGAAGCTATTAACGTATTATTTTCCTATCTATAAACCCCATTCTGTGGCTGATTGAAAACTAGACATCGTATGGAAGTAATACAACATTGCGTACATATTCGAATTGTTCTGATGATATACATCATAATCCTCAGCTACAATATTAGTTTACTGATTATCATATGTTAATCCTACCTCATCGAACGGAATTAATCTCGTTTTATCCATTATAAGGTGTTTCATTTTCAGCTAACAACTGTTTAAATTTTTTTTTTAAATGTACATGGGGAAGTCCAAATCTCTCCTCTTCCTATACTTTCTGTACCCACCTCCTCACGTATGACATCTAGCACTGACACTGACTAGCACAGTAATAAGAGGATTTGCTTTTCAAGTTACTCGGAGCAAGGCAGGCAAGTGCAGCGCTGTGTTCGGGAGCTCGCACGAGCGTTTGGCAGGAACGAATTTACCTCCAAGCAGAATAAGCAGTTGCTTAGGGGCTCACTTCCATGGGAGGGGCTGCAACTCCTAAAAAATGATACGTTCGAAAATATATCATAAAATGCTTGTTTCTGTTAAAATAATTGTCAATCGAAACGCATTCTGTACTTAAAAGTTTGAATTTAAAATTAAATAAACATTTTTTTTGCTACATTTGAAGATCTTTTTTCCGGAGGGGAGTCCCAACATGTTTTTGTGCTGGGGGACTCCGAGATCCCTACACCCGCCCTAGCGTTTGGCGCTGTAGTACGGCCACACCCGGATTCGTAGCTGTTCCGCTCAACCGCCCAAGGGAAGAGGGTGTCCCACATCATTAGGCACCCACTGGGGCTTTGACGCTTACCGAGGAACCTCCGCCCTTCCTGCTGCCATCGTAACAGCAATCAGCATTAGAAATGCTTACAACTTCAGGATTTTTATTCAAGGTTACTCTTTATTGTGTTCCGAACTATTTCGAAAATGTTGCCTTTGTGTAGCATGAAGAAAAATTTCTAGTTTGAAAGGATTGATTTTGAAATAAAACACTGATTCTAGTTGACTTTCCTTTCTTAAAGTATAGAAAATTAAAATTCAGCTCATTTTACATAAAAACAAATCATAAAAATGAATTAATTAATTTAACTTTATTTAAAATTTTTGAAAAATTAATCTTGGTACTACTGGAGTTTTCGTTGAAGCTAATCGTAAACCAACAAATCCACCGTTCTCTTTGTAAGAGAAACAATCCAAAAATCGGTCTCCTATTATCACCACTTCCATCAACAACAGCAATAATTAATCAATGTTATTGCAGTACTTACAAGTTTGTGTTAAAATATTTAATTTAGTGCATTATTATACTATTTTTTGCTGCATTAGTTTTGCTGCTCCAGGACACTAGTATTTCACTAAATATCATTTTCAAATATACACTATGTGGTCAAAAGTATCCGGACACGGAGGCGGCGGTGTTATGGTATGACCGTGATTTTCATGGAGGGTACTTGCACCCCTTGTTGTTTTGCGACACTATCACGGCACATGCCTACGTTGATGTTTTAAACACCTTCTTGCTTCCCACTGTTGAAGATCAATTCGAGGATGCCGATTGCATCTTTCAACACGATCGAGCACCAGTTCATTCTACACAGCCTGTGGCGGAGTTGTTACACGACAATAACATCCCTGTAATGGACTGGCCTGCACAGAGTTCTGACTTGAATCCTATCGAATACCTATAGGGATGTTTTCGAACGCCGACTTCGTGCCAGGCCTCACCGACCTACATCGATATCTCTCCTCAGTGCAGCACTTCGTGAAGAACGGGCTGCCATTCTCCAAGAAACCTTCCAGCACCTGATAAGAAAGTATTCCTGCGAGAGTGGAAGCTGTCATCAACGCTAAGGGTGGGCCAACATCCTATTGAATTCCAGTATTACCGACGGAGGGCGCCACGAACTGGTAAGTCATTTTCAGCCACGTGTCAGGATTCTTTTGATCTCTTAGTATATATACTTAGAATAAACTTCTCAACAGCATCCACACTTAACTAATTAAATAAAATAAAAATATTTCCGTTAACTTCCTTCACGATAGGTACAACTAAAAAAATGAATTTAGTTCATCGTCAAAAGCGAAGCAAATTCATGAGTAGATTTTCTTTCGATAAAACAAAACAAAACCAAATAATTTTCAAAAAAATAAAGAACTGAATTCCATGGTTGCAGCAGATATACTGTGTTAATCCATAATGATTGAGGATCTAAGAGAAAAACTGTGTGGTTGATATTTCTTGGATTCTTAATCAAAATTAAGAACGAATTACGATGTCCGCATTTTTTCAATCTTTGTGTTTCGATTTTCGGTCTTGTGCATATAAACGTAGGTGTTCAAGTATTCTCTGGAGTCCGCATGGGTGCGTGCGCGTGAGCACGAGCACGAACTGCTGGTGTATCTTCCCCGCGTGCGCATGTATATGCATGTGTGGGTGATTGCGCGTTCGAAAAAGCGCTTGTGGGCGTGGGCGAGGGTTCGCACGCGTTGAGAGAATGTTTGCGTGTCTGTGTGAGCGCGTGAGTAAACGTGAGTGCGAGTGCAAACGTGCACGCGAGACATGTGGTCGTGAGCGACAGTCTCGCACGTGCGTCGTCTAGACTCCACCATCCGTTTTACACATAGATGTGTATCCGGCTTAATCTTAGAATAACTGGTACCCTTGTCTTAGGAGTAAAGTTAGTTTTGAAGTTCTCCTTTGAGATGGAGGCATTCAGAAATCAGAAAGAAGCACTCTGTGATTCCAAAACGAAAGTACTGTGAAGTCGTGATAATCCGAGGTACTTGGGGCATATGGTACCTCGGATTACAAAAAAAATCGGAATACGCGGAAAAAAGGAAGATACATAAGGAAATTTTCAACTACAATGTATAACGAAATGAAATTTAATGAACAGGTAGTATTAAAATTACAGATATCTAAATACATATTCATGAGCGCAAAGCGGTTACGCTATTGTAGTAGACTGACACTGGCACAGACCCCCGCACACGTGACCAACGTGATGCTGCCAACCCCTCAAGATCCAGAACTTGATGATCGCCGCTTGTTTGCTTGTCACACATGAGGACATGGCGCTCTTCAGGCCACCTCGAATTGCTCAGAATCTCGGATTGGCGAGGCTCAGATTGCCGCGACTCTACTGTACCATTAATTAAATTTGCCAAGAATTAAATTTTATCCGATCCTGGAGGATAAAATTATCCAAGATTATGTCTTATACCCCATCGCTTTATTCATATGAATTAAACTAAACTTGAATTTCTATAAATCTCTGGGATGTACATACAAGTAAGGGACTGGTTCGGACAGAGAAACGAGTCGTCAATAGGCACTAGATAGTAAACAGAGAGTAAATAATTTCATTGAACAGCTTAACTGTGAATTTCATGTTTCAGAAATACCTTGGCTGAGAGTGTTCTTTATATTTCCATGGCTTATGGTGTATTCACTACCAGCTCAGCTACCATTATTCAGCTAATATTTCTGACCGTATGACTTGCAAATTTTTACGTGATAAGAAGAACTCAAAATGACAACCTCTTGTAAGCTGGAGCTGGTAAATGGACGCATGAGGGAGTCATTTGTGGAGATGCTCGACGAATGTTGCAATGCCTGCTCAGAAATTTTCGCGAATAGTTACGTTAACGCAAGTTACGTTGATTAATAGTCTAGAGTTATTCAAAAAATTATAAGAAACGTCAATTTGATGAATATTTATATTTTACCACAGAATAGCAGGAGATGCAGCTCACAAGAAGTTGGATGGAAAGAAGATGGAAATGGTATTTATGTCAAACAAGAGTGCAGTTCGCCAGTGCGAACATTCTGTTTTCTTTTTAAGAAATTAAATAATGTTTCTCGAAAATCGAGTTTTTTTTCCAAGTTTAAGGTTTTGAATTTCCGAAAAAGTATACATTAAAATATTAATGGTCAAAGAGAGTAAAAATCAGAAAACAAAAGTGCACAAGAGTAAATGTTAGTTCTTCTAAAGTTTCGATCTAAATAGTTAATTTCCTTAATTACGAACTGATATTATATTATTATTATTATTATTATTATTATTATTATTATAATATGCTGTTGTTAGAATTGTTTCAGTGGTGTTTTAAAAGTATTTCAGTATAATGTATCTGTGAGTCGAATAGGTGCAATACGGTACGAGGCGATACTGCAATAAATGGCGTGTAACGGCGCAACATTTTAAACCGTTAAGTCGTCTCATTCCGTCTCTTGTGTTCGTCAATTCGTCAATCGAAATACGTAATGAAGTACGGTGTTACTCATTCAAACAAGACGTTCTCTAATTGGAGCGAATCAAGACTCCTGGACGAAATAAACCACCGCCTAAGGACAATATTCGTTACGCGAAAGATTGAAATAGAGAATTTTCTGTGATGGCTTGCTTAGCACAAATGTATTATCAGATTAGTGGGTAAAAGAGAAGAGTTGCGGGACAGGAACCACCACATTATTGGTATTTTCTTGATACAAATTTTACTTGTATCCATAACAAATAGATTGAGTAAAAGTTAATTACTTCGCGTTTGTTGATTCACATTACCTTCTTGTCTCTACGACTCCACAACTTTCTGTTACACTGTATCGTCCTATTAGGGTAATGTAACTAGATTTGTAATAAATATTTATTCCTGCAATAGGTTGCTAGATTGTATTCTTTTTAACATGTATTTTCCTTCACAAAAACAATACTAACTCGTTACAAAACTCCTTTTCATACCCAGAATGTTTTACAATTCAACAGAACTGTTTTAGTGCTCAAAATACGAAATATCAGATGTAGACATCCTCAGGGATCCTCAAAGAGTGCTGTACAGAAACGTGATGATTAAAATTCAAATGAAATAGTCACTTCTGCTTGCCAAATTTGCGAGACTTCACTATCTCGAAACGTGTATGATATATGAACAGCCGTCACTGATGCAACCTGCATCAGTAACCCGCTCCAGCAACGAGATAAGTGCGAGCCGCGTCCGCAATAGAGACGTGAGCCCGCGGCACGGCCTCGCCCTGTGTGTTTGCAAACGGTCGACAGCCGCTACATCTTAATTCTCGGACGGTTTCCAAGAAGTCTCTCAAGTTCCGTTTCAGACTGCGCAAGAAATCTATGCATCTAGTTTTATGTGTATATCATAAAAACTTATTTATCTACGAGTGATTGTATTAAAAAAATAACGAGGAAAACGGCTGTCTTCCGTCATATTTGTAAAAATCACAAAGCGTCAAAAATAAAATATAATTATTTAGGCAAAACATAACATCACTCCGCTTTGTCATTTACGTAATTTGATAGTAGAGTCTCCGTTTATGTAAGACACACATCTGAATCATACGAAAGCACACGATAGGGTCTGTTGTTTCTTCCATTGAGATAAAGCTCTCAGAGATCCGAACATGTTCTATGAATGTACATCAAAACCTGTGATTTTTGTTGGACTGTGTACAATACACCAAATCGAACACCAACAAATTCAAGCTGATCGTGTAATAGCAACAAACAAACAGAATATTGTTGTTCTAGATTTGGAGAAAAAATTGTGTACTTGTAGATATTGCCGGACCATGCGATCAGAGCGTCGTAACCAAAACATCAGAAAACTATTAAAAACAAAACAGCTGGAAGTGGGGTGTAAGAAAAGGTCGTTCCGCTAAATATAGAAGACTGAGAAGGACAAAAATCGCTTTTGCTTATGTTAGAAGCATTCACAGACAATTTATTTGTTCCTTCGGATGCTGGTTGCAACCGGTAGTAGGTTTTAGATTTCATCGGACTTAACATCTCTAGTTGTAAAAGAGGGTAATAATAATAATAATAATAATAATAATAATAATAATAATAATAATCTTGATTATGGCAAAGTCACACTGATGAGTGGCGCAATTATTCAAAAAGTTCGACGAGATGATTCCTTTAAATATTTACGCTTGCATTCACTTTTGAGCAAAAGTCAAGGCAAACTGACATATGACATTCAGAATAATAAAAGAATGGCAAACATATTTCAAAGTGAAAACTCATATCAGCCATCTTCATATCTGCCTTTGGCAGTACCTGTGGCTCTGTACGCAACCGACGTTCTTCACTAGACAACAACTGCTACGCAGGATATTAATTAACTTACTATTTTTGCCAGTAATAATAAAAATTCTTACAGAGCATCTCTCGATTTTGTTGTGAAGTCGTGGAAGGCAAGGGGGGTCTACATCGGTGAGCGGCGTGATGGCACGGGAGGGGCGGAGTGCACCAGCATCTGCGCTGCCACCAGCGGAGCCGCCACCGCCGTCTCCATCGACGCCATCACCATCTCTCCCAGCGCGTCCTCTGCTCTCCACAACAACCGCCAACAGCGCCAACACCACCGCCACAGTCACCTCCACCATAGTAGCACCATAGTAGCAGCTTTGATTGATTAATTAATGATTTCGGGCTCTCAGAAATTGCTAAGGTCGTTAGTCCCGTAAGTGTAGTGCACCACCACCACCACCACCACCGCCATAATCATCACAACCATTCCCTGTGCCGTTTCCGCCCCCCCGGCTTAGGTTTAAGTGGCTCAGGGCATCAATTGATGATGTCCCAGCAGTGCATCTGACCGCGAGGTCCTAGGATTCCGGTCCCGACGGTGTGGCAGGATTTTCGTCGCAGCCTATGTCGAATTCAGCCGCTGTCTGGAGGAGAATTTTAGCGGCCAGCTGCTCTGATCGGTCGTTTTCCGTAGTTTCTCCGGTCAATCTCCGAGGCGAATACCAGAGCACTACTCTAACAAACGGGCCACGGACAGCGCGATCTCTTTGCTCTTGCTTGTCCTCCCTTCACTCCTTACTTACACACACACACATGCACTATATTACCAGTCGGGAGCTTGGAGCTTGTCCCGGCGGAGGCGGTGCTCCGATGATGACAGATACCTGGGGAAAACCTCGTACGCCGACAGTAGGTCGGCGCCAGATTTCGCCACTTAATAGGGAAGACTACCGCCACCTCCCGAGAGAAAACATGCACTACAATTACGCGACTAATGACCTTCACCATTGACGCACCCGGAATCATTAATTAATCAAAATTGCTACCACAGTTTCCGCCACCACTACCAAAGCCCCCACTACCACCACCGTCAGCGTCCTCACTCCAGGTACCACCACCACCACCTCCGCCATCAGCAACGCCGCCATCTCCCCACTACCTTCGCCGTCGCCTCCATTACCACCAGCGCCGGCGTCGGCGTCGTCCCGCTCCCCATTACCACTGCCGCCGCCGCCGCCAGCGCCACCATCACCACCACAACCGCCGCCGCCGCCGCTGCCCGGCGTGCTCCCGGGAGGCGGTAACTTTCGCCGGTCGCTTCGTTTCTAGGGCAGCGAGCGCGCACACACACCGTCTGCTCTGCCGCCGCCGGCCCCGCCAATGCCACCGCCCCCACCTCCCGCACGATGGCCAACACAGTCGCACTTTCCTACCGCCACCGCCTCCTCCTCATTCTCCCGATCCAGCGCCGTTGCCTCCACCTCCAGCCTGTCGCAAAACGCATGCTTCTCCTTCTCCACACACAGAAGGATAATTTACATATCAAACAAGGTTCTGTGCTTTTGACGCGAAACACTATTTCAATGTAGCGGTATGGGGTTAATTATAACAATGAGAGTGAACTCTCACAGTGTTGCATTGTTATGAATCATGCACTGTCAATGATTTTTGCAAGAATTGGGATTGATGCGTCATGCTTGAACGGGTTTATTTATGCGAATAAATGTGTTTCTCAAAAAAAGATCGCAGAGGTAGAGAGATAATGCTCGTGTGTTTACGTTGACAGGATTGCTTCAATCATTGACGATGTAATCAGAGGGCTGAAGCAGCAGAAGCACGTGCTGTGTTTGGTTATAAGAACAGGGTAGCGTTCAATATTTCCGGGCAAACAGACGAACGTTGTACACGGACTAGATCATCTAGGCAGCTGCAACCAGCGCCATTGCTGCCTCCGGCTCCTCCCTTTTCCAGGAAGCCCCGCTGTTAACGCGCCCGGGTCATCGGCGTTGCCCTTCATCACCAATGAGTTTGTCTCGAGAACAGACATTTTTCAACAAAACTTCATTCAATTATTGTTTCGATATTTTGAAGGCCCAAGTTCTCGAGTTACCTCATTAAATAAAATATCCGGAACCCCAATCTTTCACATCACAAAATTTGGCAGCAATTGCATTTCTGAATTTCATTCTCACTCAGCGGTGACAAAACTTACTTCATGACGAGTGAGAGCTCATGTCAGAAAGCTTTCCAGCTAGAGAGAAGTTTTTTGCCACAACGTATTTCAATAGAGGATATACTGATCTGAAAATAAGTATAACTAATGTTAATGGGGTAAATTTGAATTAAAATATACACTGAGTGATATCACAAATGTAATTTTGTTCCGAATGTTGCAAGGAAATTGGAGCAAGTACTAATTGCAGACAGCTCTGCGGCGACCCATGAGTTTTACGTTGCTATTTTGAACTTACCGAATGTTGTTACTGAAATTATGTTGTATTTATTGTGTGTCAACGTCTGCAAGAGTTTAACGACACTATCTTAACGACTAAGACGTTTTACAGGCAGTATATCATAACATTCGGACACGTATTCTATCAATAAAAAAAACCCTACGAAAATAGAAAAAGAAAAAATGATTTTCTGGGCATCAAGAAAATGTGCGCAGATAGATCTCTTTCCCCACACGTCATATACAGTTTTTTACTGTTTTTTGACAAATAAATAAAAAATAATCACATTATTAATGACAAACCAATATTTGCATTATTACAAATATAAGTTTTATACAAAATGTAAATATTGGAAAGTCATTGAAATGTTAATATAATATGTAAACGTAAGTGACAATATTCTGTCTGTAAAACTATTGGTTATTATAGTTATTGACATCATTAAGCAGATGTGTAAATCGAGACAGTGGCCAAGGTTAATAATCAACAATAACCAATTGTCCGTTATTTGTGTTTTTGGTCGTATGGGTCAATAATTCCTAATACCACCTTCCTATAAAAAAAATAAAGAAATGTAGAAGAGCCTTTTCTTTGAATAGCAGATGATTAATAATGAAGAAATTTGTTCACAGCCTCCGCGCTCGTCGCAGGCTCCTCTCCGCTCCGCAGAGGCGTGGCGCGTGCGTTGGCGGCGTCCGTGAACGTGCCACACGGAGGCGGGGACGGGAGCGGGCGCAGGTGGTGGCAGGAGTGAGGGCAGGGCCGCGAGTGTCGGGGCGGAAGCGGTGGTTGGAGCGGGGCGGCAGGCGGGGGCGGGGTGGAAATGGAGGCGGAGGGGGCAGCGAAGGTGAGATGGAGGAGGGGCCGGTGCTATGGCAGGAGCGTGAGCGAGGGATAGGTCAGGGGCGATGGCAGGAGAGAGAGCGGGGACGGGGGCGAAGGCGATAGCAGGAGCGAGGGCGGGGGCTGTGAGCGGGGGAGGGCGCGGAGGGCAGAGTCGACGGTGGGAGCGGGGTCGGAGGCGCTGTCGGATGCGGGATCGGAGGCGGGGGCAGGAGTGGGAATGGGGGCGGAGGTGGGGAAAGAGACGGTGGTGGAAGGGCTGGGGCGATGGTAGGAGCGAGGGCGGTGCTACGGGAGGAGCTTGGGCGAGGGCTGAGTCGGGGGCGGTAGCAGCAGTGACGGCGGATGCGGGGACGGGAGCGAAGGCGACGGCGGAGCTGCGAGCGGTAGATGCGCCGGCAGGAGCGCGGAGTGGGAAGTGGGAGCCGGGTCGGTGGCGTGGCCGGAGGAGGGGGGGCGACGGAAGGAGTGAGGCTTGGGGGTGGGGCTGGGCGGAGGCGGGGCCGGAGGCTGGCACGGGTGACATGGCAGGCGCGTGGGCGAGGACTGGGTCTGGGGCAATGGTGATGGAGAAGTGTGGTGGGGTGGGGGCGGGGCGGGGCGGGGGCGGCGAGGCGCGACGCGGAGAAAGGCGGAGCAGCGGAGGCGCGGGCCGGTCAAGCGATCTCTACCCGACCTCCGCCGCGGGCGGGCGCCGTTAAAAGAGGCTGGGTCTTTGCGGGTCTCGGCTGGAACAGCTACCATACATTTTTGTCTTCAAAATGTTGTACAATATTTCTTTCAATGCATATACAGAAACGACGATGATGATTGTCGCGTTTGATTGTCGAGAGTACGCGAGGGGGGAGGTTTACACCTTCATGTCCTTCCCTTTCCTTGGCAGGTGATTACAGAGTTAATTTGCATTGCATTTCGTTGAAAATATGACGAGTGTATGATAATGAGAGAAGAATGATTATGAACAGCATAATGTTCGAAAGGGCTAAGTGTAAATAAGTAAATAAATAAACAATAAACTGTTAGTAAATGCTGGTAAACTAATGCACACTACTCTGAGTGCAGTAGTATTGAACATTGTATATTTCACTTAACTTCACCACACATCACTACACGTCTTTCGTACTGGCATTCTTGTAACTTCTCCAGACTACTCTATTCTACTGCCTAACACTACGATTTTGTAATTAAATATATTAAAATTATAATAATAGTGAAATGTAATTACAACCAGTTACTTATAACATTCATCGCTTCGTGTTAATAACTCAGTAGCAGTGAGTAGTTAGCAGTCAGTAAGCAGCTAGATAATTCTTCCTGGTTACGGCCCAGCCACGGCTATTCTTTCCTGTACTTCATTTTTTGTCTCGCCTCGCGATAACCATCCGTCACAAAGCGTTCCGCGTGAAGCCGCCCGAGAGCCCGCGCGCCGCGTAGTTCCTGCTGCCCGCTTCCGTGAGGTCGCCGGTGAGGCGGCTGTGGCGGTGATGGGTGGGGAGGGGGAAGGAGGGGTGGCGGCGGCGCGGAGCCCTCCTCCTCCCTCGCCACCCCCGCGACGCTCAGCCAGCGGCCTCGAGGCCCTCGCCTCCGGCGACGACGGCCAGGAGGGGGGGGAGAGGAGAGAGGGGCTCTTGCATTACAGCAACGAGAAAGCCGCTCTCCGACCGTACGGTTATGCGCGAAATGTGGAAGGACGCCAGGTCACGATAAAATGTAAACATTCTTAAAATAATACAAATTATTTTTTGACCTCCTCTGTTTTACTTATTATCACTTGTAACCTGGTGAAGAGAAAAAAAGTTGACTTTAATTTTAAAAAACCTTCTGGCAAAGAAAAATATCGATAAAATAATGGGCTAGACAAAAAATTACTTGTGCAGGGGGGGAATCCTACAGTGTAACGAGTTGCCAAAATGAAGGGTTCTCTATTCTTCAACTTCCTGACTAGTCTGAGAGTTGCACTTGAAGAAATAAATAGAAAAAAAGACCATGATATGGCTTTAGGAAATTCCGAGAAATGATTTTCAAAGAAAAAAATGACAATCACGATTACAAAATAAGAGACACACTACAAAAATTCAATAACTCAATCCATCTGTGTGACATTTTTATGAACAGAGGACTAGATATTTTGCATGCCACTATTAACTTCTGAACGGAAATCGCAGTAATAAGTCACAATATTAAAAGATAAAATTTATTTTCATCGTATTTATATTGTGTATTACTTAAAATAAGTTGCATCTTCTGTATCTACTTAGATATTGATCGTTTTAATACGAAACAAATTGCGTTTTAGTGGAAAAATCTCTATGGTTAATAATACAAGCATTTATCTTGCAATATCGATAAAAATGTAAAACATATGAGAATTATACTACAACCTGAAAGTACTCGTGATGTTCGAGAATAATGTATATCTTGGCTCTTGTTTTACATGTGATCTCAGATAAGTCGCAATATTCCGTGAAAGAGTTATGTTTTTTTAAAGACTTGTATATCATCAGTAGTCTAGCTTTTTGCTCATTTTAGAATCATAAAATACTCATCTTCATACTCGAGACACGTTTCAACATAATCCAGTTGCTTGTCATGCAAAGTGCCATTGAAATAACAGAGAAATGAACATGATAACTTCTCTAATAACCGATTAATCATCTCAACCGTTCATGTAACCTCAGGAATCTCTATCTCATATATCAAAAGACACCAAACCTCACGAGAGTAAGGTGACTCACTGGCCCGGGTGACTCCGTAACGATTACTCATGATCACCCTTTGTTCTTCCTCCCACGCATATTTTCTCACAAGTTCGCGTCCTCAGAACCCAAGTCACATGAATTCTTCTGTTCGAGAGTTACGAAATCTCCACGAAATATCTGATACATACGATGTCCGCTGGCGACATCAGCGCGTGGTTCGACTGCGAACCCTCGCGCCCTCCAAAAACGCCTTTTTTTCTCGCTGCAGCCATCGACTTAAGTTTCTTACGTTTGATCTTTCGATCTCCTTTCCTCGTTTCCTGCCACTTCCAGCCCTGGGCCAGCGTTGAACGCTGATTTATCGATCTCGTTCTTTGCGATGTGCGCTTTTATTACAAACCGGAATCTCTGATCATGATACACTCCCCGAACACCCAAGTGGAACCCGCAACCACAAGATTTACACGCGCGTCGCGGACGATCTGGGTGGGCGGCTGACGTGGTCGACAGTCGGCAGATTCCTCGCAGACGATGTACCAACCACCGCTGAGAGTACTGGGAGAGTGTCACCACTTGCTCTGTACTCGCTCACGACCTCCGTCACAATGATGTTGACGGCACACGCCATAGGACAATTGAATTGAACTGAAATGACAATTCGTCCTAGTTCAGACGATTCAATTCGTAATTGCATGTCGGCACTGCCATTGTCTATGTTTTCGTGGGTGTGAAAAAACGACTGACCTCTCGTCGAGGGTGCTTACCGCTAATTCGTAATGCGAGTGCGGCATCACCGACGCGTCTGTCATGACGAGACTGATGACGTACGACATAGGACAATCTGTCCCCTAATATTCTAATCGTAATTGCAAGTCGTCATTGTTATCGTCTTAGTGGGCGGATGACTTGGTGGACCTGGGAGGATGACTGTTATGATCGGCGCAAGGGAAAATACATTTTGAGTCCCTCGCCTAGGAAGATTGCTGCTACTTCGGTATCGCGACTGCGTTATCACCGACGTCTCTGACACAATGAGTTCGTTGACACACAACACAGGGCAATTGAGGCCATCAGCACGATAGAGGCCCATCCCCGAGTTATGTTTTCAAAGAAAATGGCTGATACAAATTTTTAGATTTCAGAATATTCACTTCTGAGCCTTTTGTGGCAAAGGCGAAGGGTTGTTTTCTAAAACACTACTTTGGTGTTCGATATTCCAGTTCATAACGGTTTCAAACATGACAGATTGAATATTCATTTTTGCTGGGGTTAGGTCACTATTGCATCGAGAAAATTTACAGAGATACTTAAGAAATGAAACTGAGATCATTACTCCAAATATTTTATTTATCTATCCAATCTTCTCGGGGTGCGAATTTAAAGGATGTGAATGTCGGAGATCGTGCCTTGATGAGTTTGATGACTGTGCTAGAAAAGTATTGCCCCTGCCAGTGACAATAATTACATAATTTATACAGATGCCTCATTTACCATTTACATTCTTCTAAAAGTCAAAATCATCAAAATAAAGAAACTCAGTGCTGTATAAGCAAAGATGGACTTCGTTTCGTCTGTCAGTTAAACTATTCGTTAACCCCATTGGAGATAATCGCTAATGCGCACCCTGGTTCGTCTTCTTCAAAACATCAACGAGAAAAGTTATATAATAGTAATCAACATGTAGTACTATTTGCTATATACTAGTATCATAGAAACTCAAATTACAAAAAAAAGTTCGTTAGGCCACTTTTGCGTTGGTAGCCTCAATTTTTCTCCACTTTTGTCATTCATAACTTTAAAATCTTCACTTTCAAGTTTAGATCGGCATACATTTGAGAGAATTATTGCCGTTATTGACACTCAGACGAAAATATTTCAACCCGATCGCAGAGAATGTCCACCTGAGAGAATTGCAAGAGAGCGAACGCCGCTCTGAACTGTATAAGTCTATTTCCAAAGCACGAGTGGTGTAGGACTATTCCACGAGTGAAATTAACTTCATCAGAGTTCCAAACTACGCCAAATATTGAAAAAATCTTAAAATTAGTGAGGTGATGTTATAGTACATAGGCGGTTCATTGGACATCGACAATGCGATCAATATATACCGCCTCCGAACATAGATGGGTCACAGTTTGTGATTGGCCAGGAGGGAGAAGCGGTAAGAAAAATCGGATAGAAAAAGCGATTAACTTTTTGAGATACACCGCTCTGATTGGGTTATTTTGTATATATAGTTATACACTATTGGTTTTAATTTCCCGAATGGAATAGTCAAAATAAAGGCCTTAGGGCCACCGCCCTGGGCAGCCGTGGGCACACCGGATACCACGTGCAATACTTTTAAGACCCTTTCGTGACACAATCGATTACACATTTAATGTTTGCTTCCATGAAAAACTTCAAAATGTTTCCTAAAATCGTTAAGCACATGATAGCACGAATTAAAATTATTTAATCGCTCTGAAAATCTGTAACCATCATTTTAGCACCATTTTACCACCACTGAATGGGGTGAAAATTTCTTTCAGGCTTGCCAACTTAACGACCATCACTGTGGGTATCCATCCGGGTGTGCAACTGACGTGGACAGTCGTACTATAGCGAAGCTGTTCGCACAGGAGGAGGTTTCCTGGCTGGTCGCGTGTTGCGAATGAGTCACCACCGCTGCGCGTTAGACACGGGGAGGCGACGCTGGATCATTCGTCTCGCCGCTCGGTACTCGCAACTAGTAACTTGCTCCTCTCAGGGTTTAAGAGGTTTAAAACGGGGACAGTGGGAAGGGGTCTAGAGTGCAGAATTAGGTCAGAGTACTAGTACGTGGACTTTAATTCGAAGAAACAAAAATATTGTTTAAAAATCCGAAAAAAAGTTTGTTCCTCTTATCATTAACATTTAAACAAATATTATGTGTGAACATTGTACATGCATTTACTAAGAACATTTACATAACTGGCAGTAAAAATTTTATTTTATTTTCTGAATAATTTTCAGAGTGAATCACACGTTCTATGAGGTAATTCGAAGAAGAGTTTTTCACAATTAAAATTTAG
This sequence comes from Acheta domesticus, assembly GCA_031308135.1. NCBI lineage: Eukaryota > Metazoa > Arthropoda > Insecta > Orthoptera > Gryllidae > Acheta > Acheta domesticus. Next base: position 89,448,397 of record JAHLJT010009355.1, read on the forward strand.
ATTAATTGATGTGAAATTATTGTAAATGCAAGATACGAACAATTACCTAAGTTTAATTTCCAAGAAATCGCTTTTGTAGGGGGAAATCTTAGTGAGGAGACACATTTTATAGAATTATGAACTCTATGTTGGTGATCATAGAATTTTTGAAGCTTTTAAACCCGTTTTCGAAGCAGAAAGTGTACCACGTATATTTACGAATAACTTCGGCGGAAAATGTTGTAGTACTTGAGGAAATAGAAAGAGGCTTGGCAATGATCACATATATCATGGCTGCAGGAATCACTAACTAATAACTAAAATAAAAGTAAATTAATATTGTTTTAGAAAACCTTGTCTTAACCAAGGGATACAGCCAAAAGGCTGATCCCCAAAATTCTACACGGTGATCTCTCCAGGACAGAATACGACTGGGCCTCGGAAGGGAGAAACGTTTTGCGTGGTCAGTAGTGGCCCATACGCGAATAATAATAATAATAATAATAATAATAATAATAATAATAATAATAATAGTTTTAGAAAATACTTCAAATATAGGACAATTCGAACTATTTGGAGATGCTGACAGGGTTGCCGCAGCACTGCACTATGTAGGTCGGCTGAATTTTGTTACGCAATCATTATTGAGATTTGATGCTTACGAGTCTTTGTGCTTCAGTGAAACGCACCGAGGATTTTCTATTGAACAGCAAGGTCGTTGTACCATCACGCCTCATGAACAAAAGATGATGGAGCCGTAGAGGCGGGTGAATCAGATTGCCGTGAATGGCTCTGCGGCCTCGCGTCAGGGGAGATGTGCGCTCTCCCGTTGCTCCCATCCCGAGGAAGTCCTCAGCCTTCCAGCTAACAAGGCAGGAAGGTGAGACTCGGACGAACTCTATCGATTAGACCACGTCTTCCGTAGTCACGGTGAAACTGTTTGAATAGGCCATGGCTTCCGTAGCCGCGGAGAACTTTTCTGATGAAACTACATCTTCCGTAGTCACGGCGATATCTTGCCATCCATTCCAATTACTGCCAGAAATTCTTAATGTACAGGTTGGCAATGACAATGTGGACCAATGGAATCTCGGTATTTCAAGATTGTCGACTTACCTAAGTTTTAGTAAGTTTTAAAACATTCAGTTTGAACCTTCTGAAGTGGAAATATTCTATAACTGAACTTCGTTATCTCTCAGATTTCAAACATTTAAGGTATTCAGGTTGGATTATATTTAATTTAGTAACGTTAATATAATAATTAAAAGCTGTAATAGAAGATTTGCGCAAAAATTCAAGTTTGAAAGATATGAATGAATTTTTCATAATCCGTGATATACTCCGTTTGCCTGCACAGTAGTTTTCCAGAAAAATTGCTTAAAAAATTAAATAATTTCTGTCACAGACATTTTCTTTGCTCCTTTGCTTGAATTGATCTCAATTGACACATTTCCCAATTTGACTGGCATTTTTTCCAATATCCGATTAGAGTTACTGGAAGCCTCACTTCGCTGTCGGAATGAATGAAAACGCATTTAGTAGGATATTGACTTTCAGAAAATAGATTCATTTCGGCCGATTTCCTTACTTTTTTGACATTCACGAAAATCCTAACTGCTAGAGGGGATGGGATATTTTTTCAAAATCTCTTCGAAATAAAGAAGAAAGAAACTAATGCAGATAAAACAAAAAATTAAACAAATGTAAACGAAACAATAATTTAAATATACTACATAAAATTCGAAATATTTCCCCACGAGTATTGAATCCATCTCGTGATACGCAACTAAACTATTCGCTTTGATAAATTGCTGTATCACTAATGAAACGATAGGCGCAAACTCATTAATTTTTTATACATATATGTTAATGATTATGGTTGAATACCATAACTTAGAGTACTCCAGAGGTTCAGACAAAGCTAACATAAACTTTGCACTGTTGTAGGTTCACTAGTTTTAAAAATCACCTCGTACTTATCAAACCTACATCAAACGTACCAAACTCACCAAAACAATCTTCTCTTAATAACCTATAAATATAGGTAATATATAGGTAAATAATATATTGATTTAATAATATCTCTATACAGAATATCTCAATTCTACGCTGGAAATAGTTTGGTGCATCGTTTGTCATCTTGATTCAAGCGATATGAGGACAAGACAAACTCACGAAGTTCATGGTGAAAAACTTCAAGCTTTCCTTCCCCAGTTAAGAAAACTATTTTATCGGCCGATTTAGGCAAAAACAGGTTCATTGGCGAATCCCATTGTAGGCGCACCTCTTAAGAGCGACGCGACTCATTCCTTGAACTAAAATTAGAATGAATATACATGCATACATGAGCAGAATGATATCTTTATTTTTATGTCAATGTCACGTTTAAGATCTTGTCTTTCTGTTCTTGACAAAACATAAGACAATGAAAAAAAGGAATAATATTCGAGAAAATAATCCCATGAGGAGCCATTTTGCAACGTGGTCGTTCCGCTCGTCGAGCACACGCAGCGCGAGTGGAAGGTCAAGTGAGTTTCCACAGCCGTTAACTGTGAATGAAAAAGCGTTTCAATTAACATCCCGGTCAAGCGAAATGAAATTGAACCACTTTAGATCGTTAAGCACCTTGTCATCCCGGGATGTTACGACCTCACATGTCACGCCTCATGAGGAATCTCAAGTGCAGCCGCGCTAACGATCATTCGACTTTCTCTATTGCTGTTTCGTGAGGCTTACTTATTCAAGGTCCTCTGAAGATTGAAGTCCGCAGAAGGAGGGCACCGCCCACATGGATAACCCTTATTATATTACAACTAATACAACATAACAACGTAACAACTTTACTACATGGAGCGGGGTCCTGGACGCTCAGAAATAACTATCTTAAACCGCTGAAATCCACAGAAGTGAAATTTCTTAGATATTTCTTAAAGGCTGCATTAGAGAAGACCAAATCCAAAATGAAGAAATCTAGGAATGCACTAGGATTGCAACCAGGTTTCTTCAGCCTTTGTGGGTTTTTGTTGCAATCCTAGTGCGTTCCAGATTTCTTCATTTTGGATTTGGTCTTCTCTAATGCAGCTTTAAGAAATATCTAAGATATTTCACTTCTGAGTATTCTAGCGGTTTAAGATATTTATTGAAACCTATGAAGAAAAATGGAGAGATCGTGTCCTCTGTATGCTCCCCAAAATGATTCCAAAACAAGCAATGGTACTCGTAATACTGATGGTTGAATATCATAAAGAAGTATGGGAAGAAAGAGGAAGATATAGTGAGATCCGAACAGGCCTAATCCTGGCAAGACAGAAGAAGATATTACAACTAATACTTAAAATTAAATAGAAATCCAATACTTAAATCAATCTAAGAAATATTTTATCATCCAGAGATTTCACTTGAGATTTAATGCAGATAAATATCGGCGGGAAGAAAGAAAGGAAAGATGAAAGCGAACATAATTTTAATAATACGTCACAACATATAAAATACGATAGGCACGACGATACTAAACGATTGCTTCCTCTTTTGGGTGACAAAATGAGGTGTTGTATAGGGCAGTGAAAAAGTGTTTTATCCGAGGGACTGTATAGATTGTTTCTGTGGCTGAGTTCCTTGATCCGCTGTGCTGGAGAGGCCGAAGGCGTGTTATGTAGAACCGAGTTATATATGACATAAAAAAGAGTACATGACAAAAAATATAAATAAAGGTATTTTAATTCCCTCTCAAAGAACGACAGAAAAGAAGTTGACAGCAAAAATATTGATTATAATGACTCATCATCGCAAAACAATTTTCTGTGAATATGTAGATGTGTTTTAAAATGATTACTTCCGTTTATGGGACGGGAGAGATATGAAAAAGCGCTGGAAATATCTGTGAACTGCTCAAAGTCTCCCTCACTTGTTGTCACCAATTTACAATATCCGCTGTGCTGGCACGAGCGGCAGCCCGTTCGAAGGTGAGGTAAAACGAACTGCTGTATTTGGCATTCTGAAAGAAGAGAATGAGCGAAAGAATATAACAACAGGATCTCTGTAGACAAGTAGACTAGAAGAAGGAGAAATAAAGCGGATGTCAGAATACATTTTTGGTATAATGACCCGACCAAACTTATAGAAAGAAATAGCAGACATAATAAGAAACATAAAAAATAAGAAATGCATATAGGAAAATAATTATCTCCTTTTGTAAACGGTGGGTGGAGGCTATGTTGTGCATTTGCGCTGTAAGAGCCATCGTATTACAACATAAGACATTAATGAAACTGAACTAGGCTTTATAGTAGAATCAAGTACAAATTTTTAAGTGTTTAACTACTAATTATTTTCCGAAAAAACAATACATTTACCATCCGTTCTTTTTCAAAAAGGGGAAATTTCCAGCTCCACGTAATTTCATATTAATCTAATCACAAAACTTAACGCAGTCACCACAACAGAATCAAACAAAACTACTACTTATATTTTTAACAACTTAATTACTAATTAATTACCACATGATTTTTTTGCTGTTCAACTTTTTCCAAACAAACGTAGAATAATTTATCATGAAATATTTTTTTTACCATTTCCCTTTTTCAAAAAGAGAAAAAAGGAACAAAAACCAGCTGGCTTAGCTACCATCTCAGAATAAAATAGAGTGAAGCCACAATTGTTAACTATTTAATTACTATTTATCGCAAATATTTTTTAATCTTTCATTTGTTTCCAGAAATGATTGATAAAAACGGATTAAGTGGTAATTAATACGTAATTTTGTAGTCAACAATTTTGGCTCTACCCTTTATTTGATTCTGCTGTGGTGGCAGGAGCAGCTTGATGGACCTGCTACTTGTTCCTGTCGCTAATCTCCTGTATCCTGAGCTGGTTCGGGCGTGGGCGTGAGCGTGGGCGCTGTGTGTGGGCGCGGCCGCCCTCGCCTTCGCCTTTCCACCGCCTGCCTCTCCTCTCCTCTCGAGCGCCCAAGGCCCCACGGAGAGGTGCGGAGTGTCAGGAGGGCGGGGCGGGGCGGGTAGGGCGGGGCAGGGTGGTGTGGGGCGGGGCAGGACGGTGCGGGGAGGTGTGGTGCGGGGCGGAGCGGGCGGGCGGGTGGTCGAGGGTTAAGGAGAGCACCGCAGAGCTTGGGCAATGGCTTTGCGCCGCAGGATGAAGTAACAGACCGCGGTGGAGGGAGAGGAGAAGAAGGCGGGGGAGCTGAGAGAGGGAGGAGATGGTGGTGATAAGATGTGCTCACTCAGGTTGCATTAAGACCATACTTATATATTATAACATTGTTTCGTAATACTGAGAAAGAGCTTCGGAGGCTCGCTACCTCTTAATTCCAGATCTGATCTATTGTCAATATTTCAATTTCATAAACCATATCAAATCTTAATTTTTACTGTTGGAGCTTTACTTAAATCTTTTCAATGCCAACAATATACGTAAACAAGGAGTATTATTGTATTGTACTACCTTTTTGACAAGCCAAGCCAACTCCAGTTTTAATTCGTCCGTAGTCACGACTAACAGTGTTTCGATTTTATTTGAATTTGGCATAAATGTTTCTTGAATTCATTGAAAACGCCATAGTAATATGTTTAAGGATTTTTATTTTTATTCCGTTTCGAGACAGTACATATTTCAATGGATCTGAATAATGAAAATATTAGGTAATCTTTCAAATATTCCGATGAACAGCAGATGTTGGATTTTTTTGGACGAGAAGACTACTATAGTAATCCCTCAACATTCGCGAGAGTTAGGTTTCCAAAAAACCTCGCAAATGTTAAATCCGCGAATGTTAAGTCTCTCTTTTAATGAAGAAAGGTGGGTTAGGTTCTTGGATATCGAAAAACTGTTTAAAAAAGAGAGAAAAAATCTGACAATCAATTACAGTACAATTTATTAAGCAAGCAAACAGAATTCACAATTAACATTCCAGAATGAAGAAATAAAATAATGCTTGAAACGTATTTCGAAGTTGAAAATGATTGGATATAGCATTTGCTAATTTTTTTTTGTTTCATCACCTTTCTCGCTGTTCTGATATTCAAATATGAAAGAGTTCCTGCTTCTATTCTCTCTTAAATTTCGAAGTTATTTCTATGTTTGAATCACATTTGAATGCCAGTTCCACCAGAGCTTGTTGATTTTAGAACGCCATCAACAGTTTTGACATTGAAGTTGCTCCAGGACGCAGATTCGCTTCCGTCATTACCGTACTTTCATCATTACAGTCGATGAGGTTTTCTTCACTGATGATTTCCCGAAGCTCCTCTACAATGTGCTCATTATTATGAGAGTTTCACAGATTCTGAATGGCTTTTCTGTTCATTTGGACAAAACCCTAACCTGCAATTTGGGGCAACTGAATTGAATTATTTTACAATTGTGTTATTCTATAGATGTGAATTGACATTTTATCTGTGAAATTTTTGAAGAAAGTTATACTGCGAGCTCCGAGGTCTACCGAGTTCGTTTCCCAGATGATGATAAAAGAAATGAAATGTGCTCGCTTTCAAAGAAAATGTACGACCAAAAGACCCACTCGCAAATGTTAAAACTAGGAGCATTTCTCTAATCGGGAATGTTCGGAACTCACGAATAGCGAATCCGCGAATGTTGAGGCACTACTGTACTTATAGAACATTTTCACGGATGCATTTTATTTAGTCGGATTGCTTACTCTCCCTAGAGATTCCACTCTGTGGCTACGACTACATATTTCTCTCACGTTACACGAAAGTCAGATGACTGCATCATGGGTGTAGAAAAGAGAAGAGAGACTAGTGTGGAGATGTCGAAGATGAACCTGAGCCGCATACATTTGTCGTCACAAGTTTAGTATATCCAGGATGCTTAAATTTTGAACTATCCGAGTAGTTGTCTCTGTGAGCTTGTTAACTCTCTCAATCCCCTCACGTAACGATGATAATGTCATACTCGAATAGAAGCGAAAAGACAAGCTAGTGACTTGTATACGAGTGCTCTTTGGCGAGTTCGAACTCCGCTTGCGCCGAACAGGCTTCGAGCATCGGTGCTCGGTGGGCAGGCAGGCGAAGAGCTGGCTTCAGTATCCGAGGGAGATTCTTGGGGTGCTGGGCGGAGGGGGGATATCGGGTGAAATCGCTCAGGGCATCAACCGATGTCACTGTGGTGCCTCTGACCGGGAGGCTCTAGTGTTCGAATCCCGACGGTGGAAGTATTATTGCCACTAGCCACTTAACGAGGTCCAGATCAGCAGCTATCTGCAGGAGAATTCTAGCGGCCGGCTGCTCTGATGGGGAGTTTTCCGTGGTTTCTTCCATAAATACTAGGCGAAGGCCGGAGCGGTACCTCAGTAAACGGGCCACGGATCGCGCGCGATCTTTCCTTCCTCTAGTCGTATGCTCACCCCATACCTGCACACACGTAACTTTACATGCATACTACCACACATGCCGAGAGACCGGTCGGGAGCTTAGAGCTTGTCACGCTGGGGCGGAACCCGCAGGTGGGTGATACCTGGTTGGGGAAAATCCCGCAATCCAATGAATAGTACCAGCGGGTGAAGATCACCGCCACCTCCCGATAAAATATGCATTGTACTTACGGGACTAATGACCATAGCAGTTGATGCGCGCGGAAACCCAAATAATCAATCGATAATTTGGAGTGAGGGGTGATCTGTGCGTAGGAACGAGTGCCCTTAGGAGCGCATCTGAAAGGCATACAAGCCACAACGGTCTCAGACGTTGTGGAGAAAGGCTAGCGTGTGTGTTTTTTGTGTGTGTGTGAGAGAGAGTATTGTATTGGTGTAGTGGTGAAATGTTGGCATTTAAAATTAAATGATCACAGGTGTTGTCATTGCCAACAATGTTATTTATTTCAACAAGACCAGCTTTCGATGGCGATAGTAGTTGTTTCGTCGCTTCCAGACAGCAGAAAACTGATGATGATGGCTAAGCCATCGAAAGCTGCTCTTGTTGAAATAAATAACATTGTTGGCAACACCTGTGATCATTTAATTAAGAGAGTATTGATTGCGGGCGTTCCCAGGCTGGACGGTGAGATCCGGGGCCAAACTACACCTCGGTTTGCTGACTTTCCTTCCTCCAGGAAAGGTCAGCGACCTGTTTGTTAACGTATTGCTCCGGAAGTCTCCTGGTATTGATCGGCGAAACCTCGAAAAATTATCGACCAAGGAAGAATGCTTTTTCAGATCATAGTTGAATTCGATCCAACTATGTAGCTAGCGCGGAAAATACTGCTAACATCGGTCGTCGAACTCTGGGGATTCTCGCTCAAAACTGCTGCAAGGGCCACGTTGCTATCCTGCACCACTGAACTGTCATAGCAAAGAATTTCTCACAGCCTCAGATGCTGTAGAGAGGGTGGATGAAAGTTGGGGTAGATAACGGTTGTTGGTACACCATGAGAATGAAGTAGAATAAGAAGGAAATTGGAAGGAAGGTCAGCGTGTTTGATATAGAGGAAACAAGATACAAAAAAATTATGTCAATACTATAGTATTTTTTGAAGACTTTTAAGCGGTAGAGTATACTCTACCTCTTAAAAGATTTCAACTTTTCAAGTTCAATTTCAAAGGTTGTAACTCAGACAGGAATTCCCCTCACGAAGATAGTGGGAAACAATTCAGAACACGAGTATTAAGATTAATAAAGAATCGCTGGAAATCGCGGAAAAGTGGTAGATATCGGAGAAGATATCAACGATCGGAGCGGAAGATACGAGTTACAAAAGACAACAACAATCACCAAACAATGCACACGACCAAATTGGAAAGATGAAATGCTTCGTATCAACTTCGTGGGCGTCCCACTAAAGCTTCACGCCTCCCTTACCGTCTAGACGCGTCTGCTGAACTGGTCGCCCGGCGAAGCAGGTTTTCATCCACACGACCTCAGTCGCCACGGAACACTAGGGATTCCGTGCAGTTCCGCAACGCCAAAACCTGATTTCTCATGGTTGGCACGCACTCAAATGGCTTATCGGAGTTAGCAGAATCATGTCGTTTTATCTGAGAAAAATCAAGACAGGGGCGCAAATTCAATTAGAAAAGAAATAATTCCCCACGTGCAACAACATTTATAATAATAAAGCACAAACACCTTTGTTCATAATCTCGAAATTCTTCAGTTATTGCTATAATATAGTAAATCAAACTAGATGAGAAAATGTCGGAGAGCGATTCACATTTTGTGAGTGTGAATATATGGGTTCGCCGTTTCTTACGTAATCACATAGTCACCTCCAAATGATATAAAAATGCATTCACGAAATAATGTTGAAAACATTCACATTAACGTTTTCGTGAGATTTTCCAATACATTTACAACAATTCGAAACTTGTTTGGAGTTGCAGGGAAGCCTATCAGACTTTGGCCAGATTCTCATGCAGGGTCATCAATGCTCTATAGCGCAAAGGAATAAACGCATTCACTCTTCTTGTCACACGACGTTAATCTATATCTATACTTCTATACTAATATATAAAGACAGAACTGCACTGACTTACAGCGCGATAATCTCTGAATCTACTGAACCAATACTAATGAAACTTTTATACTAGCTTCCTTTAAAGGTCTGGAGTAACATAGGCTATGATTTACAACCATAAACCTTAACATATTCACAAAATAATTACTTTTCTGGACATTTTTCGGCTAGCATTACATCGTAGACTCAAGAATGCATCAATGTTAATAGTTTAGCTTTGCGCCACACGAGGCGCAGTCTTCGTGAAAACTGAGGATGTCTGAGATCTACTGCTCATTTCATCAACAGCCAGAATTATTACGAAATTCACTGGGTTTGAATACGGCTATTTACACATGTCCGTGAATGTTAGTTCAGAACATTTGTGTATCGTTTGAAAGACAGCCGTAACAACAGTGGTAAGGAATGTCAATGTCAATGTATATAAGTAATAATATACAGTATACTGTTGAGTTAGTTTGAGAGAGTAAAAAGTACAATAATATACAATGTAGTTGAATAAGGTTGAGGTAGTAAAAAGTACAGAATGTATAGTAATGTACAATGTACAAGACATAGATATCGTATATTTTCAAAACAACCTCTTATTTACAGAAATTTGTGAATTCTAAATTGTTGAAAACAATGGTGAAACGGAAGACGCATTTGTCAAAACATACTACAAGTGCGAAAAGATGGGCTGAATATAAAAGTTTAGAATCGGCTACACAAAGACAAGAGCGACTTGCTGAAGACAACAACACTACAAGGAGAGAAGTCAATTTCAATAATTCCCTAGGAAGCAGCTCAGCTTTTCATTATGACCCCCAATTTGATTATTTGCATAGTTCACAAATTCAGATTGGTCATATGGAAAATGTTTGTATGTTTTGTGGAGCAAAAAAATGGGCATTCGAACATAATAGTATATGTTGTTCTAATGGGAAAGTTAAGTTAAGGCCTTTAGTGGAGCCTCCTGACATTTTGAAAAGCCTGCTACTTGGTGAACATTCTTTATCAAAGCATTTCCTATGCCATTTGAGAAAATACAACTATCTTTTTCAGATGACATATTTTGGTTGTACAGAACATAAAGAAGGATGTTACATGCCTACATTCAAAATTCAGGACAAATTTATCACCGCCTTGGTAGTTTACTTCCAACAACGAACCCTGGATTTCTGCAGGTGTGTTTCCTTTCAGAAGCACACCAAATGTTTTTGCGTCAAAATATCGTACCTAATTCAAATCCAGAAATTATACAAATGATGCAGAGTATGTTGCACACACACAATCAGTATATTAAAAGTTTCAATGCTGGCCTAGAACAAGCACCTCCAAATATTCTGGATTACAAAATCCTTATCCGAGCTGGCATTATCCCTGTCAATTATCACAGAGGCAGTTTCAATCAACCGACAACAAATGAAGTGGCTATATGACTGGTGGATGAAGATAAAGGGCACCGAGATATTGTATTGCACAGTAGAAATGGAAGGTTACAGCGTGTTTCAGAGTTACATTGTGCTTACGACCCTCTTCAGTATCCTCTCATATTTGTTAATGGAGAAGATGGGTATTCTATTAATATTCCACAATTAATATCAGGAAGAGGAAACCAAAACCTTTCAAAGAAAATATCTTGCATGCAATACTATTCTTATAGATTTATGGTGAGGGAAGGTACAGTGAATTTTCTGCTAATGTTCCAGCAATTATTGAATCAGTTTGTTGTTGACATGGCTGCTAAAATGATTACTAAAAGACTTGGCTACATCAAACAAAATCAAAAAAACATTTAGAACAGAGAACTACATTCATCTTCGAGACGCAATTAACAATGATGCTAACATAAATCCACAAAATATTGGACAGCAGGTCATTTTACCATCTACTTTCACTGGTTCACCAAGGTACCTCCATGAGAAAACCCAGGATGCTATGAAATACGTGAGATACCATGGTCGCCCTGATCTTTTTATTACAATGACATGCAACCCCGAATGACCAGTAATCCGACATGAGTTGTATATGGGACAGAATCCTCATGACAGACATGATATTGTTTCACGTGTATTTTATCTGAGATACCAAAACTTGATGAATTTGATCACCAAAAACCACATTTTTGGCGCAACTGTATGCCATATGTAAACAGTAGAATGGCAAAGAAAGAGGATTGTCCCATGCTCATATTCTGATTTGGCTTCAAAGAAAAATACAACCAGATGAAATTGACTTAATTATTAGCGCTGAGATACCCAATAAAGAAGAAGATCCTCTTCTTTACGAAATTGTTTCCAAGCATATGATTCATGGACCATGTGGAAAATACAATTCACGATCGCCATGCATGGTCAATGGTAAATGCAATAAGAGATTCCCACGCTCTTTCACTGTTCATACTCAGTCAGACAATGATGGATATCCACTTTATAGGAGACGTTCGCCTCAAGATGGTGGTCACATTGCAGTTTTGGGTAGACATTCTGATACACAAGTGGATAATCGCTGGGTTGTTCCTCATTCACCAGTCCTAAGCAGATACTTTTCAGCTCATATTAATGTACAATACTGTCACTCTGTGAAAGCAATCAAGTACATTACTAAGTATGTTAACAAAGGTAATGATCGAGCAACTTTTACTGTACAAAATGATTGTAATGAAATTGAGATGTACATAAATGGTCGCTACTTGAGCACATCGGAAGCCATCTGGCGAATATTTGAGCTGCCAATTCATGAAAGATACCCAGCTGTAATTCATCTGGCAGTGCACTTAGAAAATGGTCAAAGGGTGAATTTCAACCAACGTAATATTCTGCAAGTTTTAGAACATCCTCCTCAGACAACATTAACTAGCTTTTTCAATCTGTGCCAAGATGATTATTTTGCAAAAACTTTGCTTTATTGTGAAGTGCCTGCATTTTTTGTCTGGAGAAACAAAAATTGGCAGAGTATGAAACGTGGTCAACTGGTTGGAGGGTATTTGGGTGTAAGGAAAGATGCTGCTCTTGGAAGAGTTTACACTGTGCATCCAAACTTCATAGAATGCTATTACCTTCGCCTGCTTCTACATCACATTCGTGGTCAAACTTCTTTTGCTATGCTAAAAACAGTGAACAGTATCGTACAGCCTTCTTACCAGACAGCGTGTAAGAAACTGGGCCTTATAGAAAATGATGAGCATTGGAAACACACGTTGAGTGATGCTGCACTTACACAGTCACCATCACATATTCGTGAACTATTTGCAATACTATTGGTATTCTGTCAGCCATCTGATCCAAGCAGTTTGTGGTGTGAATTCAAGGAAGTCATGTGTGAGGATATTCTTTTTCAAAAGCGTTTGCATGAAGACAATCAAGATTTACCATTCTCAGTGGGTGTATTCAATGCAGGATTAATTATTTTAGAAGACATTATTGCATCTTTCAGTGATAAGCGACTTCATGATTTTGGTATTCTTGAGCCAAGTAGACAAATTTCTGGCTATACAAGAGATACATATAGTATGTGTGATGTGCATCGATACCTAAAAGAAAATTTGTCAAAATTAGTTTCTGATCAAAGAACAGTCTTCAGCGCAGTTATTGACAGTGTTCAAAATTACAATGGTGTCCTGTTCTTCATTGATGCTCCTGGAGGCACCGGCAAAAACGTTTGTAATCAATTTACTTATTGATAAATGTAGATCAGAGAGAAAAACTGTCATTGCTGTCGCGTCTTCTGGAATCGCATCAACATACCAAAAGGGGGAACGGGAAGGGGGAAAGGCAAAAGCAGGAACACACAGCTTTTAGTTATAAAGTGAAAAATATATCGGAGCTGGAACTTCAAATAAAAAAAATAGTTTTTTGCAGAAAAGTGAGGAAGGTAGATTGGAAATTTCCAATTGGGGGTCAAGACAACACATGGCTATCGGGACGGAGACTGACAGATCATGGCAGGAAGGAATAAGGCGGAGAAGAGATACTATGAAAGATATGGATGTAGGCCCAGCCGCATGGCATGAACAGATGGAATTAGTCTTCGTGTCTAATAATATTCTGTAATAATGCCCGGGCAACGCCGGGTACTTCAGCTAGTTTGAAATACGTTCCCAAAATTTATCCAATTTAAAGTCACCGGATATTGCCACCTGCTATCGGACCATCGGGTATTGCCGCCTGTATACTGAGTATACAGTAATCCTACGTTCTAGATTGATTGATGATTCCGGACACGTCAAGTGCTAAGGTAATTCGTCCCGTTAGTGTAGTTCATGTTTTTGTGAGAGGTGGCGGTGATCTTTCCCCGCTGGTTGGCAAGATCCGGCGCCGACCTACGTCGTCTTGCGGGGATTTTCCCCAAACCAGTTATCAACCACCCACCGGCGCGGCACTCCCTCCTCCTAGCTGGGCCAAGCTCTAAGCCTCCGATTGGTCTCCCGGCCTGTGTGGCAGTGTAGAGCATGTAAGTGTGTGCTTAAGGGAAATAAATGGTCAAGGATGAGGACAGAAAGATCACGCGGAATCCGTGGCCCTTTTGTTAAGGTATTCGGCAATTGTTCTATATTGATCGGAGAAATCTCGGAAAACTACCGAACAGAGTAGCCGACCGCTAAAATTCTCCTCCAGACAAGCTGAATTTGACTTAGCTGACAATCTAGTGTCGAAAATTCTGCCTACTGTTCGGGACCCGAACTCGAGGATCTCCCGGTTAAAGGCACTGTAGAGGCATGAGTTGCTGCTCTGAGCAACCTTTGCCGGTCCTACTTTCCAGAAGTTCCCCATCGAGGCATTTCGAACTAACTTATTTCGAATTAACTTAAAGAAACGTAGACAACAGTTGACCACATCAAATCCTCTTAGCATTTGCTCAGTTCCTTTATCGAGTCTGAACAACGTAAATTCCCAACAAAATGCACTGACCTGATAAATGTGTATGGTTATCTGTATCTTCTTTGATTTTTGTAATCGTATTTTGTGTTCTCTCATTTCCGCGACTCAGTTCTCGGAACACGCAAAATCAGGTATGCTAAGCGCCTCACACAGCCTCTCTCGACAATCTACCGTCCACCTTTGCTTTCATCTTCATGCAAGAATATACGTCACAACTTCTCCATGATGCTACACTCATTTCTCCGACTACCTGCTAGCCACCACCACAACACTCACTCCCCCACCAGACAGTTTTTCCGCCTCCATCTCCGACACAGCAAGCGCTCTTCGCAGTCTCCTCCACTGCAATTGGCGCCGCCTCTGCCGTCGCTGTCGCCACCTCGCCTCGTTTCCCAGCCGCTACCATTGTCCTCCTCTATCAGTTCAACCGCTGTATCTAAATGGTATATCTATTCCCACCGCTTCACTCAAAAGATAGAGGATCTATTATCTCCCGACGCTTAAGAGTCCATTTGAAATATAAAAATATTTCGAATAGATAATACGCTACTGCCACTACACGGCCCACACCATTTCTAACGCCCATACACCCCGAAAGACGCACTACCCTGCCATCTTACTACCATCACCACATCCATCGCCACCAACGCAGGCTTCGTCCTAAACTTAATGTCAATCGAATTTCCAATCAAACTTACGTTTACCGCCACAACACCGTCACTGCCGATTCTACCGCCGTTGCTCACTCAATGGCGCACTTCCCTCAGACCGTCCTCCGTCAAACCCATCACCACCACCCCAGCCCCCACCAGTGCAGCCCTCCGCATTTACTCACTCTCTTCACGCCATCACCATTTCACAACTGTCGGCCCCAACACGCCAACAAGCCTCCGGCGCGCACCTATGGTATCTTCCCTGCCATCCCTCTGTTACCACTGCAGCCCTCTGCTTCTCCTCACGACCTTGCAACCACCACCGTAATAAATCCCACCATGCCGCCTCCGCCGCAAAGTCCACTCAATGATGCGTCTCCCCCAGTATGTACCCATTCCATTCCACCACCATCATCACCACCAACGCAGGCGGCAGTCCCTACTCAATTTCACTATAATTTCCAATTCAATTTCCGGTTCCTGACACACTGCAACATCACGTCTCCAAAACCGCCTCCACCACCGGTACATACTTACCACACCTTCTGCTCATGTCTACAATCCCTTCCTCCCCACCATCACCCCCCTCCCCACCAAAGAAACCTCCCCCGCCATCACTCTCACTTCTAACGCCATCCAGAACCATGTCACCACTGCCGCCTCCATTACGCCTATAGCGCATCCGGCGCGCAACTACAGTGCCTTCCC
Source organism: Acheta domesticus (assembly GCA_031308135.1). Taxonomy (NCBI): domain Eukaryota; kingdom Metazoa; phylum Arthropoda; class Insecta; order Orthoptera; family Gryllidae; genus Acheta; species Acheta domesticus. The sequence continues at coordinate 89,464,082 of JAHLJT010009355.1, forward strand.
TGCCATCCCACAGTTACCATCTTAGCCATTCGCTTTTCTTCACGTCTGCAACAACCACCACTGCCGCAATACATTCCACCAATGCCCCCTCCATCGTTTACGCACACCGAAAGGCGCGTCACCCCCAGTACTTACCTTACCGTCGCACGCATGTCATCCCGTTCCTTTCATCCCACCGTCACCGTCCCCACCAACGCCATCCTCCGCCTCCCCTCTGGCTCCTCCCGCCTCCAGCATCTTGTCACCACCGCCGCCTCCACCGCACGCCCATAGGCGCGGCTTCCGCCTACCGCCTACCTTCGCCGGCGCCGCCGCTCCACATGCCCCCTCCCCCCACCCACCACCTCGTCCGCGGCGGCGGCGCCCCCTCCGCCGCGGCGCGTGCGGCGGCGGCGGCGGGGCGAGCGCGCGCGCGGGGCCCGTCCCCTCGTGGCGCGGCGTGGCGCGGCACGGCGTGGCGCTAGCGGCGAGCGAGCGAGCGACCCACATCTGCGCCGGAGCTCATGCGACTCGCGCGCGCGCTGCTGGCGCTGCTAGTGGCGGCGCTGCTGCCGCCGCCGCCGCCGCCCGCGGCGCCCGCCCTCGCCCGCGCCCTCGCCCCGCCGCCGCCGCTGCCGCACGCCGCCGCCGCCGCCCACGACGACGAGGAGGAGCAGCCGCAACAGGGCAGCCGTGAGTAGCCCAAGCGCTGCACGCTCTACCGATAGCGGTGGCGATGTTTTCTAAACATTTGTTTTTTAAATGCATTGTAGTATACTTAATTATAGACTGTCAAATACGTAACATGTTATTACATTATATGGTACAACGTTTCACAGACGATGTATCTGCTTCTTCAGGTTCATCAGCTTATCGTAATTTAATTTAAATAATTGAATGTAATTTATTTAGCTTATGATTTCAACGTAAGAATTGTGATTTCAACTTAAAGAAACTATAAGCAAGATATCTCAATGCTGATTCGTAGCCTCAAATAGGCTTAAATTAAACTATGATAAATTGACGTACCTGCAGAAGCAGACACATCGATGTGTGAAACGTTATACTATATAATGTAATAAATATATTACTTATTAACTGTCTGTAATAAAAGGATACTACAACCCATTAAATTTAGTCAGACGTTCACAACAATAACCTTATTATTGTGATCATCTTCTAAATTATCGATGAGATATCGTCGATTTATTTAACCTGAGGTTTTGTAATAGATAGATGTTTGCAAAATATTTTTTTGTTAAATATTGTTATTTTTAATATCTATTCTTTGAAACCAACGCTTTGAACGTCAAACTTTTCAAAAAGTGGAAGTTATTGTAAAATATCGATATGTCTAATATCGATTCAGCGAAGCCGAGTTTTTAAACGTAGAAGTTTTATGATCGATGTTTTATTTTTCAATGAAGTAATTATAATAACAAAAAAAACAACTATCAATTCACACGTAGCAGTAAATTGAACTTTTTTTTCACACCAATGTCACCACGGTTGAAATGTAAGTTAGTGGGGGTTTTGCTATTTTTTTCATGTTTGTTTTGGTAATCTTAATTATCAATTAATAAACATGGCCACTGTCAGTTTAAGTACCTTACCGCGCAAATGTTATGTATATTACTAAAGTATTTTTCAAAACGTTGTGCGGTGTGTTACTGATATCCAAGTTTTCATTTTGAATATGGATGTCTTGAAACATCGACGTTTTGTTGGTTACTTTGCTTCGCTACTCGCCGCCTGGCACGTGCTCCGAGCGCGAACTGTCAGCTCCGCAAACGGCACGGAACACTTTCCATCTCGGACGGAAAGTAAGCGGCACGCTACTCGACTGGATTACGTTGCAACAGCATACTTTGTTCTTCCATCAGAGAAGAGGATATACTAGCAAGTATTAGGGCAGTTAGTATACATGTACCCTTGTGTTTATACATCAATGAAATCAAAGAATAATACGGAATAAAAACCCAAAGTACAATAACCCGTGAGGCAGGTTTATGTTATCAGTTAACAAATAATATTTAAGAACAAGATCACAAAACGCAATTACGAAAGTTACAAACTTGTGTTATCATTTGTAAACAGGAAATATTGCAGAATAAAATTACAAAATTCACTAACAATACAAGAAGATTTTTGATGACATCGGTGAATAAAACATGTTGTCTAAAATCAAGAAAGCAATAATAATAGAATTCAACAGCTAAGTACCTAATTGTAATTTATCTACGGCTAATAGAGAGTAAATTGGCGGCCAAATAAAAGTGACGGAAAGAAAGCTTATATAAGTAAAACTAGGACTTTCAACAAGCTTAGTGTCTAATTTATCATCATAATTTATTGAAACAATGTAATTCTTCGGCGTTGTTCTACTGTTTTTATCTTATATTTTTATCTATAATGTTTGTAGAATGTAGACTAAAAACATTAAATTCCGAATTTAATTGCAATTGAATCGAATATACAAAGAGTCTGACTGCTTGTGAAACTGAAGGGATTTCATTGTTTAAATTACAATTCTTCTGCCTTTGATTGAAATGCAAAATACGGAAGCATCAATCTACACCCCGCAAAAACTCATATTGACAAATACGTTCGTGCAAAGTGAACGTAATATTAGTGTTCGCTTCCTGGTCCTTTATGAAACGACACGATTGTCTTCAAAAGAGTACATAAGTGAACTTAGTAGTGAGAATTGTACATGAGATTTCATTTTAGAGAAATCACAGTCAGCTCTTTCGTTATCACTCAACGTATAAAGGCAAATAATCTTTCCAAGTGATGCTCGGGGAAGGATAAGGACGTAAGAGTCGTACAGGAAGTCACTTGCAAGCGGATGTCGTTGTCCGTGACACTTGCCGCCTCACGGATTCCCAGGTCGCTAAGACCCGCTACACGAGCTTTCATTCGAAGAAGTTGTTTGTTTCGACCCAAAAATGCACACAATTTCCGGACTTAAACTGCGAGCCGTGCTGGCCAGAGCATGCGTCATTAATTTTTATCCAATGAATGCTTACATTTTAAGCGCACAGAAACGTAACTCTTGAACTATTTAATCTCAGTAACATAGAAACCGCTCGACTTTCGTTCGATGAACTGTGTACATTGTAGACACAAAGGTGTCTGACATTTCGCGCTGTGAGATCACCAGCCAACTGCCTTAGAACTTGTCTGATTCGTCACCCACTATTTTGTCTCTAAGTGTAACTGACACTCCACTTCTGGGTTTTACTTCCTTTCCTTTCCAAGAGTGTATCGTACGAGTGATGTACGATTAATGGGACCGAAACTAATAATAAATAACTTAATTCAATAAATATTACTTAAATGTACCTGGTTCATTTATTCAAATCTGATACCCTTCCAGGCAAGCACGAAACTAATTTGGATATCTTTGATGAAAATGTCCTAAATTGTCATCCACTGAAGTGAACTTATTCCATTTCATTGATTGGATTCCAAACAAAAATGTCAGTTTTAAGAACGATCAGCCAATAATGATGCTTGACCAATTCAATAACTGTATTATTACTAAGAACTCAATATAGACATGTCTGCACAATGTGATGCAGTCTTGTTGGATGGAATGCCTTCTTACCTCAATATGGATCACGCAAATTGAAAGCAGCCCTTATTGTAATGCAGGAAACGAAATAGCTGACGCCAATGCATTTTCCAGGGTTTAAGGTACGCAGAGGCGTCAGCCATGTGGAGTGAATCGTGGGAGAGGGAGAGCTGGAGCAGAAAGGTGTAAAGGTGAAATATTTAGATTCTACATCGTGCGCTGCGGTGCGTGTACATCATGAGGAAAATCCGCTCAGAATCGTTACATCTACAGCGTCTCTGACCGAGAGGTTTGTAGTATCTTAGGTTAGTAAAGTAGTAGAGTTTGAGTATCGACAGTGGGAATTTTCGACACTAACTACATAATGGAGAGGGATACAACACCTTTCTAGAGGACAATACTACCGTCCGACTGCTCTGAACGGAAGTTCTCCGTGACTTTTCCGATCAATACCAGGGGAGTGGCGAAGCAGTACCATAACAAATGAGCCATGGACCGCGTTCTTAGTTTCCTCATTCTTTTCCCCTCCTTACCCTCACTACCCACACACTTAGACGCGGTACACTACAACACAAGTCGGAAGAACAATCTGGCGCTTAAAGCTTGCCTCGACTGGGTCGGTGCCAAGCTCGGGGAGAAACCTTGAGGGGGAAACATGGCAAGTCGTCGTGTAGGACGGCGCCGAATCTCACACATAGGGGGGGGAACGAATATCGTCCTATTTAACGTTACGTGACTAATGATCTAAGTAGTTGACACTCCTCGAATCATACTCCTCACTGCTCAAAATTCACCTATACTCAAAATGTTTATTTTCTCTAATTCATCCACTACTCTTTTACGATCTGCTGGGTCACACTGTTTAATTAGTACTTGTCAAAACATTAAGATTTGAATTATTTGTGTTCTGCGAAGTTTTTATGCCGAACTCATTGTTTGGAATCTAATGACCTCCATTTCAGTTATGGATTTAGTTAAGTTTATTTCAAAGATGCAGTTGACCTTCTGACAGGAGGGAAGCTATCGTCTCCTAGTCATATATTCCAATAGCGGTGAATGTTATTACCGGAACGATGAATGGGTTTAGAATTTATCTCCATATGTCTTTCTTTAAAACGAAAGTAAAGCTTGTTGTCCATGAAGCACATTAAGAACATGTAAAGGAATCTCAAACGTAAATCATTTACTTCTACGAAAATGTTTACAAATATGGGGATAAAATGCAGGACATATTTGTTGACGCTTTCAATATCATTCAAAATTATGCATAAGTATTTAACAAACTAAAACATATCGATTTTAAGAGAAGATATATGAATGCAATCTTACATATTTATTCTGTATATAAATTTAAAATATAAAAATATAACTTCTAGTCTCAATATCATCTATTAAAAACTTGGTTCGAAATTCCGTACTTTACTTTGTTCAATTCGAGTGTTCATCTTCTTTTAATGACTCGATTACCCGCCGTTCGCTTAGCTAAAGAACTGTTGCCTATTTTTTTCACAACAGTCGCTTTTGCTCCATTAGCTTTTAATAATTTGTATTCAGATGGAAGAAATGATAAAGTTTTTGATTCAATGGGATAATGAACAACGTGTTCATTAAAAATGACATTCCAAGAAGAAAGAAGGATTAATGACGGCTAGAATTTAAATAAAAATCGATTATTTATTCTGAAAGAAAGAAGCCCAATATGATATGAAATTACTTCGAGTGTCCAATACAAATTAAACACATATATATTTAATGAATGTTATACCTAATATATCATTTATTAGGAGAAATGTAAACTTAATACATCCATATCCCCATTTCAATGAATTATTTCTTAACATTATACTACAGTAATTACAGATAGTCAAAAATATTAGGGAAGCTGACCATTCGATAACAGTTTTAACAAAATTATCGCACCGTATTCATAGGTATGACAACACATTTGGATTTCTAAATTCACTACCATTTAGAATTCTCATTACAGAAGAGTTGTTAATTTTTTCTCGAATTTGAGCTGAAAATACATTTAAGTGTGAAGTTTCTAACTAATCGTGTATTCCTGAATCAGGTGTCACTTACTGAGTCTGTTGAATGAAGTCGAACTATTAATGAAAAACTGAAACACATGTTTATGTAACAAATATTTTAGTTGATATGTGACGAAGTAGTTCTGGAATGTTTCAATACCCTATCATCTAATTGGGAAACCAAACATTATTGCTATTTTTCAGAACCATACATTCGTAAAGTGAATGATTCACAATATTATCCATTTTGTTTGCTGAGATAATAAATGTTCAAAGTAAGCAGAAATCGTCTGACTTGATTCAGGTGTTCTTCTCACTTTAAAGTCTTTTTTCAGCTCTATTTTACCTCTGTAAAACTTCTCAGTTGAATAAATAACACTATTTGAATTCTTTCAGTCCTTGAGGTGTTTGCTAAGTTGCAAAAATCCTTTTCAATATCTTTAAATTGTGAACGCTTCAATAAAGAAACAGCATCCAAACTTCAGGAACACGGAGCTTTTCGCTTCATTGAATACGGTTACTCTTTCTATGGTCTAAAGTAATGTCTATATCACCGTTAACACGGATTGATCCAGATAGAACGGCAAAGAACCTGAATCTCGACTGCGATCAGTCATCCCTGAAATACTGCCACAGGTTACAAGTCTACTGCTATGCATTTCAGATCGCTTTTCTTCAATTCTTCCTACGAATGGCACCCAGCGTTGTCCAGTATTGCGAACAAATCCAAGTCATTAGAGGTCCGCAATATATGAATACATGAGATACCAATTAAATGGTAATCAAACGAATATCTACTGTAAAATATGACGTAATAAAATGGAACACTCGTTATTCAACCTTTATTAAATACGAATGAGAACGTTGAAATTTGAAGAATTGTTGGGCCTGTGATTCAACACAAGTACACATCATTAGGTCACTCATTTAACATGAAATGGAGTTTAAGGAGAGCATGTATTAATGTGATGCGTGCAATGAGTGCTCATTTGATTTCTGTATCATAGGCAGTCTTCTTGCAGCAATGCGCATGTGAACTCAAAGAACAGAAACATTGGATTTACCAACATTTATCGGCAAACTACCTGAAATTCCACGTCGACCAATTGTCTGAAATATGGGCTGCAGACTAGCTTTATTTTTAATTTATGGCTCTTCAACAAAAATGAGCTATTATTTAAAGGTTCCGTATTCCTCTTCCTATTATCATTTCCATTGTCTCCAGGATTTAAAAAAATGTATTGATGCTTATTCGACAAAAATTGCCTTTCAAGGACATTAACAATTAGAATAACTTCAATATAATAAGAGGAGAAACTTAAAAGTGACCTCTAAACATGCTAGTGATATGTGAACGTTTTTTTGTTTGATTTTAAAGAGTAATAATGATCATAAAAATATACAATGTTTATAAATACTACATAATACAAGAAAAATTTATACAATCTACATATATAAAACAAAGTTGTGTTAGTTACCCCCATTTATAACTCAAGAACGACTGAACCAATTTTAATTATCTCTATTTTGTTGGATTCATCTCAGCCCCGAATAGCAGAATAACTAATAAAATGCAGGAAAAATGGTGTTACATGGTGCTGAAGAGTAAAAATCTAAATATTCATGTAAATGCAACCCGCTGCACTGGGTAGGATTTTCGAATGTAGATTGTTAAATAACTCCAAAACGAAACATTCTACGGTCTTTTGATGCCGAAGTCCTCTGGCAATGCATTTTAGCTTTAATGCTCTTCAGCGCCATGTAACACAATTTTTCATATATTTTAAGGGGGAAAAAAGAAAGAGGGAGGTGAAGGGCAGAACAACGTCTGCCGGATTTTCCTAGTAAATAATAAATATAGCCTCCGGGATGAATTTCATTAAATTGTAATCTTCAAGAAAGAGAAAAAACAAAAGCCGCTAAAATTGTCTTCTCAATTTTATTTTTTTTAAAAAACAACTGTCACACTGTGTTTATCGCCCGTATATTAATGTGCTGCCTTTCCTTGTCAAACCAGTCACTTCATTGCCAGCTGAACGTCCGTGTATCAAAACAAAAAAAGTCCAGGTTTACTCATTCCGAGAAGTCCTAATGAAAGAAAGGACGAAGCACGTGCATAATGAATGCGCTTATATCTGAATTGACGCAGCGTGTTCCCACAAACACAAGAAAGTGAAATGTCGCAATATCAGTTTTCGCAGTGCTATTTTTCTCCGATTTTACTGCATTTTATTGTACTTCCTTATTGTGGGAGATTAATGTCTTCTTTTCCAGAACTTTCTTCTTGAAGAAAGTCTGTACTGCAACTGCACACCAGGAAATGTACTTTAACAAATGTACACTCCAAAACTTCAGATTTGTTTAGATATAAAAGAATTGAGATTCAGTATTATTTTGGAGATGAGTAATATACGGTATGTACGTCGTTGGGAATTTTATTTTTAATCAATACAATTTTGAATATTAAGTGGCAATTAAACAACCATTGAGATGTATTAAGTTGCATTATTTCATGTTAACTATTAAGACGTATTTATTTCAACGCTTGCAATTTTTAAAAAATATAAAGAGGTAAGGCCGTACCTAAATTATTATTTGTTTATGTGTCTGTAATATTAACAATATTTCAATCACAATATATACAATCCAAGTTTAGTCCATTGTCCCACTTCCAACACGACCCAGTTCCAAACTTTCTGGGAGCTTTTTAGTTGATATACTACAGGCTTACAATGTTGTCGATACATTTTGTATCTTTGCTGCCAGGGAGGACTACAACCAATCTCTCAGTAAAATTGACCGATTACTTCAGGCGTTACACGGCTAAAGGAATACGCAATGTAATTAGGAGGCGAAGTAAGATTAATTTATCCGGCTTTTACATGCCACGAGTGCGACGTTGCCACTGTGGATTTTCCACCATTTAAAATCCACTCATTTCAACTGACATCAAAGCGCTCTCAGGGGAGTTGAGAGGTCCGTAAGCTAACCACTCACCTACCAAGGCGCACACTCTTAAAATTATAGTTTTGGATCGAGCTACATAGGAACATTTTGTAACAATCTTAAAAATGAGCCAGTTATAAATGCCTCACGTGTGCCAAAAATACTGACAATGAAACTAGAGGAGACCCGTGGAATAAAAAATCGCGCAGACGCAAAGTTCAACAGGCGACATTTCGTCCCACTTTGCAGCACTAATCAGGCTCTGTATATGGTTCGCCCACCTGTGGTTTGTGCCCGGTGCGCGATGGCCCGGCCAGTCGGCAGCAACCAGTTTCTAAAATGCCATCGCGGGTCGCTGGCTTCCGTAGGAGTCAGGTGCTCTGGTGTCTTCTATCGGGAATTCTCTTCGAGGCGCTGTCAGGCCTATCCAAGGCTCGCGAGCGCAAAACAGTCAGAAACAAACTTATAATGCCGCTTTTACGAGTCACCACGCGAGCGCAAAGTATTCGTTCTCCAACTACAGGCGTCTCAGAATAAATGCTACACACATCTAGGGCATGCAAAGGGATAAAATGTAATAAGTAAAGACCGGGAAAATATGTAGTATGAAACGTCAAAATATGTACATAAATCCATAATGAAAATAGTAAAATATGTAATATATTTGTAAAGTTCGATATAACACACTAATTAAAAACACATTTAGGAAATTATATGTATAGAATATTTCCTAAATATATTTAAAAATAATACAAAAGTTTTAAAAATCATTTGAGATCATACGTAGATGCACACTTTGCACCTTCAAACTTTCCCGTCAATAGTAAAAGCTTCATCTATGCTCTCTAGGTCCGTAGTTAGACTAAACGCAGTAGAATCAATTGTACCAACTGGCGATATCCACGACCAGCAAACAACCACTGCGGCGTGCAGCACTCGCATCAGTGTTATATGTCCGCGTACGCCAGAAGTTCTCGGAAATTAAAGTTAAAGGTCACTAAATGCGGGGTCAGTGATACTTTTCAAACCCAAAGATGAAAATGACCTCAGTGGCTGACTGCGCATTTTCCACCACTGAGATGACTGAATCAGGCGCGTCGGAACTATGAGAAACATTTGACCGTGTCTTCACGTAGCGTACCTCAGAGTAGACAGCATGCAGTAATAATGTAGAAAAACATGAGTGATTTATAAAGCAAAGAATTCTTTTCATAAAAAATTGCAATAAAATTGAAGAAAATTGATACAATAAAAATATTTTGTGCAAATAGCAAAATGTGTAATACCGTTGTACTAAATATGTAAAAATATATAACGAAATAAATGGTTATTGTGTTAGGATGGCTTCAATTCACGCAGATTACAAGTTTTGAGAACGACTCGAAGCAAGTAAAAAAATAGTATTACTGTAAAAATCGGGTCTCTAGTAATAACTTTTTGGGAATGAACATTCCGGCTGGAAATTTGTTGTAACGTATGTGCTTGGCTATCCGGGAGACGCAATACGCCCAGAGGAACGTCGCAGAATGGTGGACGAAACGTCAGCGCCTATGCCTTGGATGCAGCGTCTTCCCGGACAGCCAAGTACATACTGACACCGGTAGCGGAAGCCCTACGCTCTCACTTCATGTAACGTGTTACACATGTGACATATGCCTCTGATTATTAGGCTTTATGCATCGTAGTTTGGTAAGTGCACGTAATCTGTGTCAAAACGTGACCTGCCGAACACTAGAGCAGTGGGAGTTGCCTAACTATCAGGTGCAAACATCACACGAGTAAGTTATATGAAATTTCTCACCACGTTCATTAACAAAAAGTTATCATCTTCTATCCCTCTACATGCCCTACAAGTTTGCAACATTTATTCTGAGGCGTCGTGTATTTATATCGTTACCGGCGTCTTCATGAGAACTCCAGAGAGGGGCGCCGCCCCCGCCTCACTTCGTTACACGCTTTTCCCCGTCCGAGGTCGCAAGCTCGTGTGTTCCGAGTTCTGACTGACTTTCATACACAGTGTGTCACTGCTTACGACGCAGCCGACGTCATGCGACTGCACGGCTCCAAGGGAAGAGGTGACTTCCATTAGACATTTGCTATTCCTTGTTGTGTAGTGGAACTACAACTTTTTTATATTCTAATTTAATTGTTTTAATTAATTTTTACATTCTTGGCATGCAGAGAACGGTTGTATTATATGCAGACGCATTCAGATGTAAATAAATATATCTGATATTGTAGGTGAATCCGAGATTTTGGGCAGTTGATAAACGGTAAGGGGTACCTCTCTCTTTTGTAAGTGGATTCAAGAACAGACAACAAATGAAAATTATAATTTACTCGAACGTTACGCCATCTGCGGCTCGTTTCTCTTAAGCAGTGGTATTATATTGCATTTGCCCATGAAATATTAGATACCTTTATTTACAACCGAATGGCTCAAACGTAAGCAACCGCAATTGGGTGCACATTGAAAAAAGAAAAAAAAACACATATAGAAAAGAAAACAACAACATAACTCTTAAGAATAATTTTTGGCTTTCATTGAATTACCATCTTAAATTGACACATTCTTTCTAGTCTATGTACAGTTGATGCGCCATCTAATAATTGTATTTTAAGGAAAAGTACGAAAGCCTCGTTTTAATCTTATTCAGAAACTTCGTAATAATCCGTGTCGCTTTAAAATGGCTTCTTTTTCTCTTGCTCGATATTTCCTATCCACATGAGTGTTTTTGGAAATCTCGTGGTATCAATTGAAGAAGGAAATATTAGTTGTTTTTTTTCACTTTTCTCGCCTTACGAATACTTTTTTCATAATGATTTCATACGCCAGGCTTCTATGAGATTCCCGGAAACTGTTGAATTCTTAACTTTTTGCACCCGATTATAAGCAGAGGCTGGTTGCATTTGCCATCCCGGCGAACGCCAGGTCAAATATAGTAGAACACATTCTAAAATTCATTTGAAGTTCAAAAACCAAAGTTGAAAAGTGTACGGCTCGCTTCATGCTGTGTTTCTCCTATTTTAAAAGATTCCTTTGAAATTTGTATGATCTAGATGAGAATATCCATTTTTTTAAAAAATAATGCGTATTGCGGAGAACCCAGTGTATGCACAAATGTACAGACCGACGGTTCTGAAAACAATTGTGATTTCTGAGCGTACTTTTGTACAAATATCGTTTGCAATATTAACACTTATGTATGTATAAGTGCCATATTATACTGCTATATTATAATGTATATCATAATACCATATTATTATACTCATTAAGAAAATATCATATTTTTCATTTCTTTGTCAAAAAAAACATTTCTATAAATGATTTCAATTTTTCTATATTATGCAAGTACTTATAATATTTGCATAGTAAATAAAAATTGAAAACAGTCATCAGAAATATTTTTCTTTTACCAAGAAGTGAAAAAGAATGTGATTTTTCTTAGTGAGGATAATAATATGGCAGACCACTATATATAAGAAAACGAGACATTTACCGAATCTGTGTGTAAATTGATAATTTTGTAAATATCTTTGTCACACCACAACTACTTCCTCAAACATGAATGAAAACTATAAGCAAAACTTTTGAAATCGGCAGTTACTGGATATCCAACCTTTTTCACGGATGTTATTATTTCACTCTTGAACACATCTTTTTGATGATGATTTTTCATGATGAGTATCAGATGTTTCCTCCAACTTCGAAGAAACATTGTGGAAACCAATGTATCCGCAAATAGAGATTTAGCTACAGAAAAAAATATATTTAATTAAGGAAGAAAATTAAGTTAAATGTTCTCTCTCCACGCACGCTAAAACGTGAATTGATTTGTTTCTATCACCAGTATTTTTACCTTATCGCCTTACTTCATAAGAAGAAAAAGTGTTGTAATTCTGCGCTGGAAAAAAGAATTTAATTGAATATTGAATTAAATAAGCGATAATAAAAAAGCGATTTTTCGACGATACTCTTGTTGCCGGGCCTTGGAAACGAAAAAGTGGATAAAACTTGTTAAATAGGTTATTAGCCTTTACTACAGAATATAATACAAGGTTGCAAGTCTTCGTGTATTACATGACAGATAACGAAACACAACAATGAAATATAAACCAGTGAGGGAAAGGTTTGCAATGTGTCCCGAAAAAGTGGAAGGACCAGTTCCAGTGAATTGTTACTTCTGAACAGAGAAGATATGACAGAACCCTTGATTAGGAGGTCCAAAAAGAAGCTAAACAGCACTCTTGACATATGACTCCTCTAAATGCTCCGAATGTGCTATGTATTACAGTGCAGCGAGCAGTTTGATCGCTTCGGGCGATGGAGGAAGGTGACAAGAGGGGAAACTCCGAGCAATGGCGATGGCGTAGCGAAGTGGTAGTGGAAGTCGGGGCAAGGGGATGATGAATATTGAAATAGGACGGGAGCGGCGATAGTGGAATGGACGGGCTGGGGCAAGGCTATGTGGCTGGGCAGTGTGGGTGGTTGAGACTGGGGAGGAAGGCTGGGTGGTGAGGGTTCGGCAGGAAAGCTTAGTGGGAAGAGGGGTGGGAGCGCGAGCGGGCCCGACGAGGTGGGTGGCGGGTGTAGAACAGTTGGGCGCGGCGGGAGCGGAATGGTGAGCAGCAAGGCAGTGGGTGGCGGAGCAGTGGGGAGCGGCTTGAGGATGAGGATGGTGGAAGCGGGGCGACAGGAGACGGCTTCTTTGGTGTACGGCGGGGTTGCCAGGGTGAGCGGGACGGGTGGGGCGGGCAGGGGCGGGTAGGGCGGGCAGGGCGGGTGGGGCGCGTAGGGCGGGCAGGACGGGCAGGGCGGGTAGGACGGGCAGGGCGGGTAGGGCGGGTAGGGTGCGTAGGGCGCGTAGGGCGCGTAGGGCGGGCAGAGCGGGCAGGGCAGGTAGGGCGGGTAGGGAGGGCAGGTAGGGCGGGGAGGGCAGGGAGGGCGGGGCGGAGCGGGGCGATGGGGGACTGGGGCGGGCGGGACGGGCAGGGCGTGTTGGGGCGGGAGGGGCGGGGCGGTTGGGCGTCGCGGAGCGGGCGGTAAGAGTCCCGGAGTGCTCACTCTCACTTGGCCGCCAGCGCCGATTCCGGTCCAGCAGTTTATCGCAGCACTTTTTCCCGGCGCGGAATCGAGCCACATTCCCTGGCCTGCGCAACAATAGGTCACCGCCGCCTGTGCCGCTTCTGGCGGCGGAGGCGGGTAAAAGGCGCGCCATGAAACATTGCGACCGTGTTAAGCAACTGAATTAAGATACATTGCAACGGGCAATTAAACAAGGTTTGTAACTCGGGCACAAAGAAAAAGTCTGCTACGGAAGTCTGTACATATGGCATTCAAACAGTCCCAATTATTATTAATAAAAACAGGAAGGAAAGCTTTTTCATGATTCATATTTCCCCATCCTTGTTTATTCTATGAATTCGCGGCCAGAACACTGTCTTCTAACTGTAAACGAATGGTTGATATTTATTTGAATTAAAGGGACGAAGCATTTATGTTCTATAGAAAATATACCATGTGTTAAAAATATCTCATACTTAATGTTTAATTTTTAGATCAACTACTTTTTTCTAATGAACGAAACTTTGTGAGTGATATTGACAGGACTGAACTATTAATAATTTCGACAACAGAGGTACTATAACGGTTCGGAGTTCAAACACTAACCCAACCTCATGCGCATCCCTGAAAGGACATTGCTATGCAGCTAACTTTGTGTGCATGAATCATATACCCAGTGACTCACACACTTATTGCATGTTTACTTCCAGGAAGAATATCGTGGGGGTTTAAACTGTTCAGGTTGTTTATGACCTACGTGTTGTATTGGGAATCTTAAAAAAGTTATTGCTCTGAAACTTCATCCTTTCTCAGACATCATGTTCAATTGAAAATTTGAAAATGTATTTCATTCGTCGCTACTATCACGTGTACGTTCATTTTAAACAAAATAGTTAATCGGTCACTGATAGCAACACATTTACGTTCTGTTTATGAAGAAATGTAAGTTTTAAGGATATTAAGAAAAGAGAATATAGCAATGGTGTGTGTCAAGTCAATGACGTTTTGAAATTGATGACAAAGGTGAAAGAGGGGCCTTGTCAACGATAATTTTGTCATTTTACTTTCTCGCATACTTTTACGTACTATAGAGGGTTATGTAATACGGAAAACTATTAGTGCTACAACAGCACGTACCTTCTCGCGATATTGCTAATAAAGTAATTTTATAAAATGACAATTTCTTTCTTACACTTCAATTGCCATTTGAACAATTGCCATTTAAACAAACGAAGCGTGAAAATACATTTAAAAGAATTCAAATGTTTAACCAAAAACAGCTTTCTGCTATTGAATTCAGAGTATTCACATTCTACATAAATATACTAACGATGAGCGATGTATTTTAGCCGTAAATAACATTATTAGTTTATATTAACGTGAACAAACGACGTCCATCATTATCACCTTCTGTAATCACTGCAGCGTTACAATGCGTTGTAACAAGCAAAAATCATCGCTAATTCGCATGAGATAAACATTTTGCAAATTAGTATTGTTGATACCGCTGGCAAGAAAATGAAAATGGATAGAAATTATAATAATTAAATATAATTTGTTTATATCAATCAAAACAACTCGGTTTTTACTCGCATTACTCTTCATTCCCACATCTTGTTACGCAAAGCAAAATCTTCTATTCGCTTTCACATTGAACTCAACTAAAGATCGCAATTAAAAATTAAATAATTTATAAAAGATTAATTTGTAAACGTATAACAAAAGCTCGAGTGTACGAAACGAACATAGAGTTATGAATTAATATACGTATTCTCAATTACGAAACATCCAACTACCTGGAATCACGTTCACCAGCGCAGTAAATTTGGAGCGGGCGACTACGTTTGTTACCAAATTACACAAAAAAATCATATTTCAAAAAAATTCATCATGAACTTATTTAAATATGTTTTTGATGAGTACATTTCATTAAAAAATGTATCTTCACAATTGTACAGAATTTTTTAATTTTTTTTCAATTTTTGAAAAATCAGGCATTTTAACAAACATGAAACTCGCGACGTTCGCTTGAGCCTTCTTTACGCTATATAAGGTACCAATTTAATAAAAAAATTGTGTCATTTAAAAAAATGGTTCAAAGAAAATAAAAATTGCTTATGTCAGATACAAAATTTCGCACAAAATACTCGTTTTCGAAAATTTGCATGTGACATCATTTTAGATCTGTTTTTCATGAACACATTTCTTGAATGAACACAAGAAAGCAACGTTTATCTTCTTACTTGTAGTTCCAGGAAGTCGCCGAAAAAATTGGAATTTTTTAATTTTTGGAAACTCAGGTTTTAGACATCATGAGACCTGTACTATTCTCTTTAACGTTCACTGCCGGCAAAAACTGTTATACACGTTCTCGCAGTAGAGAGTCGATTCTTCCACTTGGTGATCAATAAGGTCTAGGAGACAAAATCTGGATTTCTTTTGCCTTTGAAAATGGTTTCTAAGACTCGGGAGTGTATATTATATTTGGCAAGCTTAGATAAGAATTCAGAAGATCAAAATTCGAAAAATGTATTGCATTTCTCCCCAGACGTCATATACAGCTTTTTAAAGTGTTTGAAGTTAAATAAATAAATCGCCTCCTGTGATTCATTTGGCGGCGGAAGTGGGGGCGGCGGCGGAGGGGGCGGAGAAGCCAGCGAGGGTGCGGCCGCGGCCCACGCCAGTAGCGGGGGTTTGTGACGGAGCGCAAACATTTGACGTGTGACGTCACCCGGGTGTGCGTGGAGGCGGCGGCGCGTGGCCCTCGAAGTTCACGCACAACCTGCGAGCGCCGATTTGACCACGCAGCCTTCGATGGCTCATTCAGGCATGTAGAGCAGTGTTTTCCCAACCCTTTTGACTCATCGCAGTACAGTTGATTTGCTCTCCATACCTTTGAGAAAACGTTGATTTGCCCTCCGTACCTTTTTACATTCTCGCCTTACGAATACTTCGTAAGAAGATAAAGTTATGTAATCATGCGCCGAAAAACGGCTAATTTTCGCCAGAAAAACTCTTATAGCTGGAGTCTGGTGAGGAAAAGTGGATAAAACCTGTTGCTAAATTTAGGGAAAAAATCCTCTGCTTCGTGGTGTAGTCAAAATCGATGTTTTGTTGCTTTTTGATACTGCAAAATCGATTGACGGCAAACGTCCGTCTGTCCGTCTGTGGTCAACGCTAGCGCCTAAACCGTTCAGCCGATTTTCTTCAAAATTGATATTCCCCGATCGTTTTTACTCGCTCGTCTCAAGGCCCCTGAAATTTGAAACCGTTATTTTAATATTTGAAGGTACTTTACATGAAGCCCATTTTGAGATTTTCAATGTTAAAAGAAAATGGTTCCAAATTTTTTGATTATATTTTGTTGTTGAATAGTGCAAAGGACGTTTAAGGGAATGATGTAGATATCATTTTCGTTGATATCCCCAATTTTTCGAAAATTGCAAAGAACTTTTTAAAACCTGCATAATTGGAGATAGAGATTTTTACCTCAAACAAAGTCGGTTTTACAAAATTAGCACTTTAAATAAGGTCATGTACCATTTTTTGAAAAAACGAGTAGTTTTTGCGAAAATTGCGATTCAAATTTACAAAAAAAAAGTTCCTCAAAAACCGCTTCAAATTTTTTCTTTAAATTTTCTTCACTTATGTAATGAAGGACGATAAAAAATATGGCCTAAGTCCTGCTTCTGGGAATTACTTGGTTTTTTGAAAATTGCAAACAAATATTTTTTAAACTACAAAATTGTAGATAGCAATTTTTACCTCAAACAAAGTCTCTTGTAAAAACGTAGATCTTTAAAGAAGGTTATGTAGAATTTTCTGAAAAAACGAGTCGTTTTTGCTTAATCTTTGCTTCAAAATTACAAAAAGAAATTTCTCAAAAACCGCTCCAAATATTTTCTTTAAATTTTCCCCACGTGTGAAATAATGAACGGTAAATAAATACATAAACTAGTGGTGATCTAGAATGCCACAGTCTTTCTTGCAGAACTTAGTTTTCTAATCTCTATAGTTTGAACCAGTTTTTCCGGTTATGAATAATAATCTTCCGAAATACCTTCTTTATGCGCCCAAAGACATTTTGTTTCACATTCTCTAGATTTTTCAGCTTCCTAATGCTAGAAATGAAACCACCATACGCTATTACTATTATTCAGGCGTAAACGTCATGCAGAGCCGTTTTGGTCGTAGTCGTTAATCAGCGAGTGCACGGCTTTTCGGAGGGAAGCTGCGCCGGTTCGAGTCCTGGTCGGGGTATATTATTTGTCAATATTTTCTATTGTCACAGGTAATGATTGAAAATACTAAAAACTTTATTGAAAACCATGTGAAGCCATTTGAATCACAAATATTGATAATTACGATAAATGAACTTCAAGTGTCTGTATATATTTTTTCGAGTTTTTAAAAATCAACAATTTTTCACGTCTCTTCTTGGATTTGTTAATCGTATTTTACCATCGTATCAATTGTTTGTTTATCATGCATTTACCATTTTATAGCTCGGTTCGAATCTTTTTATGGATCTGTTTGGCGTAGTTTGGCGTAGTTTGGCGTAGTGGTATAAGTGCCGGTTCGTTAACTTTGAGGATCGGATTTCGGGTCTCGGAACGGAAAATTTTTTCTGGTAGAAAACACTTTTGCTGGTTTATGGTGTAGTGGAGTAGCATTTAGGACCGTATAGAAGCAGAGCGAGAAAGTATGTGCGTTGGAAGCACCACTAGTTTAAATACGTATACATATGAGTGATACGACACATGTCCAGACTGAAAGAAATATGTTCTGTTAGCCTCTTCGTAAAACCTTCGGAACTTTCTGTGCTTTAAAGAGCTTAGTGACAGGAAAAGTATTTCTTATTTTGTGCACGTTAGAACCTACCTAATTAAATTATGTCCATTTGTATTTAAAGGCGTACGTCAGAAACCGGTTCCGACAATGACCGGTTCCGACATTACAGAATTCTGCATTAATACACAGTATAATTCTTGTATACATCATACGTTGATAATTCGAACTATTTACTTTTTATTTTTCTCCCCTTCGGAATTGAGATATAGGAGTTTCTTACCATGAGTATTTTTGTGTTAATGTTTATTATATTAATCTGAAAAGTACTGATAATTTATTATTTCTTACATCTCGCCGTATCACGCAACATCGAGGTTTCCTGCTGTGAATTTTTGATTTAGGGTACCTACTGCATTCCCAACTAATAATCTAAATTTACTCCACTAGTAGTATGCATTTTATCTTAATCTTTCGTTTCGACTGTTTTGAAGACATACCGCGCATTTAGCATAGTCATTAGCTTCTTCTAATCATAGAGTGGGGATAGAAATTGAGGCGTATTTTTGCTTATTACATAACCTCTGATAAAGCATAAAATAATTTATCTTGATTTTTAGAGAGCAATCGGTGTAAATATTCCGTTATAATACTCAACAGAAAAGAGTCCGTTTTTTATGACAGTTAATATTTTTCCATGCGATATAAGTCTCTGAAGATTTTTCGTTCTTGTGCGTATCATATAATAATACATACGTAGTTTGCGCGATCAGAAAAACAACAGCGGGAATCTCCCTGCACCACAAGTTCGCGTGCAGACGACCACGCGGAAGACCGGCGCCCGAGTAGGCCTCTGTGGCAGGAGCCTGCCAATTACGAAGCTGCCGCCACCACCCGCACCTCTTCGTCCACCTCCACCATCCCACCGCCAGCGTCGACACCTCCCCTACCTTCATCGCCGTTGCCACCGTCGCGGCCGCCGCTGCCATCGCCTCCTTCTCTTCCATCGCCACCGCCAGCGTCGATAACCCACCTGCCTCCATCGCCGTCGCCATCACCGCCGCCTCCGTCTCTTCCGCCGCCACCGCCACCGTCTCGCAGACGCGCGCTTTCCGACCTGGTGTTTATCGAAGCGCTTTTCGCATGCGAGCGACGAGAACAAACGACGGCAGTAAACTGCGAGAAAAATGGACCGCTTCCTGAGAACCCGCCGGCCAATAAAAAAGTAAGAGTTAAGACTCCACTGCAACGGTGGGTTAGTCGCTCTACAGAGTGTTCAAGTCTCCCGCGATGGCCGGCGATAACCGGTGCTTTCGTTAAATTTTCAGGTCTACGTCGTCTGCGGGATTGCTAGTTGAGTTCTCTTATTATAAAATCGTTAGATAGTTGCCCAGTGGCTGACATCACAAGTACAAGTTCTAGTACTCACATTAACCAGATTTTTCACTCAACATTTAAAATGATCGTTGGTCTAACACACAACATTGTGTTGAATGTGTTTCAGACAATTGTTATTTTTAACAATTCAATATTTTTGTTGAAATAAATCAAAAACATTAATTGAAACATTTTCTGACTTTTGCTGAGACAAACACATAATTGAAAGAAAAAGAAAATTAAAAAATGCCTCTCCACCTTCGGATTTCTTCATAATAAGCTCTAACACTCTTGCTCAGCAAGTTTATAAAGGAAATAAACCAGTGGGAATTATGTTCGATACAGTTTTCAGGGGCATCATAATAGTTGGCTTATGAGTCCAGTTTTCTTAACTTTTGCGTGTTTATCAGCGGTTTCCTGTCGACAAAAGCAACATGCCATGCTGCAGTAATCAAGAAAACCTGAAAAATCTTACCAATGGCTCTTTGGAAATAACGCGAATAAATTATAAACTCGTTGAAAATAATGTCATATCTACTTATCACTATTCTAATCAAATATGCGCACATTATCCATTTCGTTTTCCGTAAGATTATTTTCAAAGCATGGTTTCTGAAATAGCTCAACTATCAGTCTTGTTAAGTTTCAAATTTAAATTTTGGCAGGAACCCTTCTTACATAGCACAAGTATCTTCTACCTCTACGCTAGACTAGTATTCGGTACTTTGAATGGTTCGTTTGCTCGGAGAAGGAATCTAGAAATATTTAAACATCTCGCCTTAAAAATATACAATTCAAGTTTTCCAGAAATAGAGAAGCAGTGTCAGGTTTACATATAAAATATAAACGCTACCCGCTTCGTGGACAATTCATTATAAATGCGTTACCAACACAACAGTAACCACTAATCGGACGGTTTTTTCCGATTGTCTTACCAACATAACCGCCACGCGAGTGATTGATTTTAAATGAGTACAACCAACACACAGTAAACGTTTCTCCGGCAGTTCTTTTCAAATGCCTACTACCAGCACAACAGACACCGCTACACGTTCCTACATGCCCACAACCAACACAATTATAACTTTTTATCAGGCAGTTCTTTACAAATGCCTACTACTAGCACAAAAAATACCCGGGCGGTTTTCTCTAAATGCCTGTATCCAAAACAATTGTAACTGTTTATCGAGCTGTTCTTTCAAAATGCCTTCTATCAGCACAACAGTAACTGCTACTCGGGAATGTTTTTCTAAATGTCTAGGACCAACACAACTGTAACTGTTTGTCGGACAGTTCTTTCCAAATGTCTTTCTCCAGCACAATAGTAACCACTTCTTTGGAGTTTCTGATGTTTTGTCTCGGCGCCTGAGGGCTTTGCCTGCTGCTTCTCTGTGGGCCGCCGCGCGCCGCCCGCGACCTCGCCGCAATGAGGCCACTGGGGAGTCAGTGAATTGCGCACAGCAGGCCACGTGACACGACGCAAAAGCAGTGAAACTGAGCCCATGATATCAAACTAGCTCTGCATTTCAAGCTGTGCAGTTTCAGTGCGATAACACGGGAACGTCCGCTAAGAATAAAGAAAGATCTCTTGGCATTCTTGGGACAATTATGAATAATGATTTAGCTAATACGGAAAAAGTTGTGGTTGCCTTTTTCTTTCACGTCACAGCCACAAGTGAATACTTTCATGCCTTCCACAACATTCGAACTCTCTTCTTCTGGAGTAACTTGAGGGAAGACAAAGAAGGCACTGTGACCACTGAAGAAAAATATTAATAAAATACAGCATGTATTATTCTATTTCTATAGAACGTATTCTAAATTCTGAGTATGTTTTAAAATATAAAGGCACGTAAGTTGTTGCCAGAGTCAGTGATCTGTCAGCCAGGAATTAGAAAAATCTAAGTAAGTAGTCTCAGAGGACAGATCCTGATCTATCTTCCCAGGCTTAATTTTTCGTAAATGAATTCTGCTTGCGCAAGGTAGCAGAAAAGCAAGTGAAGAGCCCTTTTATGGGCAAAAAGCGCATCACCTTCCACCGATGTGATAGACGTGTTCTCGTCAGGGAAGCAGTTGTCGACTAGCCGTAAGCGCTAATAGTAGTAGTAGTAGTAGTAGATAGTTTGGTATATAACACGAACTCTGAACGAACTGTTTAAATAGTTTTGCCATTTACTCGCCAGAAGGGATCAAAATATAATTTTCATTGACGCATAAGGGCTGCTCTGGCATTCACCTGGGATTGATGGGAGAAGCCACGAAAAACTGCCGATCAGAGCAGCCGGACGCTAGACTGCTCGTCCAGACAGCGGCTGAACGCGAGATACACTTCGGTTTTTCTTTCTCGGACGCGTGGGGGTGTGCCATCAAAATGGAATATCTCACGGTATTTTGCGTCGTTCTCGGTTCTGCCGCTAGGAGTCGCATGATCGCCAGCACTGCTCAATACAGTCGCGATCATGTGACTCCTAGCGGCACAACCGAGAACGACGCGAAATACCGTGAGATATTCCATTTTGATGACACACCCCCACGCGCCAAGAAAGAAAAACCGAAGTATAGCGATCTAGCCAATGTCGAAAATCCACTACGTCTGGACTCGAACTTAGGTCCGAGGAAGCACTCGAGTAACATGAGTGGGTGCCCTGAGCGTGAATCGCGCTCCTGCCAGAGGCGGCGCCCGCGCAAGGCCGTTCCCGCGCTCGCGAGCCGCTTCCCCCGACGCCGGCGGCGGCGGTGGCGGGGCCTGGGGCTCGTAAAGACGCGAGCGGAGCGGACTCGGCGGCCCTGGCGCGCGACACGGCCTCGCCCGGCGCCGGCCGATCGCACAAAGGGCCGCGGGGGGAGTAGAGGCGCCCACGGGTTTTGGCTTCGGAGCTACCGTTACGACCAAGCGAAAGGAAACGTTACGGACTTTACAGCAGTTTCGCTGGTGTAACGGTTAGCTTATTGCAGTGGTCTCAAGGTCTACAACTGGTGGCAGTGGCACGCGTCATGGCACCGTAGCATGCCAGAAGCTTCTCTGCACACTTAACGTCGGGAAAGGAAACTCTTAGTAACCCAGCCGTTTTACAGTAGGCATGGCGTTGTGTCTTGCGGCGGGGTGATGAACTGCCTGGAGAGGCGATTTCATCGTGGCACGAGCCACGGACTCCCGCTCGCTCCCCTTGACAACTCTGGCTTATTGGATTGTTATACGCAAGTTCGCGAGTCGAAATCTGGTCAAATTCTAAGAACGTGGCTCAAACAGTATTGGTAGAATTTGATGCACCGCAGTGCCACTCACCGGGAAGTCCTAGAGTTGAGTCCCGTCGGCGGCAGAATTTTCGACACTGAATTAGGTCGAATTCAGTCACTGATTGGAGGAGAGTTCTACAGGCCGGCTGCATGATCGGTATTTTCTGTGGTTTTTCCGTTTAATACCAGGCGAATGCCGGAGCAGTACCCTAACAAACGGGCCACGCACCGCGCGCGGTCATTCCTTCCTCCTCCCTGTCATATACTTTCCCCTTCCTTAAACAAACTCTTTCATGCACTACACTACCCCACCAGTCGAGAGCTTAGAGCTTGTTCCAGCTGAGGCTGTCATCGCTACTGGAGATAACTTGACGGAGAAATCCCGCAAGCCAACATGTAGTTCGCAGCCGCATCTCACCATCCAGCGGAAGGGGAACACTGGCACCTCCGTGATAAAACATGCACAACACACACGGAACTTAAGGCGATAGCAGTTCATGCGCCCAGAATCACGAAATAATCAATGATTTCGCTCAATGGCGGGGCGCGGCGGTTGCGCCGCCTCCAGAAGGAGACGCTCGGCGGGTTCGCGAGGCAGGATGACAAAAGACGCCCTGCACGCGCCTTTGTCGCACGTGAACGCAGGGCTGACGGTATTTGCTCTCCAACTTTATCAATTCACTTATAGGCGTGTTGTATGTGGATCCAGCATACTAACGGCGGCTGCGAATTCTATTGAATACGAGAAGAACTAAAATGCTATAACATTTTCAATCTTGAAGAGGGTTAACAATTTATGTGGAATGGAGGAAATTGGTCATTAAGTGCCTCATTTGACTAGAAACAAATATTCAACGAATTATACACACAGGAACTACTAAATTGTATTATTTTGAACAACAATTAGCAGAATATTCTGCATTGCTTCAAAAAGTATTGTGAAGTAATTGTGTAGTAAGTGAAGTAAGTGAAGTATTGAGCGTTTCTGAAAAAAAGAACATTGCAATAAATTGCGCAGTCTACATTATTTGTTTACATTTCGTAATCTATCTGTAATTTACTGGTAATCTGCTTTGCGCTCAACGTCACTCTTTCCAGCCTCCTTTCTGGAGTCCGCATTCTTCCTTATCGGCTTCGCTCCGGCTTCTTAATTCTTTCACGCAACCTTTATTGTAAAGCAGTCCACAACCTCTTTTTGAGATACCTATTCTTCCCATTTGCTGGAGTAGCCGTTGAAAGCAAGTAGCTGCATTCCACATAGAACTAATAAATTTTATAATATTCATTGGAAAGGGGGAATTCTTTCCTGAGATGTGCTACATTAACAGTTTATGTCAGTGTTGTCAAGGTCGATGTCACGAGCGGGAGTCCGTGGCAGGAGCGCCATGACGAAATCGCTTCTCCACGCAGTTCATAAACCCGCCGCAAGAGACAACGCCATCACTATTGTAAAACGGCGGGGTTACTAATAATTTCCTCTCCCGACGCTAGCGGCGCAGAGAAGCTCGTAGCATGGCACGGTGCCACGAGGCGTGCCACTGCCACCAGTAGCAGACCTTGACACCACTGGTATATGTAGAAGTTTTACAAAAAGCAATTGTCATCCAACATGTCCCTTCCGCTCTTCGTCTATTCCTGGATTCGCGATGAGTCTACATTTTCTAGAGGCATCAGCTGCTGAAAGTGCGCGTGCGTATCGCGCCAGCACGCAGACGGTTGGCGGCCGCCGTCGACTGCGAGCGCGAGCGCGACCTTGCGTGGGCGCGGGGAAGAGCCCAATTGAAGCGCGCTCAATGGGAGCAGTTGGGGCGGTTACGCCACCTCTGGAAGGACGCGACCGACCTTCGCGAGTAGGCCTCGGCCCCGGGAGGGAGAGCCAGAGGCGCGCTCGGGCAACGCTCGCGAGCTCGGGCTCGATATAGGACTTGCTTACTAGGAAAACCCGGCAGACGTTGTTCTGCCCTTCGTCTCCCTCTTACGCCTCCCATCACCGTTTCTCACTGTCTCTCCCTCCTTCCCTCACTCTGTCCCTGTCTGTCTCTGTGTGTCTGTCTCTCCCGCTCTCTGTCCCTCTCATTCACATTTACTTGCAGATTCTGCACGTCTTGAGCAAATGAGGTAATATCGGGAAGTGATGGACCAGTAACAATGTAATAGAATGTACAAGAAGAGTTCATTCTGTAGATTACGGGGTAATAAAACGTTTCTTTGAGGCCCTTTGCCTCAAAATTTTGATTTTTAAGACCCTAAAACGCCTCGTTTAGGAGTTATTTAACGATATAGATTCAAAAGGCTGCCGAGTGTTTTGCAGGTTGCATTTGACGTGAATATGTAGTGGATATGTAATGAATATGTAGCGCCTTGTGGTGGAGTTACATCAGAATTAACAACACAGAAACCTTCTTGATGAAAAAACACGTAGAAGTGCCAACTTTCACGGAGACCGGTCCAACGGTATTGGAGTTTGCTCTTTTAATACATCCCAACATCCTGTTTTATATACGTCGCACCGACTTCCTGTCGATCGCTTATTCTTTGAGGCAATAAAGGTCTTTCTTTCTCCATAACAAATAAAACATGACTTCCTGTGTTTCAATCCACTATTTACAACTTAAATACTTCCAAGGCATTATTACTAATACATCTAGCATAACATGTATACCCTTGCATTAATCCACTTTCTCGTGGATTTGAGAATCGATCAAAATAGTTTCCACGTCCTCGCAAAGCATGCTGCTTTTTATTTTCGGGACTTCTATCATAATACCCCTTTGCTAGGAGACGACAGTAACCCGCAACGTTACAACAGTTTTCATTCAATTTCGAGTTTGGGTAGTTATCTTCTTCTTCTTCTTGCGAGTAGTGTACAGCTCTTGCGGCCATCTCTCGCATCCCTATCTCCGTACCCTTCTATCATTCCAGTCATTCTCTTTTAAACCTCTTCTTTGCATATCTTTAAAAATCCTGATTCTGCCATTTCTCTCTGGGTCTACGTCTTTACCTTCCGTCTAGTGGACACCACTCACAAAACTTTCTGAACATCTCTTACAATCAAGCCTCTTCACGAGACCAAACCATTTCAGCCTTCGTGTTTCCAAATCATTTACAACTGATTTTCGATAGTTTTCTTTCAATTTCAATGAGGAGAGAAAGAGAGGCGCAGGGCGGATGGCGAGCGAGGTGGGGGGGGGCAGCGCGGCGCCGCGCGTGGGCCGGGTCGGAGGCCACGCAACGACAAGGAGTGCGTGCGCGGGCGGGCGGTGCGTCGCGTCACGGCCCGCGCCCTCGCCCCGCCCCCGGCCCCGCCCCCGCCTTCGCCGGGCGGCGCGCCCACCGCCGCACCCACCGCGGCGTGGCTCGGTTTCGCTTTGCGGCGCACCACGCACGCGGAGCCGCCTTCAGCGACGGGACGGAAGGCGTTGCCAATGCTGTGGTTCCTGCAGTGTTTTTGAACCCTCTTCAGGAATCTATATTACTAATTTCCAATGGGCTCGTAAACTGTAAGAAAACTATGCAGCCTGCGGTGATGTGAAAGTTGTCAATGCTTTCGTCAGGATCCTACCTAGGGTCGTACCTAGGATCTCGGAAAGAATACGTAAGCAATGAAACAGATTCCATTTTGAGTGAAAAATGCCATTATTTGTTTGTGTTTTTCCGGTAATAATGTGCAAACCGACTGAATTATCATAATCTATGTGTCGCTACTCAGGACACAGCCGATGTCCTATGACAGCAATTCTTCAATGAAGAGGCCGCTCGCTTTTAATTGCTTGTTATTGGCCTGTTGCATTGTGGAAAAGCAACATTTTTATATTACTGATATGTAAAGAATTATTGTACTGTTTGCATGCAATACTGTGTTATTTAAGTGTTCGTAAAGACGATTTTTGTTAAAATATTTAATGTATTGTAGTATATAATACATACGAGAGTATTTTATTTGTTGTTCTTAAGCAGTGTGTGTACTACATTTGCAAAACAATTTTGTGTGCTTTTCTTAAGCAGTTTTTTGCTACAGTAGTCTCCTAGCTAATATAACTAAGATGAAGAAAATGAGTTGCCAACATTTCAGCCCAAAGCGGATGAAGAGAAATCTATAAATTCGCAGAGAATAGCTAACATCGAGAGATCGTAAAATAATAGTTTAAACATATCTGTCATCATGCATTATGTCTGATCATTAACCCAGAGTGAGTATGAAACATTATCGTTTCTTAGAAACTGTTTGACAAATAAAAGTACCTCAGTGGCAATGATGATTAGATATGATTTATATTCTTTTCGAAAACAATTATAATGTCTGTAGATTTTTAGCCTTTTGAATTCATGGTAGTTAAAAAAATTATTATTTTAAACGTATTTTACTTTCTCACATATACGTAATTTAGAAAAAGTTATGTAATTCAAACGCGAAAAATTGCTTTTTTGGGGGGGGGAGAAAATCGTATTGTAGACCCATGATACTAAAAAAGTGCATAATTATTGTTCCTATAAGTAGTAAATTACTTCCTTTAACACGTTGTGTAGAAGAGCTCACTTTCTGTGGGTTCTTCAAACCGAGAAATTGGTTTAATTTCTAAGAATAATGTATTTGAAGCCTCAACGACATTTACAAACCTGTCTTAAAAATGGCTTCAAATTTTTGGATGAAATATTTATCTTAGGTTAGGTTTCCCTTCAGTTCATCGTTCGGAGCACCTGAAGTTCATTCGACACGTCTCGTCTCGGTACAAGAGGAAAATGACAATTTCCAGGATCCTTACAAGAGAATTTAAGAGCATTCTCAAAAATCGTGTTTTGTGTAATTTAAGCATCTAAAACGTGGTTGGAGCAATTTTAAGGCTCCAACATAAATGATCAACAGCTCATACTCACAATTCCTCTCGACATGACAAATAGATGCCCATGTAAAAGTACTAATATAATTTCCTGATACAAACGTACCAAATCTGCATATGAGTCTGTTTAATGTGACATTTAAAATGTAAAAATAATAATTTATGATCATGTAGATATAAATCTTTTAAAGGATGAAAGGATTCATCAGCTGGAAACATGTGGCCGGTGGCGCCTCGCAAATGTATATTTTATTTAGTTAGTCAGAGTTTTGGATATGTCATGGGATTTTAAGAACCAAGAGAAATAACTGAGGATTTTAGCTCTTCTAGACAATGTACACAACTGAGATACGTGGTGTTGCTGTTTAGCGAGTAAAATACGTCGATGAAAAGTCGACGGTTCTTCAAACAGACTTGGTGAAATGAAACTCAGAGAGTGAGAACACACTGAGTTTTATTGCTGAAGTGAACATATACTAAGTTATACAAATTTCTAGTATAAAGTCTAAAATGTAAGTGAACCATTTACAAAGCTTTCTTACAAACTATATACATTTCATCCCAACTCATGTTTCCAGATAAATGTTTCCATTTCCATTTGCCAGATGCATGGTGAGGTACGTAGTATTTCGTACCATAACTGAGGTACGTGGTATTTCAGTGTACGTGCTGAACTGTCGAGGTATTCGTTAGATAAGTCGATAAACCATGCACCAGGACGGAAGCGCGGGGTTCAAAGGCGTCAGCACGCGCGATCGTTGGTGGGCAGCCTTGTGGGTTCGGATGTCGCTCGGTTCGTCGCCCGGCGGGCACTCGGGCGGTCGGCTGCTGCCCCGTTATTCAATCAGCGCGCCGCTCTCTCCTCACGCGCGCGCGCATGCGTAATGGGCGGCGGCGCGGCGGGCCGTGCACGAGGCGCGTGCGAGCCGCCAGCCCGGATGCGGGCGCGGGGCGACCTGGCCTCACGTAACTCAGCGCTCCCTTTCTTTGCGGAGATTACTATAAGAAGGGACCGCTTTGACAGTTGCGGCTTGGCCACTAGTGGCAACATAACTGCAGGTTATGTTCATGCACTCATTCACTCAGTGCATTCCTTTACAGTTAATTTGTGCATGGTTTCATCATTATGCATTGCAATGGTATCGCCCTGCTTGACGTACATTTGTTTCCCGACTTGTCAGTGGGCTCTTCTTACAGTAACTTCTCTGTACAATAGGAATATTTTTTGCAGTGTGTGTCATAAAACGATTTGATGTACCTTAAATGCCACCATGTGTTCGGTAACGTTTGCATTTTTAAAAGAATTTTGCATAACGTACTCGTTGACATTTAATGGAAGTTGTTCGGAACTATGATGCTAGAATGTGATGCTAACACTAAATTCCCGTAATGTCACATCCTCTTGATTCGCAAGAGTTGTCCGCTTGCATAGTTAATACCATACACTGCCGATATATTTGGGAACACATACTATCTTGATCATGTGACGAGTACGATACACAATATATGGCGTTATCAATTAATTCTGGCGGTGTATCTTTTTTCATTAAACGAAATCTATCATAACGACATAGTTCGCGCGTGCTCAAATACTGATTTATATCGTTTACAATACACAACTTCATGTGGTATAAAAACTCTTTAATGTCAGCTGGAACGTAGAGTATTGAGGGGCTCACAAGAGCTGAGATTATGTGAGTTTCGCTCGTTCCTTTTTATCCGTCCTTATCCGAAAACAGGAGGCCATCTATGGCCATACATATGGCCCGGCGATTAAAATTGTTACGAATGACACGTAGACTTTTTATTTTCGAAATTTTTAGTTTCTGCTGGATACGGGTGCATGGTTGACTCTACCCTAAGGATCTGTTCACGAAACTGGGTAGAATTTTATTAAACACATAAAGGTGAAAGTTATTCCAGTAAGCAACAAGTGCAATGATTCGGGACGGATATATCTGAGCGTCTGTTGACCTTCGGGGTATAGTTAAACACGGGCCGCGTAAACCCAGACGGGGACTCTTCGAATCATGAACAAGCAAGGATCTCTTTACTCTCATTGGGTTTCGTAGTCGGATAAAAGGGTACAAATGGTATAGCGGTGAGCCATTCACCACTATACCATTGGTATAGCTGGGCCTCGGGTTAAATTCCCGACGAACGATAGGGAATTTGGGGTGTATAAAACGGGCAACACATAGATATACGTGGGCAATATTTGTTCGGGCCCACAGCAAAGCAAGAAATAAATACGTTTATTTCACAAGCAAGGCAGAACAGTTGAATTGCGTAATCGGCAGAGCGCGGCCGTTGACCGCTGAGATCACGTATCGCCTTCACATCCGTTGTTCCGCGTATTCTTCAACGGACGGCAACAGACGGGCGTGGCCGCTCGTACGTGTCCGCCTGCCCATCTCGCCCCCACAGCTTGGTCCGTTGGAAGAGCAACGGACAAAAAACCGCCAGATCATTGCAAATCCAGATCAAATGGCAAATGGTAATTGGCCATCGCCATCCCCACCTCTGCCGCGCGTGAGAGCCCTTTCCTAACGTCTCTGCCCAACCGAATTCGGCTTAACCGAATTCGGTAGTTCGCATAAAGACACCGTGCAAGATAGTCGCGTGTGTTCAGGGCTCCGCGCGTAAAGCGTGTAAAGAATGTATAATCGTGCAAATGAGCTGCATACGGCTCGCACATAAATTGTTTAATCGTCTCATCGCTGGGTCTTGGGTTAAATTCCCGACGAACGATAGGGCATTTGGGGTGTTTAAAACGGGCAACACATAGATTATACGTGGCCAATTTTCAAAACTATCATATCATATGCCGCAAGCGGCGGAAGCTGCAACGTTAACATAAGCCCATTAGCGATGCTCCAACATTCTAGTTCTTCACACACTAGTTTACTTACATTAGGCTATTGTTTATTTAACACAATTCATTAC
This sequence comes from Acheta domesticus, assembly GCA_031308135.1. NCBI lineage: Eukaryota > Metazoa > Arthropoda > Insecta > Orthoptera > Gryllidae > Acheta > Acheta domesticus. The sequence continues at coordinate 89,494,865 of JAHLJT010009355.1, forward strand.
AAAGCAGTCATTAACAGAAACAAAATTAATTCTTATTCATTTACTTTTATGAATATGCTAAACAAAAATATTAAAAATTAACAACCAAATACCTAAGTAAACTTAATACTTAATATTATACTATACTCAATCTCTCACATATTAACAAGTAATTTTAGCATCATGATCTTGCTTAACGTGAATCACACATGAGACGACAGATCAGACATCAAACGACGAAGGCGCAGAAAATGAAATAGAATAAAGACAACGATGACTCCCTTTATTAATCGAATGAAAAAAAAACGATCTGGCTGAAACGACTGAGCGCAATGGCACGGAGGAGAAGCGTAATGGTGTGTGCAGGAAGCTTGCTTGCGTGGCGCGGGCGACGCTCGAGCGCTGAGAGCCGGAAGAGGACGGGGAAGCCCCGGAAGGTCAAGGCGCGCGGCGCGGCGCCGCTCACGTGAGCGCATCCACCGGCGCCGCCAGGGGCGCCGGCGACCGAGCCGACGATTCAACAAGTATACTTAGGTTTTCTTTCTTGGCGCATGAGGGTGTGTTATCAAAATGGAATATCTCACGGTATTTTGCGTCGTTCTCGGTTGTGCCGCTAGGAGTCGCATGATCGCCAGCAGTGATTGATACAGTCGCGATCATGCGACTCCTAGAGGCACAACCGAGAACGACGCGAAATACCGTGAGATATTCCGTTTTGATGACACACCCCCATGCGCCAAGAATGAAAAACCAAAGTATAGAAGCTAGCCACTTTCTAAGGCTGGTGATTACTAAAGTTTAGACGGAGTGCGATATATTTGCAATGAAGGTTCCAAGACGAACGGAATGGTACGTCAACAAGGGCAACCGCCCGTGAGGATTGATTATTTGATGGATTATTTCCTGTTTCTGGGCGCGTCAATCGCTTTTGTCATTAGCTCCGTAAGTTTAGTGCATGTTTTTTAACAAGAGACGTGTCGGTATTCTTTTCCAGTTGGATGGTGAGATCCGGCGCCGACCTGCACGCCAATTTGTTGTGTATCACCCACCAGCCGGACATATACCCAACAGGAACAAGCTCTAAGCTCCCGACATGTGTGGTAGTGTAATGTATGTAAGTGTGTGTTTAAGAAAGGAGTAAGGATAGCACAGGGATGAGGAAGGAAATATCGCGCGCGGTCCCTGTTCTGTTTGTTAGGATACTGCTCCGTCATTCGTCTGGTGTTAATCGGATAAATCATGGATAGCTACTGTTCAGAGCAGCCGGCCGCTAGAACGCTCCAGACCGCGGCTGAATTCGACCTAGCTATCTAGCTAGTGTCGAGAATCCTGACACCTTCGGGAGACGAACCCTAGGATCTCAGGGTCAGGGGCCTGGTAGTGACATTAGTTGATGCCTTGACTCACCTTAGCCGGTTGCCTTTGAGGATCCACGAACTTCTTTACGTGAAAGCACCAAGAACTCTCCCACGATTTAATAAAACAGGTAATACTCACCCTGTCATTGAGGACAAATTAGTTTTTCTATAATTTCGTATGAAGGGCATAGTTTGTATAACTATATTTTTTTCGTGTTCTGTTGCCCAAATTGACATTAAAAATTTATTTAATTGAAAAATATATCTTCATGCATTTGCTGCATCCAATTCGCAGCTCTATGATTTGTTCCCTTAAGTTTTTTTTTTTTGCCTTGGCTTAAATACTAGAACAGTTACAAAGAAATATTTGCTTGGTGCATTTTTCTGCCTTATTTTACATACAGGCGGCCAGCGTCTGGCCAAGACTCGTCAAGAACGCTCCCTAATTTGAGAAGGCATAGTTTAGAACATAATGCAGTTCCCATAATTATTTCTAGACAAAGTAAAGATTATATAGTTTGTGTATATGGATTCTGTAAAATCTTCTGTGTATCTGTACATGCTTTAAGTCTTTAAATATTTTTTATGATTACAAGAATGAACAGTTTGGGGAAACTAAAAATAACAAACAACACATGAAACGATATAAAATCAGTGGATGATGCAGATATCGTGTGGTACTCCACAATGTGAGTTAAGAAATAATCAACCACAACAATAACAATTTTATTATTTATTAAAACATTACAAAGTCAACTTTAGGGAAACTATTTTACATCTTCAATGGGCATATAACGTGGAAAAGGAAATATAAGAAAATAAAGTAATTAGGAAGGATAAAAAGAATAAAAGAAATACACGAGATAAAAATGACTCAATAAAAATTACTTACTACCAGAGCAACGTGGAACACACTTAAATACAACACCTATTAGACAATAACACTTAAATACAATACAATTAAAACACTTTAAATACAACACAGAACACAATACAGAAACAGTTAGGAGGCCCAGACTTTAGTTATTTTCTTGTATTGCCTTTTCCATATTATAGGTTCTTTGAAGATGAGAAAATTGTTCCTCGAACGATGACTTTCGGAAGATTTAATAAATATTAATACTGTTGTTGTGTTGATGATTTCTTAACTTCCATTTTGAAACGATATAATTTCCTAGTATAAAAGAAAATTACGAAATAAAAAATTATAGTTATGGGTTGTTTATAAATCATCAGGATTTAAAATTTTAAGTGACAAATTTGGGAAAGTCTCCAGCTTCAATATTATTCAGTGTCTGTTGGTAAAATTGATTGATTGAATAGAAAATGAACGGTTTTAAGCAAGCCAGCAAGTATGGAGCGAATATTTTGCTCTTAAAACAGAAGTGTTTACTTATAAATGGCAACAGGTAATAGTTAGCTAGCACGAAACTGGTGTCAGTTTTTGAATGTCGCAGTTGCACAAGCGTTAACGATCCCGTAATTCTTGTTAAGTATGAAAAGTGAAAATGCAAATTTATTCTTTCAATTAGTTTCCTTTTCACACCACTGAATGCCAAAGGCAACACAGATAATGATGCAAAGAACTAGCAGTTGATTGATGCGATTAATACATTTATTTTCTTTTTTGCATTCTAGAAGTAATAATGCCAACTTCATGAGCTGTTGCTCTTGGTCAAGAGATCTTGACCTCCTCTACAATTGCCAACTGCCAGTCGTAATTCAGATCTTGCAATTGAAAGGTCTCTGAAGATCATAACGATGTTGAAATACAAACCTTGCAAAAACACATTCTCGTAAGGATTGTATCTTATTTACAACCCCTCTTTCATAATAATCGCCAAGCAATTATATTGGCTATTCTCTAACGGTATCATATTTATAGAGATTTCTAATTGTGAGGAATACTTTATTTAAAACTTTCTTTACTTGTAAAATTACTGGTTCTGCACTCTGTAATCAGCTTTTTTCTGTGCGAAAAGTTGCCAGCATAATGAATCCCAATATATATCTAATTTCCCTCAGAAATTTCAGTCCATAAAAACGCACTTCATAGCAGCTGACACCAAGAAAACGAACTTCCCAATTCAAAAGTCATGCACGCTGTAAGATGAACTACGGAAAGAGCGTTTTGCTTTTTGGTTCCACAGCAATTGGCTGATATTTGCAATAATCCTCTAGATATTTTTTTTGCCTTGCCTTATTTTACGTGGCGAGACTCAGGCCAAGAGGCCTGCTCTTCCGTCTGACCACGCAAATTTCGCTACGCTCCTATCACCAACTAGCGGAGAAAGAAGGTATTTCATAGGCGACGAAACAAGCGATTTTGAACTTTGCTCAGAGGCGTCATTTAGGCTTGAGGATCTTTTACATGCAGTAAATCTACTAACATGGGACAGCAGGCTTTACTTCCCCTCCTAAAGGAAGGCGTACGAAGGATTTTTTCGCCAATCCATGGTTTCGATCGGGTTTGAACACGCGGACTTGGGTACAACAATCCGGTACGCTAACCGTTACACTATCGACGTCACAGGTATAAAGAAAGTAAGTAGATGAAAACTGACAATTTTATCTAGGGAAAGACCTTACGTACATAACAATAACGCTTTCTCTCATGCCTAACTTCTCATTAAATCTTAATCAATCTTAAAGCGGAACAATCCCGTCATGAGATACATAAAACAAAAGTCTTATCACATTTTTTTATTGGCTCCGTTGTGTGCAGTGGTTACCCAACACGCGGAAAAGAGCTCGTTGTTTCCGCGTGGCCGGGATCAGGGATTTGGCGTGAGAAGGCGCGCGGTGTGGTAGCCGGGGAAGTGCGCGGGCGAGCGACGAGAGGGAGGGCGCGGAGGCGGGAGAGAGGGCGTGGCGCGGGCGGGGCAGCGATGAACGTGGGCGGGGCGCATCAGATGGGCGCGCCTCCACTTGGCAGGGGGAGCTCGAAGCGCGTGCAATACGCAGGTGCGGCTGCCAGCGCGAATGAATCGCTTGCCGTCTTGGGCGGGCAGGTTCGTACTCCCAGTGGCTCTGGGTCGTAGACCGTTTGGATAAACATTCCATAAAGTATAAAATAAATGAATAAACATGTGAAAAATAAAAAAGATTTTTAAACAATTACAAATGTGATTAAAATATTTTTGCTACCTTATTTTATAACAATCTTGAAAACTCATGTTATCAACTAATGTATGTTAAAACATAATATTTTTAAGATTGTTTCCATTCATTTCAATTTAGTGTAAATTTAATTTATCTCTAGTGAAAGAGGTATTGGCAAAATTATTTTTTTAAAAGATCTAAAAGTTTTGTTTTCAAATCGTTTAAGCATGTAAATTAAAATATACAAATTGACAAATGTGTAACATTTTCTTTGCGTTCATGACCGCCAATTCAGATATATAATAATAATAATAATGATAATAATAATAATAATAATAATAATTACAACAACAAGAAAGCCGGTCCAGATAGCCGAAATCGCTAAAGCAGTAGTGCTGTGGCGATCGCAGTTTCGGAAGGATCGCAGTTTCGAGTCCCGCCTTGGGCATAGGTGTATTTCTGTTTGTATATGTGTGTCCTCCTTTCACCCCTTAATATCATCATTTCATCTTCCATGCTCCCAGGGCTAACAACCCTGAGGAATAAAAATTGGATTCAGCTAAATGTTGACCCTTAGTAAAGAAAACAATACATGTACCTGCTACCGAGATAATGGAATTGAGCCTCGGTAAGTAAATAAAAGGGGCATGCACGCATGGTCCAAGGCGATGTATTCGCGGAAAATAATAATAATAATAATAATAATAAGAAGAAGAAGAAGAAGAAGAAGAAGAAGAAAGAAGATGGAGAAATTGAAGGAAAAGGAGAAGAAAAAAGGAAAAATGAAGAAAAACATCTGAAGAATTGCAATATATTATTTGGAATCACAAGCTTGGCAATTTTCACTTTTCTGTTACTAAGACATACACGAATTCAAGATCTGAGAATGAGCAATTTATTACATTTTAATAGGTAGAAAATAACCTGAGATGAAAAATACTAATAAATGAATGTGTTTAAAATTATTTTAATTATTATTAATTGTCAGTTTCTGTTCAATTTGGTGATAAACTTTGAATCAATAAGTAAAAAAAAATTTAAAAAACTGCTTTGTAGAAAAATATCACTGAACACATACTGTCAGTATTTTAAAATCAACAAATGTTTTATTTAATAAAAATATTCTACATAAATTTTATAAAAATAAATTTTCGATTGCACATAAATATGATTTCAAGAGATCAAATTCATTAATGCAAATGTAGATGTGCTCCACTAAGTTGACGTACGTGTTCTGGTAAGATTTAGTTGAATGAAAGAAAGTTTGTTTTTATATTAGTGTTTTACTTTTCCTTAATGTTAGTCACGCGTAGTAATGCTCTACTTTTTTAAACTCCATGGGAACCAACACAATTTTTTAATACAACTTTCAACTGCAATTAACAGAGATACCGGATTTCTCTTTCTGTTAAAAACTGCAATCAATCTGCGGTTACGAGTATTCATTTATTTTTAATAGTGTGTAGAATAGAGAAAGTATTGTAATCATGCAAAAATGGAACATTGAATATTGGGCAAATACATTTTTAAGGATTACTGAAGTTCTTTTCACGTCTTCTAGAAATTACTATACGTCTGGCAGTTTGTTCATTTTTACTATCTTGTCTGTCCAACATCCCAGCTTGTTACCTTGACAACTTGACTGGAATTTTTATAGGTAACGTAGAGGAAACACCATATACTAAAGCACTTTCTGCAATTCCAAAATGAAGTCTAATTTCCCTTAAATGTTTTAAATTTTTATGATATTGTTTTAGAATCTTTCCATTATTCTAAATGTAACAATTTTATTATATTTTATTATATATAAAAATTAAATGTTTCTATTCTTATGAATTAATTCAGAACATTGCCAGAGATGACTGTCGAAAAGTTTACTTTTCCTAAAAGTAATTTCATATTCTTTGCGGAGAAACTTCAAATCAAGAGAAAACAGAGTATATAATAAATTATTGTCATGCAATCTATTATAGATTTAAAAAATATTATGAAAATGCTTAATTTCTAGATTGTCAGAAACGATAGAAAATTAGCAAAGTATTTAAGGAAAGCAGGAGGCGCCGCTCATGCGCTGGCACAGCCTTTTGTGCCCGTCGTCCAACTTGCGTTGCTGCTAATTTGCTTGGGTATTCGTTGACGGAAATTCGTTCACGGATTGGGAGGGGGAGAGCGGGATAGAGGTGAAAGGATGATAGAAGCGAGGAGATGGCAGGGTGGAAGTGAGGCGGGATGAAGGTGGAGCGGGGTTGAGATGCGAGCGAGGCGAGAACTAAGCAAGACAGAGGCGACGGAGTACCGATTGAAGGCGGAAGGTGTGCCGATGGAAGGTGGATGTTGTGCCGATCGGAGGTAGAGGGTGTGCTAATTGGAGGCGGAAGGTGTGCCGATTGAAGGCGGAAGGAGCGCCGATTTGAGGCGGAGGGTGTGCCAAAAGAGGAGGGTGTGTCGATTGGAGGCGGAAGGTGTGCCGATTAGAGGCAGGAGATGTGTCGATTAAAGGTGGAGGGTGTGCCGGTTGGAGACGCGCCTAGCGGAGGTGAGGCGGAGGAGAAGCAGGAGCAAAGATGAGGGAAGGTGGGGAGAGAAGAAACGAGATGGAGGTGACTCCGAGGCGACACGGAGGCGGAACAGCGAGAGACAAGCGAAAGATGAGATAGGTTGGGGTAGGAACCTGTTACAGGCTTGGGTGAGACTAGTGGTGAGAGCGATTTGAAGCGAGAGTTTGATGTTTAAGAGGCGGGAGTCAGACGAGAACGTTGGGAAGGGAGTTGAGAAGGAGGTGAGGTAGGGCAAGGTGAGACGATTAGAGGCGGAGCCAGGCAGATATTTTGGCTAGGTGACAAGAGCATGGCGGTTGGAAGGTGGGCTTGGAAGGGTATATTCTAAATGGGTAAGAGGAGGAGAAAAAGGAACTAAGTGAGACAAATCGGGGCGAGGTAAGGCGAATTGGGTGTGACTCGAGACAGACGTGGTGGAGGAGGCACGGACTAGCTGAGTCGATTTGGGACTGGACGTGAAACGAGGCTTGGGAAAGGAGAGTGTGAGAGGAACGTCTAGGCCAGGGTGGAGCGAGGGCTACGTGTTTGGGAGGCGGCAGTGAGGCGAGAACCTGGCAATGATGAGACGACGGAGAAGCAGCGACTAGGTTGTGGCAAGACTCTTTCATTTACCCAATTACTAAAAATTGTAATGTTCATGTTAGACCAAGGTTGACCAACTGGCGGCCCACGATGCCTTTTATTGTGGCCCGCGAAATGCTATTAGTCAAAAGTTAAAGTCTCTCGCATCCATGTCGGGCAAGAATACTGCACGCCTAGGATACGCGCCTTGCTGGGGGCAAACACTCCCTTATTGTAAAAATAGGTTAAGTTTAGATTTAAGGATTTTACAAGTAAATTGAGAAATTCACTATCATCCTCAATGTGTTTCACTGCGTTATGCATGGTAAGGCCTGATATCACGCATGGTTCCGTTCCCCTCCCCGTTTCAGAGCATCCGGGCAAAGTGCCGAGATCAACAATACGGGGAAGTCAGGTGTGATCGCCTGAGTAATGAAAAGACGGTCCGCAACCATATTAAAGGTTTTAGTTGTGGTCCTTGAGGCCTTGCAAAGTTCGACACCTCTGTATTAGACCATAATTTTACTTCTGTACTTGATGACATATTATGATAGAAGTGAGGCGGTGACGGAGTGGGAGCGAGGCGGAATGAAGGTGGAACGGGCTTGAGATGCTGGCGAGGCGAGAACTAAGCAAGGCAGAGTGGACATGTGAGGGCCAAGCAAAAATTCATTCACCGCATACAATTTCTTCCTATTAACCTACATACTTTTACTGTGTTTAGCATGACGAACCAACATATGAAAATTTCTTCATATTTCCGACAAGAGAAGTTACCTAGTGGTGCTACAGAATGGCACAGACTTTCCCGTATTAGTTTTCTATTTCCTAGAGTCTTCGCTAGCTATTCGGAATTGCCACATACTCTTTCTTGCCAGCTGCCATCTATCACCACCAAAAGCATATTTTTTGTCATTTTCTTAATTTTTCGTTTTCCTATTGGTAGAACGGAAATATTAATTTTAAAATATTAAAGAACACAAAAACCTAGTCCTAAATAGAAATTTTCTTTTAAAAATTATGTGCCGTTTTAAAGAAAATTAGCGCTACTAAAAATGCGAAATTTGAAGCTCATTTTCACAGAAAAGTTTTGAGTTTTCAAAATACTTTTATTTGAAGTTATTTAAAGCACTTACACTAACAAATATAATAATATTTACAAATTGCTGGTAATTTTCATATTAAAGATGTGAGAGATCTTTCAAAACAATTACATTTATGTAATTTTTGAAAAAAACAAAAAAATTACTCAAAATAAAATTTACGTCATATTAAAGAGGGTAATTAGCAGCGGCTATCTATTAAAAAGGTTTGAAGAAACAATTTGCAGCCATATGTGAGAAAATGGTGTTTGAGCGTTTCTGAAAATGTGGAATTTAGAGCTACTTTTCACAGAAAACGATTGTGTATTCGAGAAACTTTACTTGACATTATTTAAAGCACATGTACTCGTAAATATAATAATGTTAAAAAATCGCCGCTAATGTAAATATTAACGACGTGAGAAAGTAAAAAAAAATTACATTTTTCCGATTTTTGAACAAAAGAATAGAGAAATATGGCATTTCGTAATCTCATAAAATACATTAGTCACTATCCCTACCAAAAGTTTAAAGTATAAATTTGGAGCCGTTTTCGAGAAAATTTTGTTTTTGTAATTTATTTAAATTGCACATATTGCACGCAATATTGCGTGAAAACTACTAAAATGTTCAAAAAAATGCACATGATCTTAATGAAAGAACTCACTTTGGACAACAAATTTTATTTGAAAGAAAATCTCTATCTTAAATTTTGTAGTTCCAGAATGACGCCGAAAAAATTTTAAACTTTTGCAATTTTCGGAAATTCAGTAATCCGTGAAAATCGGGCCTATGCCTCCTTAATAAGTGTAATTTACTTTATTCTTACAAGAAATTTAAAGAAAAAATTTGGAGCCGTGTTTGAGAAAATTTTGAAAATGTCTGGGGGCCTTCATGTAAAGTATCCCCAAATTTTGAAGAATCTTTTTCAAAATCTCAAAGCTTCGACTAGAATCAGATCGACTGGAGAATATCCATTTTGGAAGAAATCTTACGTATGGTTTAGGCGCTAGCAGTGTTCGCAGACGGACGGATAGACGGATGTTTTCCTTTCAATTGGTTTTTAGGTATCAAGGACCTAAAAAAACAGGGTTTCTGGCTACACCACGTGTTAGGGGATTTTTTTTTCTTAATTTAGCAACTGGTTTTCTCCACTTTTTCGTTATTCACGGCCCGGCCATTAATTTTTTCCGCCGAAAATTGGCCATTTTTTCGCGCAGCATTACGTAACTTTTCCTATACTACGTATATCACTCCCTGTATACATATGTATACGAGAAAGTAAAAGTGATTCACCGTTATCAAAAATGCAGGTTTAGTGGTCTCGCCAAGGCGAGATGAGACGAATCGGGAACTAGCAAGTAACGATGCTTCCGCGAGGTCGGGGGAGAGGCGTCGACGGTTCCGCGCACGAGGGGGAGGAGCGGGGACGGGGCGGGGACGAAGGCGAGGACGAAGGCGGAACTAGCGCGGGGCGGGCAGCGGCCTCGGTGCCGCTGAGGCGTGGCGCGGGCGGGGCGGCGAGCGGGATGCGCGCTCAAGGTGTTCCACTGCAGCTGGCGCCGCGGGCGGGGCGAGGGCGGGGCGGGGAGGGGCGGGGCGGGGCGGGGGGCCGGTCGCAGTAATTGCTCCGCGAGGCCCGCCCCAGCGCCCGGCCATCGGGGCTGCTCCACTCGCCGCGTCTTTTATGCACTTGCGGGACATGCGGGCGCAGCGGCAAAGAGCTCTCATAACTATGCGGAAACCAGGGCTGGGGAACCAGGTACGACTCGTGTGCTTCACCCTCAGGAAGGTTTAACGCAACCAACTTCAAGAAACCCGAGCTTGTGAGTAGACAGTTCCCCAAATATCCCGTTCCAACTATATACTAAAGAACTTCAACGTCATAAATTATAATTCATTGGACATAAAGTCTGAATAAGATACTAACTACATTTCGAATCTATACCCTTTCGATTCTTGTATATACTAAATCTTGTCTGTTTAAGACACGATTTTACTTTTTATTGCAAACTTCGTGTTTTTCATGCATTCACTAGTCTCATTCCAATGGTAAAAGAATCGTTAAACTCCATACTGCATTTCACGCAAACGGTTACAATCCTTGACCTATTCACAGTTAAGACGTACAATCATGATAGAGAGCGACCACAGTAAGTCCTGACTTATCAAAGTCTAGAAGATCTTCTTTGCTACGATATCTAGTAATATCCAAAACACGAAACCAAGAATCCTCGCCCAACCATCACTAACTCATTCACTTCCATCGTTGGCACTTTTTTTCATTTTTGTTCTCGTCGATTTCAACCGCGTATCCTTTCTTAGTGGTTCACTTTCAATCACCACATCAAACTCACCACTAACTTCTTGGCAAAAACTAAACCGGTCAGTCACGTTTGTGTTATACACACAAGCGCACGCGTCATCATAAAACAAGTGTTTTCGCTCGGATCTCACTCTCACAATTTTAATGTTCAAGAAAGAAAAAAATCAAAACAGCATTTTGCACAACCGCTTTCGACTTGTCTTGTCGACTGTTTGAAAACACGTTCCACAAAACGGTTCCACCATGATAAAAACAGTTAAAAAAGTAGGTTGATAAGAGAAATTGTATACAGTGGATGGATCTGGGTAGGTCCGCTCACGGCCAAATATGACATTAATCATAGGGCTACAACGATGGTTTGATAGGAACATAATGTTTAGTAATTATAAATATGAACGAGTTATTCATGCAGATTATGGCTCGTGGTTATGATTATGGGCCGTGACATGGAATCCCACATTTAAAAATATCCTCTTTGCATTTTTATTTAAAAAATGTAGATCTTCCTCTTCTCCTGAATTGTTGCAGGGTCCGCAACGTGTCCCCGCCGGTGTAAGTCGGTGAAGACGGGGTGGGATAGAACGGGATACAGTCCCCCACGATACTCCAGTTTTTAGTGGCAGAGGTGATGGAATAAGGATAATGGCGAGGAAAGATCGAACTCCCGTTGTAAACAGTGCTGCTTCGGTATTTGCCTGGAAGTGATCAAGGAAACCTCTGATCACAGCATTCTCAAATACTACAAACTCACGTGTTAAACAGATCTCGCAAGGCATTATATTAGCACTATCGGGGTTGGCACTTGTTGAAATGAAATAAAAATAATTTTTTCTGAGTCTATGTGGTGCATAAATGTTTATTATCTGCATTGTTGGAAGAAGCGCAATGATATTTTACCCTTCTGTTTGCATACTGCATTATATTACTTTTCGGGCCTCCGGTCTCGACAGTCCAAAATATTGAATTATTCGACATATTTCTTTTCCCTTCCGAGGCATTCAGATTGGAATAATCTAGATTTATAGCAAAATATTCCATTACATTTCTAGTGAACTTAAAAATTTGTACACTTACTTTTGCACTCCAAGGAACTGTTCGCGATACCACAAGCTACTACCATCGGTCCAATTAAGCTCGTTATTTGTGAGATTTCCTTCAGTTGGTTCCAGGTGGACATTGCTGCAGTACTTTAAATAACAGTGAAATGATTCCTAAAGAACTGCGAGAAAGCGGTCGTCGTTATAAAGGGCGGATCTGGGCTGTAGTGTAATTCCATCGGAGAGACAGATTAATTAGTGACCTAGGGCGCATCAACTGCGAAGGTTATTGGTACTGTAAGTATAGTGCATATGTGTTTTTCGCTGGGGTGATCTTCCCCCGCTGGATGACGATAGACAGAGAGCACAAAGGGGGATAATTTTATAACAAGTAGCTTTATTAAACCTCAAACTTATACAAGTGTCTCAGACTAAATGTTGCATTTTTTGGCTTGTATAGGAGAAGAAAATTATCTATTTTAGTCAATGAACATGTGGATGGATGTTTCATGTAACGAAGTTACACACACGATACTTGTTAGGCAACTCTCCGTGCACTAGTTGTCGTCAGGTCACGTTCTGACACTATCAGCTGTCTAAACTATTCCACGTACCTGCCAAACTTCGGCGCATGCGGAATTGCTTACCAATCGGGGGTAAATGTCATATGTATATCTTAGTTAAATGAAATTTCCGATCACATAGCCATTAGTAAAAATAAACATCTTCGACCCCTTATATGGCCTGGAAGTTTGTAACACTTATTCAGAGACACATGAAGAACCTATAAATGTGAAAGACCAAGGGAACGAGTCAAGAGAGAGAAGAGAAGAGTGAGAGAGAGAGAGAGAGAGAGAGAGAGAGAGAGAGAAAAGAGGAGACATAGAAAGTCAGAGATAAATGAAGATAGGAAAAGAAATATACTGACAAGGACAGAAGAGGAATAGCGACATAAAAATTAGTGTTTGAGAAAATGAAAGAGGAAAGCGTGTATCTCCCCATTTCCTAAGCATCCGCCTTGCCCGCCCATACGTCGGCATCCTACAAGCAAACGGAATCGTAACGCAGGTCCAGCATATTCGTAGCCGTGCTGAGAGCGTTGGTGTCTGTTTGCCGGTCGCGCCCTCGTTCCGAGCTACTGGGCGCAACGCGGAGCACGGGATAATCGGTTCCCAGGTGGCCTCTGGCCCGTCGAGGGCGCTGTTCATCGTTACGCAACGCCCTGGCTAATTGGGAGGCGACCTTCGGTGGATCTTTTTCGACACGTTGGCGGGAATACCTTCGCGCAGTTGATTGCCTGTGTGTGGTGTAATACGAACATTCTTAATGGAATAGTTCCCGAGCTAATCGGTTCGTGACCGAGAGAAGCTGCCGGGAGATTAGGGTCTGTTTCGCATTTGGGGCAACTGGAGGTCTTCGAGAGAAGTTTAGAATTGGGTATGTTGCTTGGTGTTGTTGTGGAACCTTGGATGGGAAGTTGTAGCTTAGAAATCCTTCTACGCTATAACTTGGAGTACACAGTGGAAAGAACGAACAGTGTTTCTGTTACAGTAGTTCATTAGTCAACCTCCGTTCATAAATTGTACCGTACATAAATTCATCATAAAAAATCATTTCAAGGTTTGGGCCAAAACGAAATAAAGCGATGGAAGTTACGTCACAATTTTACGAAATATAGAAAAATCTCAAACTATCAAAATGTTAGCTTATGTAAACAGCAATCATTATTTCATGCGCGGTTTTTAAATTGGGTAATTTGATTTGCTGGAATAATTTTCGCCACTGAAGTTTGCGTGCAATGTCAGTTTCCTGATTTCACTTTACAGGCTCATAAACAGGAATGATGTAGGCAGAGCAGTTTGAGAGCTCGAAACTGGGTTTCAGAATCTACAACAGTGTTAAGTATATTTGAGAGCTTCTTGTAGTCCACTACCAGAAAGGGAGAGGGCACCATTGTTGTTATTTTTCTCCACTTTGGTGGCATTTCGTGCGCAAAGACTTAGTAGATAAATTCACACACGTATAAGATAACCACCTAAATACGTTTTAAAACAAATTTATTATCGAGTCTATTTTTATTTTAATACCTTTCCAGGAATAGTGTTTTTCATTCATGGAAACATCCAGTATATTATGAAATCATGTAAGCATTTCTTTAATATATAATAATCATAATTGCATAATAATAATAATAATAACCACATAAGCATTTATTTATTATATAAGCATTTCATTTATGATAACGAGTAAGCGCCCTTGCAAGAAAATGTTATCTCACATTTTCTTAAACTCACTTAACTTGCTAAAACGTTTCGCTTCATCTCTTCGGAACGCTAAGGAAAGGCAAAGAGAAAGAGGGGAGACAAAGAAGTCAAATGATAGAAAATGACTGAGGGATAATGTAATCGGTGGTGACGCACAAAGGAACAGAGCACATAGAAAGCGTTGCGTAAACAAACATAAGTAAAAGGAGAAAGGTAGCGTTTGGCAAGAAGCTATCCATTTAACATGCCCTCCGCGAGGACGCTTATTTGAGAGCATTTCTCTTAACCGCATGATTCGACGGCGTCTGCTTCGCAACCGCTGCACGGCGCGGGCTGCGGTCGCTCAAAGGCAGCGGCGGGCCACGCCCTCGCCCTCGCCCCCGCCCTCGCCGCTTTCCCAGCGCCGGAGAATCGGGTTCGATCACACTCGCGCGCCGCCCGCGGCCTCTCGCCCCGGGCTCCGTTCCGCGCCGCGCAATTAAAGGCTTCGCGGAGCGCCCGCTTCAGAGAGGGCTGAGGGGAGCGAGAGCGTGCCCGGGCGGCTGCTTCTATCGAAAGGCGACAATCTGTGAGTGGGCGGTTCTAGGGTTCGAGTACCGATAGTAGCAGGATTTTTTACACTAGAGAGCTAGGTCAAATGCAGGCGCTGTCTGGAGGAGAATTCTAGCGGCCGGCTGCTCTGATCGGTAGTTTCTCTTGGTTTCTCTGATCAACACCAGGCGAATGCCGGAGCAGTACCCTAACAAACGGGTCACGGACCGCGCGCAACCTTTCCTTCCTCTTACTAGTCCCATTCTGGCCCTTTACTTACACACATACACACACGTACATGTGATACACTACAACAAATGTCGGGAGACCAGAAGGAAGGTTAGAGCTTGTCCCTGCTGGGGCAGTGTCACGTTGGTCGGGGTATGTAAAATGGGGACCGGAAGGGGAATAAGAGTTAAGCCTATATGTAATTTGAGGACCGACCCAGAAAAGGGTATACGTAAATTGAGGACCGGCTACCTGGTCTTACAGGTAAAAGTGAAAGGTGATCACTGGCGTAGCATAGTGGAGGCCGCAGGGGCGGCCGGCTCCAGGCACACAATAAATAATAATAATAATAATAATAATAATAATAATAATAATTCATATTTAGCCGTGATTTAGGGGAATAAAAATAATAATATTAATAACAACAATAATAATATATTGTAAAAGTTTTAACATCTCATATTTTTGGCGCACCTTCGATTCGGACCCATTGAAATGAGCACGGAATCTTTCATTACTTTCTCTTGACGAATTCTTTAAATTAGTGTATTATAATGAAATACTGCTAATTGTAGCGACTGGCAACACTCTGTACTGACTTGTTGGGATTCCCTGTATTATATTTTGTGCGTAGATTGTTTATGGCTAATATTCAGCGAGAATGACTTCTTTCATATGAAGCATAGTGTTCAATATTGTATAATAACACCTGCAAATTAGATTACAGTACGGAAAGGACCCTTCAGGGAAGTTCGCGACTGAAGCTTCGACAATTCCAAGTTTCATTTACGAATCGTCAATCATCTAATTCACATTAACTTAATCGAATGTATGTGTTTCCAAACTGATTTTAGTGCTCATGAGTACTTTTAGTAAATGTTAAATTATTGAACTTTGTTGAAAAATTATATTGTTCGTGTACGTATAAATTCAACTATGTGAGAATGAAATATTTTATTTAATAGAATTATTAAAATGTAGACGAATAAAGTTGAAGTTAAAGATAGAAGTTTTGCTTTTAATTATATTATTTTCAATAAAAATATAAATAGTATCGGTATCGTTTTAGTTCTAATTGAAAGTTGGTGTTTTGTTTCCAATTCGCGAATAACTGAATCTTGTCGTTCGTCAAGGTACAATCATGACTGGGAAGCAGATTTGATGACCCAAAGCATCGCCAAAAAATCAATAAAATGCTCTGAAAATGTCATAGGAATGCCCTAAAAGCAAAGACAAATGACACAAAAAATGTGATCAAAACCAGTTCCCATGAACAAATCAAGCTGTTGGATATGTTACTGATGTAATCCAGGCTTCTTCTGAAGTTCAAGTAAACTCAGCTTTTAAACTATTGGATTGCAATCTTCTTTACCAGGATATTTGTCATTAGCTATTCCGAAATCGGCAGATCTGCCAATGGACTTGCCGCATACTCCTGCCAGCTGCCATCTATCACCGCCGAAAGTATACTTTTTTTACGTTTTCTTAATTTTTCCGATTACTAATGGTGGAACGGAAATATTATTTTAAGAACATTAAAGAACAGTAAAACTTTGTCCTAAATGTCAATTTTCTTTGAAATATTTGGAGCTATTTTTAAGAAAATGGCGTTTTTTAGCGCTACTGTAAAATTCGAAATTTGAATCTCTTTTTCACAGAAAAGTTTTTAGTTTTCGAAAAACTCCATTGAAAGTCATTTGAAGCACTTTAACTCACAAATAAAACAGTGTTTACAAATAAGTGGAAAAGTGCATATTAACGGTGTTAGAGATCTTGAAAAATACATTTGTCTAATTTTTGAAAACAAGAAAAAAAATGAATTTTACGTCATATCATAGAGTGCAATTTGCTCTATCCCTCTGAAATGTTTGAAGAAAACATTTGGAGCCATTTATGAGAAAATGCCGTTTGAGTGTTTCTGAAAATGCGGAATTTTGAGCTAGTTTTCATAGAAAACGGTTGAGTTTTCGAGAAACATTACTCGGCATTATTTAAAGCACCTGTACTCATAAATGTAATTATGTGAACAAATCGCCGCTAATGTAAATATTAACGACGTGGGATAGAAGTCAAACAATTCATCTCTCAAATATCATCATCAAAATATTCATCACCAGTTCTTTCCCTTTCTGCGTAACATAAGGATTCACTTCCATCTTTGAAGAAACATGAACTATGTTGCTACTTCAAAGCTCGAAAAGCAAATGAGATTATTGTCATCTCTGGACCTCTCGAAGAATATCCGCCTGGCAAGTGAAGGGAAATGAACAAGGGAATGCTGGACAGCAGCGGGGCGGCGGCGGCGGCCCTCTTAATAATGGTTTGGTCCTCAAATTACATATAGTATTAAGAAGTAAGCTTCACGAGATAAGATGAAGGGATTATTTGGTCCCCATTTTACATACGCCCACGTTGGTGGGTGAAATGGGGAAAACACCGGATCTCACCATCCAGCAAAGAAGGACACTGTCACCTCCCTCGTGTTAAAACATGTACTGAACTTACGGGACTAATGACCAATGGCAGTTGAAGTGCTCGGAACTACGAAATAATAACGCACTCAATTAAGAAGCTAGGTTGGCTGTGGCGACGACTGTCTCGAAGGGGGTGACGGTGGTAGCTGTGATGGTGGTGGAGAACGATGGCTTCGGCTGTTGCAGCGTAGGTGATGTGCATTCGAAGCCGGCGGGGACGAAAGTGGCAGCAGCATTGGTGATGTTGGAGGTGGCAGATTCAGAATCGGCGGAGACGGAGATGGCTGACTGAGATGTCGACTGACTGAGATGTCAATAGTAGCGATGGTTGCGAAAGTGACTACGACTGCGGCTGATGAGGAAGAGGTGGTGATTGTGACGATGGCAGTGGCAGAGGTAGCGGGGATGGAATTGGGGCGACAGTGGTAGAGATGGTCGCAAAGGTGATTGCGTGGGACGTTGTGGTAGTGGCGGTGGCTGTGGGTGGTGTGGAGGTGAGGCGGCAGGTTGAGGAAGCGGCGGTAGAGGAGGTGAAGAGGAACTGGGGAAACGGCGATGGAGCCAGTAACGAAGACGGCGGTGGGGAAGGCAGCCATTGTGGCGACACCTGCAGCTGGGGAGGCGAAGGTATCGATGGTGGTGGAGGTGGAGGCTTTCGGTCGAGACGAAAGTGGTGGCGGAGATGGCGGCGTGGTTGGCACCGAAGACGGTGCCAACCGTGTTATCGACGGATGCAGTTTAGGTGTGGATGTCGGCGATATTGACAGCGGCAGCGGCCGTGATGATGTGGCAGTGGATGCGATGGTTACGGAGAGACTTTGGGGGGAGGGAATGGCAACGAGGGGTGCAGAGGGGGGCGATCGCGTGGGTGGCGGATGCGGCATAATTGGAGGTAATGGAAGGGAAAGAGACGGAACCTAGGGCGGAGGCGACGTCTTAGGCGGAGTTCTTAGCGGCGGCGGTAGCAGTGGCAGAGGCGACTGCTGAAACATGAGCGTACGAACGCAGGTATTACGAAGCTAAAGAGCTTTGGAGCTCCTGAGTGGGAAAGTCGAAATATATTTTAAGCACGAAGATGAGTTTAGATCTCTGCAATCGTGAATGGCTTCTTTTGTTCAAACACTTGTGGTATGGTAGTGGTTGTGGTTTTTTGTTGTTTTGAACAAGAAAAATAATTTCAAGTTACTTCTTTCCGAAATGTATAGTATTTATTTTAGTCTGAAAGTAACAAATATCAAAGAAGGAACGTTCAGCTCTATTTTCATTAGATGTAGATTTCATAGTACAATAGTATACACTACCATCATAGTAACTGTACATTAGATAATGACGTTTGAATATTATTCGCAAGTTATTATAAATTACATAAACGCAGCTGATTCATACACGCTCACACAGAAATTTTGAGAGATATAATCACAATATATCGAAGACATTTTGTTTTAATTTTTATATTTATTACGTTCACAACTTAAATGCTTCTACATGCGTGGCTGTCTGGAAACCGCAACGTCCTTATCAAAGTTGTCAAGGTTTCAACAGTCAAAACGGCTTGCGTCTTTCTTCTAGGTGACGTGAGCAGAGGTGGGCTGGGCAGGGGTTTATGAACGCTGTGCCCCCTCTCCACTCCGCTATAAATTGTTGGGGGTGGAAACACTTCCTGCCCATTCAAAGGCTATTCGGGACTACGAACCATTTGATTGTTCTTTGCCATAGAGATTGACTGGGGGAGGGGGAAATGACCAGAATGATTTCACGTTGCTTTCTACGGTTTTTAGATCAGCCGTCCCTGACCTGGGGATAGACGCACCGTTTGAAGGCACTCCTAACCGTGAGAACCGACGGCACTGGGACTATCTACTGATTTCGCCATATCTGGCCGCCCTCAATTACTTCAGCCGGCAGGTCAAGATGGGTGTGGCACATGAAGCCATACGTGAAAGATTATTAAAAAACGAAAACTAAAATGAATATGGATAAACAGAGGAAAAAGGAAAAGAAGAAATTAAGTACAGAGATAAATTAAATTATTTTTAAAATCACAGGGCTTTGACTCGGATCAGATCAATTAGAGAATATATTTTGGATAAAATCCTATGAATAGTTCAGGCCATGGTGTTGTTCCAAAACACGTTTGCAGTATCAGCGGACAACAAAACGTGCATTTTCTTTTAAATCACGAAATAAATTTTTAGCGGCATTGCAGGACTACGCATCTATATATACGTACGTATACAAGAAAGTATAAATAGAATTATGTATAATAGTAATTTTTTAAAATCCATTACTTTCGAAACTATTTTGTACATAACACCCTTTATCGAGCAAACAGATATAAAAGTCGAAGCTAGTTCTTCCTAGCCTGCGTAGGCAGACATCACGTATGGGATGCGACTGACACCAGCGTACGGTGTTGAACCGGAGAATTCTAGTGTGCTACTGACTGCAAAACCTTAACAGCAAAATTATTGCCTTCAGAATTATGTACCAGGAGGTCCTAATGTCCGAGTCTTGATGGTAATGACTATTCGCCACTAGTATGCTGATAGTAGTGTGACACTATTAGTAGGCTTTAGCAGTCGTCAGGAGGAGAATTCTAGCAGCCGACTGTTCTGATCGGTAGTTTTCTGTGGCTTCTCCGATCTACACCAGGCGATTGCTGGAGAAATGCCCTAACAAACCACTGGCCGCACGCGAACTTTCCTCTTCCTCGTCTTTTCGTCTAACCTTACACATAGACACACATACTTAATTGCACAACGCTACCACACACATCGAAAGATCAGACGGGAGTTGGCTTAGAGGTTGTCCGGGCAGGAGCAACGGGCCGCTGGGGGGAGGCGTGCAGAGGCAAGCCGTCGTGGAGGTCTGCGCTGGATATCCCCATCCAGTGGGAAGGAACACCGCCACCTCCCACATTAAAACATTCATTGTAGTGTGTACGAGTTGCAGTTGATTGCTCGGGAACGTCACTGAAACAAAGATATTCTACGTGTAGCGGAAGTCAAAAAGAAAAATAGTACTTTAACTAATTTTCTTCGATTTTGTCATAGCGGCAAACGGGGCTTAAGCATCATTTGATACCACTGCAGTGCCTTCGATCGGGAAAGCCACGGGTTCGAGTCCTGATGAACGGGCCACTGATCGCGCGCGATCTTTTCTTCCTCTTCCTTGTCCTTTCCCCATCCCTTAATTACACACGCACACACATGCACTTCACTAACACACCTGCCGGGAGACTGGTCTGGAGCTCACAGCTTGTCCCGGCTGGGGCGGTATCACACTGGTGGGAGGTACCTGTTTGGGGAAAACATAAGGACGGGGTCCTAAGGGGTTTGGGGGACGTACGTCGGCGCCAGATCTCGCCAGCCAGTAGGAGAGGATGACCGCCATCCCCCGCGATTAAAACATACCACACTTACGGGACTACTTCTTAGCAGTTGACGCGCGCGGAATCCCCAATCCATCAATCGATTTTGTGGTGAGTTGGAACCTTGCCATTGCGAAGGGTCGATCAATTGCCGCTCCCGGAATCGAGAGCCGCTCGCGTGGCGGAGAGCGCATTCCTCGGCGGAGGCGCGGAGAGCGCCCGGGAGGCCGAGGCCGCGGCGGCGGCGTCGGAGGTCGCGCCGCGTCGCGGGGCGTCGTGGCGGATGCCGCTCCAGATTCCGCGCCGGAGAGGGCGGCGCGGGGCGGCCTCGGCGGCAGGCCTTGGCGCGCCGCGCCCTCCCACACGCCGGGCGCCCTTCTGCTCCCGTGCTGGATGGCGCTTGGTGGCGAAGCATATCTGATCGTTATTTTGTTTACGGACGCGTCAGCTGCTCTCGTTGGCTCAGTGCATCAACCTATGTAACTGCAGTCCCTCTGACCGGGAGGCCCTAGGTTTGAGTCCCGGCGGCTACAGGATTTTCGACACTAGCTTGTCAGCTAGGTCGAATTCAGTTGCTGTCTGGAGGAGAACTATATTGGCCGGCTGCTCTGATCGGTATTTTTCCGTGGTGTCTCCGATCAACACCAGGCGAATGCCGGAGCAGTATCCTCACAAACGGGACACGAAACGCGCGCGATCTTTCCTTCCTCTTCCTGGTCCTATCCTCACCCCTTACACACACACACACACACACTAACATGTATTACACCACCACACATGCCGGGAGACCGGTCGGAAGCTTAGAGCTTGTCCCGGCTGGAGCGGTGCCCCTCTGGTGGGAGGTACCTGGTTAGGGGAAAACCCTGCTTTGATTGGCAGTTTTGCGTGATTCCTCCAATCAGTACCAGGCGATTGCCTGGCAGTATTCTAACAAATGAGTCATAGATACCGCGCATTTTAACACACACACACGTACATGAACCACACTTGTCAGGAGATCAGTCTCGGGTAGGGCTCACCTCGCTTCCTAGAGGCTAGGGGACACCTGGAGAGGGACTTCCCCTACAAGCGGGTAGGTCTGCGCCGGATCTCATCGTCTAGCGAGGGAGGGATGCTGCAATCTCCCGGGATAAAACATTCAGTGCACTATTAGGTCTAATTACTACGCAGTTGACGTGCCCGGAAACATCAATTAATGAATTAATAATATTATGGAACTAATGACCAGAGCAGCTGATTGATTGTTCGTGATTTCGGGCGCGTCAACTACTTAGGTAATTAGTCCTGTAAGTGTAGAGCGTGTTTTTCTCTCGGGAGGTGACGACGATCTTTCCCCGCTGGATGGCGAGATCTGGTGTCGACCTACCGTCAACTAGCAGGGTTTTCCCCTAACCAGGTATTTCCCACCAGAGGGGCACCACTCCAGCTGGGACAAGCTCTAAGCTCCCGACCGGTCTGCCGGCATGTGTAATAGTGTAGTGCATGTTAGTGTAAGTGTGTGTAAGTAAGAGGTAAGGATAGGATAATATTTTTATTTCACAGAATAATTTGTTAACTATGTTAAAATTATGTGTATTTTCAGCACTTAAAATTACTATTAGTATGAATATTTAAAAGTCATTATCTAATTTTAAAATTACTTATTGGTAGATAATTGTGTCTTTTGAACAGGGAAAGATTACCTGCTTTTACCCTCTTCGTCATTGTTGATACACTGTGCATTACAGCAATAAAAATATAATGAAATGCCTGAGCTAACCTCCGGGGTCATCATCCATCAGTAAACAACGAAAAGGTCATCAGCGATAATCGGGAAAGTTTTGCCCTTAATAAAGCTTCTCGTGCAGCCACTTTTTGTAGCAACAGTGAGAAATGAGAAACCTATTCCCAATTTTTTACTTATTTCAATAATCATGTACTGTTAGGAAAACACGAAATAAATTGTACAATTTTGTCTTTGTTATTATACTAGACATTACTACATCAGATAACAATTAACAACGGTATTAACAGAAACAATTCATAGTATTCAAAACCAATTTTCCTCTCGAGATCAGCCAGACCTCAGTAATATGTGGCATACATATTTTTCGTAATGCAAAGAACAAAAGAAAGTAAGCTGAATTGTGCCAGAGATAGTTTGACATTTTAGAAATTAGTATCACTCTTTGTGAATACTCAAAGAAACAACGTTTAGTCATTTCTTCTTAGAGGCTACTTCATTACCTATTCGCGAAGAAAAGATTTTTCCTCAGGCTACTAGAATTTCCTCACCCATTCACAATTTAAAACCAGGCGATTTGGAACAGAGACTAAGTATCGTTTTCGGGGTTCTATTTTATTTAATAATACTAATTAAAGAAAAAATCGAATATATAAAAATCAATGTTTGCTTATTTGTATTTTCCATTATTCCATTCCATTATTATCCACGTCTGGAAGTAAGGGAGACATGTGGTGACTATAACGTATCCCCTTCACAGAACTTAGCTTGCTTGGCCTGCCTAAGCTTTTTCTTTTCTTACTCAGCTATAGAAACAAAGACGATTTGTATAAGAAAGCTACAGCTTCTATTTTGCCCCGGTCGGCAATCGAACCCGGTACCTTATCACAAGTAGCTGTCCATGAGCCACCCGAGTGGCTTATCGAGTTTAAATAATATCTACCTTTCTTTGCGGACCTTTAAGATGTCACGTATCACTGTTGCTCTGTGAAGCATTGGTTGCCGACCACTGTTCGCAACGGGAACGCTGACCGCTCTGTAATGCGCTGAAAAGACATTAACTCCCGGTCCATAAAACCGGACATTTCCCGCCTCTGAATAACAAGCGCATAATGAGAATATACTGTGCGAGGGAGAATGCGTTCCCATGCAAGGCAGCAGTTCCGCCTTTTCTGCAGCGACTTTCTGCATTTCCCGTGGACGACCTCTGAACGCCGCGCCGTTGGCCCATACATCATTCATCTCGTCAGCTGTCAGCGGTGGGAGTGATGAACAGGCAGTGAGCTTCCCAGCCCCCGGCTCCCCTTTTACCATCCTGCAGTCATAGAACCCTGTTCCCTCTCGGTGCTCTGAATCAGCATATTTTAAAATGTTCTCCATTCTTACGAGTTTTTGTGGCCACTGTCGGGCAAATGGAATGGAAGGAAAGGTAACTAGCCGTTCTGAATAAGAATGAAGGCGGAGAATTTGTGTGGCATATATTTTTGTCATAAAATGAAGTAATGAAATAAGCGTTCTTGAGGATGAAAACGTGAAGTAAGCATTGGGTTGTAAAATAAAACAATGGTCTTAGAGAAGCTGTTATAGAAGAGAAAATTGCTATAAAAGCAGACAAATCGCAAAAACATTTCTGAATGGAAGAAAGAATTCTTCAGCGTAACAAAGTTCATCCTTATTACAATTGTTTAGATGCACAGATTAAACCACAGAACTGAGTTCTCGTGTGTTATGATGTGAACGCGAGGATGATTTTTAAGCAGGTAGAAAGGAAAATGATACAAAAGCGATGCCTGGATGTATGATTTTTCCTTCGCTTATGAATAGTAAATCCAGTTGCAGCTATCATTGAAAATGATTTGACGTCCACAACATGATTCATTGGTATTATCACATTTTTAATTGTCTGGGAATCATCGAGGTGTTTCCGATTATTTTGGTTAACTCATCAAAATCACTATGAGTACATTTTCAAGCATACAACTCCCTCGTTTGACTGCTAATGTGACAATGCCTTGCCCCTCTTCAGCTTCCTGAATTTAATCTTGTCAAGGTAGTTCAAAACCTGTAACAGAAAGCCTCGATATCTCTTTCTCTATTGATGTCTTATCTCATCCTCGATTTCCAATGCCCTAAGCACAAGCACGCTCACGCATACATAGAACGCTTTACTAAGCTCTGATAAGCATAAATTATTGGCAATAAATGCACGAAAAAAGGTCAATTTTTCTTATGGAACTGTCTCTTAGAAAATTAGAAAGTGGATGCTGTTCACGTAGTTTAGCTGGTCATTTTTACCGCAGTACTCCTGGGAGAAGTTGGATGATTTATTGTATCGACAGCCTTCATTGGAATCTGCGCTATGGTATGATTTGGTTCAGTAACCATGCGCCTTTAAGCGATGACAAAATGAGAGGAGTTACTGCATCACGGAAGTTTCCTGATAAACTAGTTATCAAGAGAGGTTATGAAAGTAAGTGAGAGATACTGATTTAGAGAACAGTGATGCATGAGACAGTTTGAGAATGTCGTTCAATAATATATCATTCTGAATCCTGACAGGACTCTCACCTTAAAAAATTAAATTGTATCTTAGATTGTATCCTTTACAGCTTAGAATAGCAGCATAAAAACTAATTATTTTTCCGTGACATCGAAATAATTTAATTCATTTCGTGACGGTGAGTTCGTGGTGTGGGTGATGATTTGAGTGGATCTCATTTTTTTTGTTCAATCTCAATTCAAGAGTCTCTTTTTACAGTTTTCCCAATAAATTCTGTGTATTGAATGAAGTGTTTCGTGAAACTTCTGAAATATTTTGGGTTGAACTTGTGTCATTGTACTTATCCCTCGCAAAAACCTCATAGAATAATTTTATTTTTGGAAACAGTGGTTTCGCTTGTGCTGCTACTTAGATGTCGCTACTAATTCAACTTAGAACACTTATCTCGGAACATCCAAAATACAGATTAATATTTGTTTCCTTTTTTGAGAAACATAATTTGCGTGAAAATAGGAGACATGTGCTCCAGATAAGTTAAAAATCGTAAGAGAAAATAATAAATCAGTAATTAAGATAAACGCATTATAATAGGAAAATGCCTATATTATTTGTGTAAGATACCTTTTGCGGCTGCCAAGCACAACCAATCTCAATAAAAAAGGCATCATAAGAAAGACTTTCATGGAGAGGTCATTAATTGTTCTTTCAATTTATAAATATTAACATTTGTTGAAAAACGGATGTAAATGTCTCTTAAGTAAGCGTTTAACTCGATGCATAAATTATTTAGAATAGCCTGACATACAATTTTTTCTCACAGGATTTTACCGTGAGCTCACAAGAAACAATTCATAAGCACACAAGCACAGACAGCTCATAAGCACAATATGCGCTCACGAATTGACGTTTCTTTCAAAGTGAAAATTTGGGGAATTAATTCAATATTAATGGGTGTGCTCGATTATGTCTTTTCAGAAATTACTTTCATATTGATCAAAGAATAAGCGTGAATCGCAATCGAAGACCAGAAAGGTAGAAAACCGGAATGAAACTGTCCGTCTCAATAAGGGCAGAGCGCACTAGTAAATAATGCAGAAATAATGTTTACGGTAAATTAAGGAAGAACGAGAGTTTTTCGGGTTCTGAATTTTCTATTTGACAGCTGATGCAATTATCAATTTGGATGGATTCTGCAAGATATCAGCGGTTTTCTCGTTACCGCTGATTGCAGCAACATACTGTATATCACGCAGCAATCCCTAACCTGTGTTCACGCCATCAATAATGACGTTCTCGTAAGAACGGATTGAAATTGCTCGTCGCAACAGATGTATCGGGGCTGGTCTATTATGCCAATGTGATCGACTATGTCGATCTCAACGATGTTGATTGATTATGTAAATATCTGTTAATTATTTTTTGAGGTATTAATCTAGTTTTGTTTGATAATGAAGTCAATCATATTGAATTCGTTAATTATGTCGATCTAAACGATTATGTGGACTTCACCATTTTGGTAGATATTGTTGATCATGAGAACCTTATAGATATTGGTAATGTTAATGAAGTCCATCATGTTGATCTTGGTGATTACGTACATCTGGTTGATTACGTCGATTAGATTATACGAGTACTTATTACGATATGATATTATACTTCTCTCCCATACGTACCAGAGTTATGACAGTTTTTGACAGTAAAAATTCAAATCAATAAGCCAGGTAGAATACGCCGATCATTTCGTTGTAGTCGATTATATTAACAAAATTGATCTAACTGACCGCGCGCCTTCCTCTGCTTGTCGTATCTTTCGCCGTTACTAACACACACACTTACATGAAATATACTATCACACATGTCGGGAGCTTGGGGTGAGGACGATGCCTCGATGTGGGAGATGAATAGCGGGAGAATTTCTCACAAGACCTGTAGGTCGGCACCGGATATCACCGTGCAGCTGGGAGGAACAGCGCCACCTCCCGAAACAGCGAAAAAACATTCACTGCATCTTTGGTACTAATAGCCACACACATGACGTGCTGGGAAACATCAATTAGTGCATTAACAAAAGCGCCAAGAAGCGCGCGTGCTTCCCTTATGCCTGGTCCCTTCTCTCCCGTTACACACACTTCCTTATATTTATATGCACTATATCACCACACATGTTGGGAGTTTAGAGTATATCCCGGCTGGGGTGATGCCCCACGGGGAGATACCTGGAGGAGGAACCTCGCAATCCAACGGGTAGGTCGGCGCCGGATCTCGTGGGAAGAGGAACACCGCTACCCGGCGGAATACGACACGCACTACATTACCGGGACTAGTAATGTGACGCACGCTGGAGCAGACACACAAAATAATCAACCAAATGACGCCGGAAACACAATAATAACTAGGGAGCGGATTTTTATGCTCTAAAAAATCTTGAAATATGCTTCCAAAAATGTGTATTTATGACTTAAAAATTATGAAATATTCACTTAATATGAAATTAAAATTAACAATATTTCATTTCCAGTTCAAACTTTTCTTGATAAGATTCAGGAGAAGCATGGTTGGAATGGAATGATATATGTTTTTGCAAACAATATAATCTATCTTACTTCGCGGGAGAAATAATTGAAATAAATATTCACCTAAAGTATGTCTTGTTGCATTTATTCTGCCTGATTTAAAAAAATATTATATATAGAACCTACAAGTATTTTATCATCTACAGAAAAAATAAAAACAAACGCAAACTGTGACAAGCTCTTTCGAATTAATGAATGCTCACAAATAAAAAGATTTAAAAAAAAGATGAAACGTTTTAGAGAAAAGGCTCTATTTTAATAAAATATGCAAAA
Source organism: Acheta domesticus (assembly GCA_031308135.1). Classification (NCBI taxonomy): domain Eukaryota; kingdom Metazoa; phylum Arthropoda; class Insecta; order Orthoptera; family Gryllidae; genus Acheta; species Acheta domesticus. The sequence goes on from JAHLJT010009355.1 coordinate 89,522,804, forward strand.
TATGCGCTACGAATATGTACCAACAGGAAATATCGGCCAAATATGCACAAATATGCACTAACATATTAATGTATATAGCATCGTATTCTAACCAAATGTAACGAAATTTCACTTAGCTATTCCCTGAAGCAACGGCCAAAAATATGCAAAATCATAGAAATCCGCTCCCTAATAATAAGCAACCCAGAGCGTTCGAATGGGTGCTTACGTGCTTTGCTTCGCTGTGCGCAGTGGCCCACGTGGTGCGCGCCGGCTGCTACATGCGCCTGGAGGCGTCCGAGGGCTTCCTGGACTCGCCCAACTTCCCCGGCGACTACCCGCCCGCGCTGGACTGCTGCTACGACATCGCGCGCCCGTCGCCCCGGCACTGCGGCGTCAAGCTCTACGGTGAGTCCTGCGCTGCTCGCCCATCTACAGCCCAGTCAAATTAGAATAAGAACAGGTGGTGGAAGGAAAGAAATCCCGGAGTTTTTAAACTTGGTATAATTGTTCGTTGGTTTGTTTGAAGGGGCTTGCAGTAAAGAAATACCCAAAAACATTTGAAGTCTGTTTTCTTTAAAAGGGTTAATTTTACAATAAAACCTTACAGGAACGTTTTTGAAGAAAATTTTGTGTATATTAATCTTCATTAGGATTGATAGTAATGGAGATACATGCACGTTGCAAAACGTTGAAAAAAACACATTTAAACTCTCCTCCTCAGATCTCTCCCCACACATCAGGATTGTTAGTATACTGTGTTGGTAAGTACCAACAAACAATAATGCAACAGTTCCAAAACTCAAAGAGCTTTTTCACTCGAGTTGTTGAATTTGACTGAGCTACTATGCGGCTACGCGGAGATTTGTGTGATAAATGTGAGCGATTACACTTGTGAAGAATAAGAGCGACGTTACATAAAAACTCATTTACAAGTACATCACAATAGAAAAGTGAAACGTACTGCTATGCCAAAATCAAATGCATCTGTAGCATATTCAACAAGTTATACTTAGTTACCAGATACGTCCTTTGACTTATTCAAGAGTTCGTGATCGCACCTAACACATTTTCATTTGGCATTACGTACAAAATTTACTGCGTATAAAATGGACTACGTAATAAAGTTGAGTGCTCGAGCATCAACTTTACAATGAAAGCTTCTTGCCCTGCGCAAGTGACCCTTGCCCTGACATGTGGATTAAACCGGGCTAATAATAATAATAATAATAATAATAATAATAATAAATAATAATAATATATAATAATAATAATAATAATAAAACTGACTATCAACACACGCACTACAGTGGAATGAAAATAGTAAATTAAAACGAATTAAATAAATCAACCTTCTACCTCATATCCTATAGGTTTTTGAAAAAATGTCTGGGATAGTTCCCGTAATGAGCTCTTTGCAGCCATATGTTTACTATTTATCTACATGATTGGAACATCTATGGTTATTAAACAATTTAGATCTGCTACGCTATGATTTTCATTTCTAATGCATGTGTATACGAGATGCCAAGCTCGTATTTCTTAATTCGTGTAATACAGTAAACCTTCTTTAGCACGAGCACGCTTAACAGAATTTCTTTCTCCGTATCACGAACAAAATTCCCCACAAAGGGATTACGGAATACGGATATTTGTAACTACTCGGTAACACGATATTTATAACACAAACTCGATTATTTCTGTCCCTTGGAATTCGTGTTAACGAGAATTTACTGTAGTTGTAAATAAATTCTAAATAAATTTTCGACATTCGGCGGATTCCCGTTTTGGAGTTGAGCAAAGAGCAAACATCATTTCTAGCCTCCACGTCCATCAGTGTTCACTACTTAAGAGCTCATTAACAATGAAACGTAAACAAAACCGTAAACTTCAACCCAACATACTGCTGCCTTATTAGTTACAGAAACATTCACAACTGTACACAAGGACAGAAGCCACATACACATGAGTCTGAAGTATATAAAATTACGCGATTCCTCGCTTTCACATTCACGCCGATTGAAAAACATTACACTATTTTCTGAGTAAGGACATTCAAAGAATTTCTTCTACGTTTTATTCTTCTACGGTTCTTATTCCTTAACTATGCAGTTTTCCAAGAGGAAGATGTATTCCATTACATTCATTCAGTGCAGCAATTTATTCATGCAATCGTGTTAGTATATTTAACTTGGAATTAAAAAAATATGAGTCATGTACATTACATACGACTGCGAGTGAAGTATCGTGCACCGTAACACTATCATAAAATTTGAGATCGCGCACGCGCAAGGTTCAAAAGTGGTTCCATATCCTATTCGATGTGGTGATATATCTACGAAGCCTTCGAGAAAGAGACCTCAACGCCCGTGATTGGGGATATATAAGAAGCGTCCGCAGCTAATCGCATTCCCTTAGCTTCAGCAACAATTTGCAATCAATAGGAGAACTTTTTAAAGCATTTTCGGCCAATAGCCAGGGTGATCATGTATTAAGTCAGCGCGTCTACCTAACTGAAACACACTAAAATGCAAATGACGTTGGTCAAGTAGGTATAGATGCGTCGTTATTAACTAAAAATGCTAGTGAAGTTCCTTCATTCATGGCATAAATGAAGTGTGCAGGTAGTAGCACAGGAGTCATGATGCCTCGACACCGGAGTTGACATTCCTT
>JAHLJT010009355.1:89526455-89593408 GCA_031308135.1 Acheta domesticus
TTCTTTGCTACGATATCTAGTAATATCCAAAACACGAAACCAAGAATCCTCGCCCAACCATCACTAACTCATTCACTTCCATCGTTGGCACTTTTTTTCATTTTTGTTCTCGTCGATTTCAACCGCGTATCCTTTCTTAGTGGTTCACTTTCAATCACCACATCAAACTCACCACTAACTTCTTGGCAAAAACTAAACCGGTCAGTCACGTTTGTGTTATACACACAAGCGCACGCGTCGTCATAAAACAAGTGTTTTCGCTCGGATCTCACTTTCACAATTTTAATGTTCAAGAAAGAAAAAATCAAAACAGCATTTTGCACAACCGCTTTCGACTTGTCTTGTCGACTGTTTGAAAACACGTTCCACAAAACGGTTCCACCATGATAAAAACAGTTAGCAAAGTAGGTTGATAAGAGAAATTGTATACAGTGGATGGATCTGACTAGGTCCGCTCACGGCCAAATATGACATTAATCACAGGGCTACAACGATGGTTTGATACGAACATAATGTTCAGTAATTAGAAAGATGAACGAGTTATTCATGCAGATTATGGGCCGTGACATGGAATCTCACATTTAAAAAAATCCTCTTTGTATTTTTATTTAAAAAATGTAGATTTTCCTCTTCTCCTGAATTGTTGCAGGGTCCGCAACGTGTCCCCGCCGGTGTAAGTCGGTGAAGACAGGGTGGGATAGAACGGGATACAGTCCCCCACGACACTCCAGTTCTTAGTGGCGGAGGTGATGGAATAAGGATAATGGCGAGGAAAGTTCGGACTCCCTTTGTAAACAGTGCTGCTTCGGTATTTGCCTGGAAGTGATCAAGGAAACCTCTGATCACAGCATTCTCAAATACTACAAACTCACGTGTTAAACAGATCTCGCAAGGCATTACATTAGCACTATCGGGGTTGACACTTGAAATGAAATAACACTATTTTTTTCTGAGTCCATGTGGTGCATAAATGTTTATTATATGCATTGTTGTAAAAAGCGCAATGATTTTTACCCTTCTGTTTGCATCCTGTATCATATTACGTTTCGGGCCTCCGACCTCGATATTCCGAAATATTGAATTATTCGACATATTTCTTTTCCCCTTCCGAGGCATCCAGGTTCGAATGATCTAGATTTATAGCAAAATATGCCATTACATTTCTAGTGAACTTAAAAATTTGTACACTTACTTTTGCACTTCTAGGAACTGTTCGCGATACCACAAGCTACTGTAGAACTCCAGTTGGAAACCATCGGTCCAATTAAGCTCGTTATTTGTGAGATTTCCTTCAGTTGGTTCCAGGTGGACATTGCTGCAGTAATTTAAATAACACTGAAATGATTCCAAAAGAACTGCAAGAAAGCGGTCGTCGTTATGAAGGGCGGATCTGGGCTGTAGTGTAATTCCATCGAAGAGATAGATTGATTAGTGACCTAGGACGCATCAACTGCGAAGGTTATAGGTACTGTAAGTATAGTGCATATGTGTTTGTCGCTGGGGTCATCTTCCCTCGCTGGATGACGATACCCTACCGGTCGGCTTCCGGAGTTTTCCTTAACCAGGTATCTCTCACTAGCGGGGCACCGCTCGAAGTTCGAAGTTCTCGACAGGGCACCCAGCGTGTGTGTGCATGCTACTGTAAGTGTGCGTAAGGGGTGAGGATAGAACAAGGGAGAGGAAGGAAAGATCGCACACGGTCCGGGGCCAGTTTGCTAGGGTAATGCTCCGGCATTCGCCAGATGTTGATCAAAGAAACTACAGAAACAACTGGCCAGAGCAGCCTGCTGCTAGAATCCTTCTCCAGATAGCAGCTGAATTCGACCTAGCTCTCTAGCTAGTGTCGAAAATCCTACCGCCGTCGGGACTTGAACCCTAGGACGTCCCGGTCGGAGGCACTGCAGTGACATCAATTGATGCCCAGAGCAGGTCTGAGTGGTAAATATATAAATGGATAGATAGATAGAGAGCACAAAGGGAGATATTTTTATAACAAGTAGCTTTATTAAACCTCAAACTTATACAAGTGTCTCAGACTAAATGTTGCATTTTTTGGCTTGTATAGGAGAAGAAAATTATCTATTTTAGCCAATGAACATGTGGATGGATGTTTCATGTAACGAAATTACACACACGATACTTGTTAGGCAACTCTCCGTGCTCTAGTAGTCGTCAGGTCACGTTCTGACACTATCAGCTGTCTAAACTATTCCACGTACCTGCCAAACTTCGGCGCATGCGGAATTGCTTACCAATCGGGGGTGAATGTCATATGTATATCTTAGTTAAATGAAATTTCCGATCACATAGTCATTAGTAAAAATAAACATCTTCCACCCCTTATATGGCCTGGAAGTTTGTAACACTTATTCAGAGACACATGAAGAACCTATAAATGTGAAAGACCAAGGGAACGAGTTAAGAGAGAGAAGAGTGAGAGAGAGAGAGAGAAAAGAGGAGACATAGAAAGTCAGAGATAAATGAAGATAGGAAAAGAAATATACTGACAAGGACAGAAAGAGGAATAGCGACATAAAAATTAGAGTGTTTGAGAAAATGAAAGAGAAAGCGTGTATCTCCCCATTTCCTAAGCATCCGCCTTGCCCGCCCATACGTCGGCATCCTACAAGCAAACGGAATCGTAACGCAGGTCCAGCATATTCGTAGCCGTGCTGAGAGCGTTGGTGTCTGTTTGCCGGTCGCGCCCTCGTTCCGAGCTACTGGGCGCAACGCGGAGCACGGGATAATCGGTTCCCAGGTGGCCTCTGGCCCGTCGAGGGCGCTGTTCATCGTTACGCAACGCCCTGGCTAATTGGGAGGCGACCTTCGGTGGATCTTTTTCGACACGTTGGCGGGAATACCTTCGCGCAGTTGATTGCCTATGTGTGGTGTAATACGAACATTCTTAATGGAATAGTTCCCGAGCTAATCGGTTCGTGACCGAGAGAAGCTGCCGGGAGATTAGGGTCTGTTTCGCATTTGGGGCAACTGGAGGTCTTCGAGAGAAGTTTAGAATTGGGTATGTTGCTTGGTGTTGTTGTGGAACCTTGGATGGGAAGTTGTAGCTTAGAAATCCTTCTACGCTATAACTTGGAGTACACAGTGGAAAGAACGAACAGTGTTTCTGTTACAGTAGTTCATTAGTCAACCTCCGTTCATAAATTGTACCGTACATAAATTGATCATAAAAAATCATTTCAAGGTTTGGGCCAAAACGAAATAAAGCGATGGAAGTTACATCACAATTTTACGAAACATAGAAAAATCTCAAACTATCAAAATGTTAGCTTATGTAAACAGCAATCATTATTTCATGCGCGGTTTTTAAATTGGGTAATTTGATTTGCTGGAATAATTTTCGCCACTAAAGTTTGCGTGCAATGTCAGTTTCCTGATTTCACTTTACAGGTTCATAAACAGGAATGATGTAGGCAGAGCAGTTTGAGAGCTCGTAACTGGGTTTCAGAATCTACAACAGTGTTAAGTATATTTGAGAGCTTCTTGTAGTCCATTACCAGAAAGGGAGAGGGCACCATGTTGTTATTTTTCTCCACTTTGGTGGCATTTCGTGCGCAAATACTTAGTAGATAAATTCACACAGGTATAGGATAACCACCTAAATACGTTTTAAAACAAATTTATTATCGAGTCTATTTTTATTTTAATGCCTTTCCAGGAATAGTGTGCTTTCATTCATGGAAACATCCAGTATATTATGAAATCATGTAAACATTTCTTTAAGATATAATAATCATAATTGCATAATAATAATAATAATAACCATAAAAACATTTATTTATTATATAAGCATTTCATTTATGATAACGAGTTAATGCAGCCCTTGCAAGAGAATGTTATCTTACATTTCTTAAACTCACTTAACTTGCTATACGTTTCACTTCATCTCTTCGGAACACTAAGGAGAGGCAAAGAGAAAGAGGGAGACAAAGGGACTGAGGGATAATGTAATCGGTGGTGACGCACAAAGGAACAGAGCACATAGAAAGCGTTGCGTAAACAAACATAAGTAAAAGGAGAAAGGTAGCGCTTGGCAAGAAGCTATCCATTTAACATGCCCTCCGCGAGGACGCTTATTTGAGAGCATTTCTCTTAACCGCATGATTCGACGGCGTCTGCTTCGCAACCGCCGCACGGCGCGGGCTGCGGTCGCTCAAAGGCAGCGGCGAGCCACGCCCTCGCCCCCGCCCTCGCCCTCGCCGCTTTCCCAGCGCCGGAGAATCGGGCTCGATCACACTCGCGCGCCGCCCGCGGCCTCTCGCCCCGGGCTCCGTTCCGCGCCGCGCAATTAAAGGCTTCGCGGAGCGCCCGCTTCAGAGAGGGCTGAGGGGAGCGAGAGCGTGCCCGGGCGGCTGCTTCTAACGAAAGGCGACAATCTGTGAGTGGGCGGTCCTAGGGTTCGAGTACCGATGGTAGCAGAATTTTTTACACTAGAGAGCTAGGTCAAATGCAGTCCCTCTGACCGGGAGGCCCTATGTTCGAGTCCCGGCGGCGGCAGGATTTTCGACACTAGCTTGTCAGCTCGGTCGAATTCAGTTGCTGTCTGGAGGAGAATTCTAGCGGCCTGCTGCTCTGATCGGTAGTTTCCCTTGGTTTCTCTGATCAACACCAGGCGAATGCCGGAGCAGTACCCTAACAAACGGGTCACGGACCGCGCGCGACCTTTCCTTCCTCTTACTAGTCCCATTCTAGCCCTTTACTTACACACACACTTACATGTGATACACTACAACAAATGTCGGGAGACCAGAAGGAAGGTTAGAGCTTGTCCCTGCTGGGGCAGTGCCACATTAGTGAGTGAAATGAGGGAAAAAAAACAGGATCTCACCATCCAGCAGAGAAGGACACTGTCACACCTTGTGTTAAAACATGTACTGAACTTACGGAAATAATGACCAATAGCAGTTGAAGCGCTCGGAATTACAAAATAATGGCGCACTCAATTAAGAAACGACGTTCGCGGTGGCGACGGCTGTCTCGAAGGGGGTGACGGTGGTGGCTGTGATGTTGGTGGAGAATGGTGGCTTCGGCTGTAGCAACGTAGGTGATGTGCATTGGAACCGGCGGAGACGGAAGTGGCAGCAGCATTGGTGATGTTGGAGGTGGCAGATTGAGAATCGGCGGAGACGGAGATGGCTGACGGAGATGTCGGTGTCAATAGTAGCGATAGTTGCGAAAGTGACTACGACTGCGGGTGATGAGGAAGAGGTGGTGATTGTGACGATGTCAGTGGCAGAGGCAGCGGAGATGGAATTGGGGCGACAGTGGTAGAGATGGTCGCAAAGGTGATTGCGTGGGACGTTGTGGTAGTGGCGGTGGCTGTGGGTGGTGTGGAGGTGAGGCGGCAGGTTGAGGAAGCGGCGGTAGAGGAGGTGAAGAGGAACTGGGGAAACGGCGATGGAGCCAGTGACGAAGACGGCGGTGGGGAAGGCAGCCATTGTGGCGACCCCTGCAGCTGGGGAGGCGAAGGTATCGATGGTGGTGGAGGTGGAGGCTGTCGGTCGGGACGGAAGTGGCGGGGAAGATGGCGGCGTGGCTGATAACGATGCTGCCAACTGTATTATCGACGGATGCTGTTTAGGTGCGGATGTCGGCGATATCGACAAAGGCGGCAGCGGCCGTGAAGATGTGGCAGTGGATGCGATGGTTACGGAGAGACGTTGGGGGAGGGGATGGTAACGAGGGGTGCAGAGGGGTGCGATCTCGTGGGTGGCGGATGCGGCATAATTGGAGGTAATGGAAGGGAAAGAGATGGAACCGAGGGCGGAGGCGACGTCTTAGGCGGAGTTCTTAGCGGCGGCGGTAGCAGTGGCAGAGGCGACTGCTTAAACATGAGCGTACGAACGCAGGTATTACGAAGCTAAAGAGCTTTGGAGCTCCTGAGTGGGAAAGTCGAAATATATTTTAAGCACGAAGATGAGTTTAGATCTCTGCAATCGTGAATGGCTTCTTTTGTTCAAACACTAATGATATGGTAGTGGTGGTGGTGGTGTTTATGTTGTTTTAAACAAGAAAAATAATTTCCAGTTACTTATTTCCGAAATATATAGTATTTATTTTAGTCTAAAAGTAACAATTATCAAAGAAGGAACGTTCAGCTCTATTTTCATTGGATGTAGATTCCACAGTAATACGCTACCATCATAGTAGTTGTACACTAGATATTGACGTACGAATATTATTCGCAAGTAATTATAAATTACAAAACAGCAGCTAATTCATACCTGCTCACACAGTAATTTTGAGAGATACGATCACTAATATATCGAAGATATTTTGTTTTAATTTTTATATTTATTACGTTTTTTCTCTTCTATGACCACTTGAATGCTTCTACATGCGTGGCTGTCTGGAAACCGTAACGTCCTAGTCACAGTTGACAAGGTTTCAACAGTCATAACGACTTGCGACTTTCTTCTGGGCGACGTTCGCGGAGGTGGTCTGAGCAGGGGTTTATGAATGATGTACCCTTTTCTTTCCCACTTTGCCCCTCCACAGTATCCCTGAGGAAGTGGGAGTTTATTTTCCATAAATTCTATACAGTAGGCTGCTGCCTTGCGGCTTAAGCAGCTGAGAGGGAGAGATTTTTTTATCTAACTAAAATTAACTAAAACTAACTTAATTTTAGCTTAAATCTAATTTTATAATTACTATGTAGCACTTTGACATATCTAACTTAACAGAAAATTTTATTATTTTATTTATCTTAATCCTGAGTAAAACTTTTCTAGAAATTGTAATTAAAATTGAAACTGAAATGTTCTTTTTGTTTATTCCATTCACGCATCATTCATTCTTGTTTCATTATATACATAACCATTCATTCTACTCATTCACACACAGAATGATGTACCCCCTCTGTTACAAATTGTCCGGGGGTGGAAACACTTCCTGCCCGCTCAAGGTCTGTTCGGGACTACGAACCATTTGATTGTCCTTTGCCATAGAGATTGACTGGGGGAGGGGGGAAATGACCAGAATGATTTCACGTTGCTTTCTACGGTTTTTAGATCAGCCGTCCCTGACCTGGGGATAGACGCACCGTTTGAAGGCACTCCTAACCGTGAGAACCGACGGCACTGCGACTATCTACTGATTTCGCCATATCTGGCCGCCCTCAATTACTTCAGCCGGCAGGTCAAGATGGGTGTGGCACTTGAAGCCATACGTGAGAGATTATTAAAAAACTAAAACTAAAATGAATATGGATAAACAGAGGAAAAAAGGAAGAGAAGAAATTAAGTTCAGAGATAAATTAAATTATTTTTAAAATCACAGGGCTTCGACTTGGATCAGGTCAATTAGAGAATATATAATTTGGATAAAATCCTATGAATAGTTCAGGCCATAGTGTTGTTCCAAAACACGTCTGCAGTATCAGCGGACAACAAAACGTGCATTTTCTTTTAAATCTCGAAATAAATTTTTAGCGGCATTGCAGGACTACGCATGTTAATCTGTATATACGTACGTATACAAGAAAACATAAATGGAAATATGTATAATAGTAAATTTTTAAAACCCATTACTTTCAAAACTATTTTGTACGTAACACCCTTTATCGAGCAAACGCAGATATAAAAGTAGAAGCTAGTTCTTCCTAGCCTGCGTAGGCAGACATCACGTATGGGTTTCCAAGCCATATATGATGCGACTGACACCAGCGTACGGTGTTGAACCGGAGAATTCTAGTGTGCTACCGACTGCAAAACCTTAACAGCAAAATGATTGCCTTTAGAGTTATGTACCAGGAGGTCCTAATGTCCGAGTCTCGACGGTAAAGACTTTTCGCCACTAGTATGCTGCTAGTAGTATGACACTATTAGAAGGCTTCAGCCGCCGTCAGGAGGAGAATTCCAGCAGCCGACTGCTCTGATCGGTAATTTTCCCGTGGTTTCTCCGATCTACACCAGGCGATTACTGGAGAAATGCCCTAACAAACAGGCCACTGGCCGCACGCGATCTTTCCTTCCGATTCCTCATCTTATCGTCTAACCGTGAACGGTTACACGATACATACTTAAATGAACTACGCGACCACAGACGGGAGTTTGCTTTGAGATTGTCCGGGCAGGAGCAACGGGCCGCTGGGGGGAGGCGTGCAGAGGCAAGCCGTCGTGGAGGTCTGCGCCGGATATCCCCATCCATTGGGAAGGAACACCGCCACCCCCTACATTAAAACATTCATTGTAGTAATAGAAGCAATGTCTGTATGAGTAGCAGTTGATTGCTCGGAAACGTCACTCAAACAACGATATTCTACTTGTAGCGGAAGTCAAAAAGGAAAATAGTACTTTAATTTTCTTCGATTTTGTCAGAGCGGCAAAGGGGGCTTAAAGCATCATTTGATACCACTGCAGTGCCTTCGATCGGGAAGGCCACGGGTTCGAGTCCTGATGAACGGGCCACTGATCGCGCGCGATCAGTTTCTTCCTCTTCCTTGTCCTTTCCCCATCCCTTAATTACACACGCACACACATGCACGTCACTAACACACCTGCCGGGAGGACTGGTCTGGAGCTCACAGCTTGTCCCGGCTGGGGCGGTATCACGCTGGTGGGAGGTACCTGTTTGGGGAAAACATAAGGACGGGGTCCTAAGGGGTTTGGGGGACGTACGTCGGCGCCAGATCTCGCCAGCCAGTAGGAGAGGATGACCGCCATCCCCCGCGATTAAAACATACCACACGTACGGACTACTTCTTAGCAGTTGACGCGCGCGGAATCCCCAATCCATCAATCGATTTTGTGGTGAGTTGGAACCTTGCCATTGCGAAGGTCGATCAATTGCCGCTCCCGGAATCGAGAGCCGCTCGCGTGGCGGAGAGCGCATTCCTCGGCGGAGGCGCGGAGAGCGCCCGGGAGGCCGAGGCCGCGGCGGCGGCGGCGGCGGCGGCGGCGGAGGTCGCGGGGCGTCGCGGGGCGTCGTGGCGGATGCCGCTCCAGATTCCGCGCCGGAGATGGCGGCGCGGGGCGGCCTCTGCGGCAGGCCTTGGCGCGCCGCGCCCTCCCACACGCCGGGCGCCCTTCTGCTGCCGTGCAGGATGGCGCTTGGCGGCCAAGCACATCTGATGATTATTTTATTTACGGACGCGTCAGCTGCTCTGGTTGGCTCAGTGCATCAACCCATGTAACTGTAGTCCCTCTGACCGGGAGGCCCTAGGTTTGAGCCCCGGCGGCGGCAGGATTTTCGACACTAGCTTGTCAGCTAGGTCGAATTCAGTTGCTGTCTGGAGGAGAATTATATCGGCCGGCTGCTCTGATCGGTAGTTTTCCGTGGTGTCTCCGATCAACACCAGGCGAATACCGGAGCAGTATTCTCACAAACGGGCCACGGACCGCGCGCGATCTTTCCTTCCTCTTCCTGGTCCTATCCCTCACCCCTTACACACACACACACACACTAACATGTATTACACCACCACACATGCCGGGAGACCAGTTGGAAGCTTAGAGCTTGTCCCGGCTGGAGCGGTGCCCCTCTGGTGGGAGATACCTGGTTAGGGGAAAACCCTGCTTTGATTGGCAGTTTTCCGTGATTCCTCAATCAGTACCAGGCGATTGCCTGGCAGTATTCTAACAAATGAGTCATAGATACCGCGCATATTAACACACACACACACACGTACATGAACCACACTTGTCAGGAGATCAGTCTCGGGTAGGGCACACCTCGCTTCCTAGAGGCTAGGGGACACCTGGAGAGGGACTTCCCCTACAAGCGAGTAGGTCTGCGCCGGATCTCATCGTCTAGCGAGGGAGGGATGCTGCAATCTCCCGGGATAAAACATTCAGTGCACTATCAGGTCTAATTACTACGCAGTTGACGTGCCCGGAAACATCAATTAATGAATTAATAAATATTATGGAAATAATGACCAGAGCAGCTGATTGATTGTTCGTGATTTCGGGCGCGTCAACTACTTAGGTAATTATTCCTGTAAGTGTAGAGCGTGTTTTTCTCTCGGGAGGTGACGACGATCTTTCCCCGCTGGATGGCGAGATCTGGTGCCGACCAACCGTCGACTAGCAGGGTTTTCCCCCAAACCAGGTATCTCCCACCAGAGGGGCACCGCTCCAGCTGGGACAAGCTCTAAGCTCCCGACCGATCTCCCGCATGTGTAATAGTGTAGTGCATGTTAGAGTAAGTGTGTGTAAGTATGAGGTAAGGATAGGATAATATTTTTATTTCACAGAATAATTTTTTAACTATGTTAAAATTATGTGTATTTTCAGCAGTTAAAACTACTATTAGTATGAATATTTAAAAGTCATTATCTAATTTTCAAATTACTTATGGGTAGATAATTGTGTCTTTTGAAAAGGGGAAAATTACCTGCTTTTATCCTCTCCGTCATTGTTGATACACTGTGCGTTTCAGCATAAAAATATAATGAAATGCCTGAGCTAACCTCCGGGGTATCATCCATCAGTAAACAACGAAAAGGTCATCAGCGATAATCGGGAAAGTTTTGCCCTTAATAAAGCTTCTCGTGCAGCCACTTTTTGTAGCAACAGTGAGAAATGAGAAACCTATTCCCAATTTTTTACTTATTTCAATAATCATGTATTGTTAGGAAGACACGAAATAAATTGTACAATTTTGTCTTTGTTATTATACTAGACACTACTATATCAGATAACAATTAAGAACGGTATTAACAAAAACAATTCATAGTATTCAAAACCAATTTTCCTCTCGAGATCAGCCAGACCTCAGTAATATGTGGCATACATATTTTTCGTAATGCAAAGAACAAAATAAAGTACGCTTAACTGTGCCAGAGATACTTGACATTTTAGAAATTAGTATCACTCTTTGTGAATACTCAAAGAAACAATGTTTAATCATTTCTTCTTAGAGGCTACTTCATTACCTATTCGCGAAGAAAAGATTTTTCCTCATGCTACTAAAATTTCTTCACCCATTCACAATTTAAAACCAGGCGATTTGGAACAGAGACTAAGTAGCGTTTTCGGGGTCCTATTTTTTTAATAATACTAATTAAAGAAAAAATCGAATGTATAAAATCAATGTTTGCTTATTTGTATTTTCCATTATTATCCATTATTATCTCCATTCCATTACTATCCACGTCTGGAAGTAGGGGAGACATGTGGTGACTTAACGTATTCCCTTCACAGTACTTAGCTTGCTTGGCCTGCCTAAGCTTTTTCTTTTCCTACTCAGCTACAGAAACTAAGACGATTTGTATAAGAAAGCTACAGCTTCTATTTTGTCCCGGTCGGCAATCGAACCCGGTACCTCATCACAAGTAGCTGTCCATGAGCCACCCGAGTGGCTTATCGAATTTAAATAATATCTACCTTTCTTTGCGGACCGTTAAAGATGTCACGTAACACTGTTGCTCCGTGAAGCATTGGTTGCCGACCACTGTTCGCAACGGGAACGCTGACCGCTCTGTAATGCGCTGAAAAGACATTAACTCCCGGTCCATAAAACCGGACATTTCCCGCCTCTGAATAACAAGAAGCGCATAATGAGAATATACTGTGCGAGGGAGAATGCGTTTCCCATGCAAGGCAGCAGTTCCGCCTTTTCTGCAGCGACTTTCTGCATTTCCCGTGGACGACCTCTGAACGCCGCGCCGTTGGCCCATACATCATTCATCTCGTCAGCTGTCAGCGGTGGGAGTGATGAACAGGCAGTGAGCTTCCCAGCCCCCGGCTCCCCTTTTACCATCCTCCAGTCATAGAACCCTGTTCCTTCTCGGTGCTCTGAATCAGCATATTTTAAAATGTTCTCCGTTCTTACGAGTTTTTGTGGCGACTGTCGGGCAAATGTAATGGAAGGAAAGATAACTAGCCGTTCTGAATAAGAATGAAGGCGGAGAATTTGTGTGGCGTATATTTTTGTCATAAAATGAAGTAATGAAATATGCGTTCTTGAGGATGAAAACGTGATGTAAGCATTGGGGTTGTAAAATAAAACAATGGTCTTAGAGAAGCTGTTATAGAAGAGAAAATTGCTATATACGCAGACAAATCGCAAAAAACATTTCTGAATGGAAGAAAGAATTCTTCAGCGTAACAAAGTTCATCCTTATTACAATTGTTTTGATGCATAGATTAAACCACAGAACTGAGTTCTCGTGTGTTATAATGTGAACGCGAGGATGATTTTTAAGCAGGTAGAAAGGGAAATGATACAAACGCGATGCCTGGATGTATGACTTTTCCTTCGCTTGTGAATAGTAAATCCAGTTGCAGCTATCATTGAAAATGATTTGACGTCCACAACATCCTCATTCATTGGTATTATCACATTTTTAATTGTATGGGAATCAGCGAGGTGTTTCCGATTATTTTGGTTAACTCATCAAAATCACTACATTTTCAAGCATACAACTCTCTCGTTTGACTGCCAATGTGACAATGCCTTGCCCCTCTTCAGCTTCCTTAATTTAATCTTGTCAAGGAAGTTCAAAACCTATAACGGAAAGGCCTCGATCTCTCTTTCTCTATTGATGACTTATCCTCGATTTCCAATGGTTCTTGCCCACAAGCACAAGCATGCTCACGCATACATAGAACGCTTTATTAAGCTCTGATAAGCATAAATTATTGGCAATAAATGCACGAAAAAAGGTCAATTTTTCTTATGGAACTGTCTCTTAGAACATTAGAGAGTGGATGCTGTTCACGTAGTTTAGCTGGTCATTTTTACCGCAGTACTCCTGGGAGAAGTTGGATGATTTATTGTATCGACAGCCTTCATTGGAATCTGCGCTGTGGTATGATTTGGTTCAGTAACCATGCGCCTTTAAGCGATGACAAAATGAGAGGAGTTACTGCATCACGGAAGTTTCCTGATAAACTAGTTATCAAGAGAGGTTTTGAAAGTAAGTGAGAGATACTGATTTAGAGAACAGTGATGCATGAGACCGTTTGAGAATGTCGTTCAATAATATATCATTCTGAATCCTGACAGGACTCTCACCTTAAAAAATTAAATTGTATCTTAGATAGTATCCTTTACAGCTTAGAATAGCAGCATAAAAACTAATTATTTTTTCGTGACATCGAAATAATTTAAGTCATTTCGTGATGGTGAGTTCGTTGTGTGGGTGATGATTTGAGTTGATCTCATTTTTTTTGTTCAATCTCAATTCAAGAGTCCTCTTTTTACAGTTTTCCCAATAAATTCTGTGTATTGAATGAAATGTTTCGTGAAACTTCTGAAATATTTTGCGTTGAACTTGTGTCATTGTACTTATCCCTCGCAAAAACCTCATAGAATAATTTAATTTTTGGAAACAGTGGTTTCGCTTGAGCTGCTACTTAGATGTCGCTACTAATTCAACTTAAAACACTTATCTCGGAACATCCAAAATACAGATTAATATTTGCTTCCTTTTTTTTTGAGAACATAATTTTGCGTGAAAATAGGAGACATGTGCTCCAGATAAGTTAAAAATCGTAAGAGAAAATAATAAATCAGTAATTAAGATAAACGCATTATAATAGGAAAATTCCTATATTATTTGTGTAAGATACCTTTTGCAGCTGCCAAGCACAACCAATCTCAATAAAAAAGGCATCATAAGAAAGACTTTCATGGAGAGGTCATTAATTGTTCTTTCAATTTATAAATATTAACATTTGTTGAAAAATGGATGTAAATGTCTCTTAAGTAAGCGTTTAATTCGATTCATAAATTATTTAGAATAGCCTGACATACAATTTTTTCTCACAGGATTTTACCGTGAGCTCACAAGAAACAATTCATAAGCACACAAGCACAGACAGCTCATAAGCACAATATGCGCTTACGGATTGACGTTTCTTTCAAAGTGAAAATTTGGGGAATTAATTCAATGTTAATGGGTGTGCTCGATTATGTCTTTTCAGAAATTACTTTCATATTGATCAAAGAATAAGCGTGAATCGCAATCGAAAACCAGAAAGGTAGAAAACCGGAATGAAAACTGTCCGTCTCAATAAGGGCAGAGCGCACTAGTAAATAATGCACAAATAATGTTTACGGTAAATTAAGGAAGAACGAGAGTTTTTCGGGTTCTGATTTTTCTATTTGACAGCTGATGCAATTATCAATTTGGATGGATTCTGCAAGATATCAGCGGTTTTCTCGTTACCGCTGCATGCAGCAACATACTGTATATCACGCAGCAATCCCTAACCTGTGTTCACACCATCAATAATGACGTTCTCGTAAGAACGGATTGAAAATTGCTCGTCGCAACAGATGTACCGGGGCTGGTCTATTATGCCAATCTGATCGACTATGTCGATCTCAACGATGTTGATTGATTATGTAATTATCTGTTAGTTATTTTTTTAGGTATTTTTCTAGTTTTGTTTGATAATGAAGTCAATCATATTGAATTCGTTAATTATGTTGATCTAAACTATTATGTGGACTTCACAATTTTGGTAGATATTGTTGATCATGAGAACCTTATAGATATTGGTAATGTTAATGAAGTCCATCATGTTGATCTTGGTGATTACGTACATCTGGTTGATTACGTCGATTAGATTATACGAGTACTTATTACGATATGATATTATACTTCTCTCCCATACGTACCAGAGTTATGACTGTTTTTGACAGTAACAATTCAAATCAATACGCCGATCATTTCGTTGTAGTCGATTATAATAACAAAATTGATCTAACTGACCGCGCGCCTTCCTGTTGTTTGTCGTATCTTTTGCCGTTACTAACAGACACACACTTACATGAACCATACTATCACACATGTCGGGAGCTTGGGGTGAGGACGATGCCTCGATGTGGGAGATGAATAGCGGGAGAATTTCTCACAAGACCTGTAGGTCGGCACCGGATATCACCGTGCAGCTGGGAGGCACAGCGCCACCTCCTGAAACAGCGAAAAAACATTCACTGCATCTTTGGTACTAATAGCCACACACATGACGTGCTGTGAAACATCAATTAGTGTCTTAACAAAAGCGCCAAGAAGCGCGCGTGCTTCCCTTCCTTATGCCTGTTCCCTTCCCTCCCGTTACACACACTCCCTTATACTTACATGTACTATATCACCAGACATGTCGGAGTTTAGAGTATATACCGGCTGGGGTGATGCCCCACAGGGAGATACCTGGAGGAGGAACCTCGGAATCCAACGGGTAGGTCGGCGCCGGATCTCGTGGGAAGAGGACACCGCTACCCGGCGGAATATGACACGCACTACATTACCGGGTTTAATAATGTGTTGACGCACGCTGGCGCCAGAAACACAAAATAATCAACAAAATGACGACGGAAACACAATAATTAGGGAGCGGATGCTTTTTATGCCCTAAAAAATCTTGAAATATGCTTTCAAAAATGTATTTATGACTTAAAAAATTATGAAATATGTACTTAATATGAAATTAAAAGTAACAATATTTCATTTCCTGTACAAACGTTTCTTGATCAGATTCAGGAGAAGCATGTTTGGAATGGAATGAAATATGCTTTTGCAAACAATATAATCTATCTTGCCTTCGCGGGAGAAATAATTGGAATAAATATTCACCTAAAGTATGTCTTGTTGCATTTATTCTGCCTGATTTAAAAATTATTATATATAGAACCTACATTTACACAAGTATTTTATCATCTACAGAAAAAATAAAAACAACGCAAACTGTGACAAGCTCTTTCGAATCAATGAATGCTCACAAATAAAAAGATTTTAAGAAAAGATGAAACGTTTTAGAGAAAAGGCTCTATTTTAAAAAAATGTGCAAAATATGCGCTACGAATATGCACCAACAGGAAAAATCGGCCAAATATGCACAAATATGCACTAACATATTAATCTATATAGCATCCTATTCTAACCAAATGTAACGAAATTTCACTTAGCTATTCCCTGAAGCAACGGCCAAAAATATGCAAAATCATAGAAATCCGCTCCCTAATAATAAGCAACCCAGAGCGTTCGAATGGGGGTTGACGTGCTTTGCTTCGCTGTGCGCAGTGGCCCACGTGGTGCGCGCTGGCTGCTACATGCGCCTGGAGGCGTCCGAGGGCTTCCTGGACTCGCCCAACTTCCCCGGCGACTACCCGCCCGCGCTGGACTGCTGCTACGACATCGCGCGCCCGTCGCCCCGGCACTGCGGCGTCAAGCTCTACGGTGAGTCCTGCGCTGCTCGCCCATCTACAGCCCAGTCAAATTAGAATAAGATGGAAGGAAAGAAATCCCGGAGTTTTTAAACTTGGTATGATTGTTCGAAGGGTCTTGCTGTAAATAAATACTCAAAAACATTTGGAGCCTGTATCTTTAAAAGGGTTAATCTTACAACAAAACCTTATAGGCACGTAGAAAATTTTGTGTATATAAATTTTCATTAGGATTGATAGTAATGGAGATACATGCACGTTGCAAAACGTTGAAAAACACATTTAAACTCTCCCCCTCTGATCTCTCCCCACACATCAGGATTGTTAGTATATTGTGTGGTAAGTACCAACAAACAATAATGCAAAGTTCCAAAACTCAAAGAGTTTTTTCACTCGAGTTGTTGAATTTGACTCAGCTACTATACGGCTACGCGGAGATTCGTGTGATAAATGTGAGCGATTACACTTGTGAAGAATAAGAGCGACGTTACATAAAACTCAATTTACAAGTACATCACAATAGAAAAGTGAAACTGCTATGCCAAAAATCAAATGTATCTGTAGCATATTCAACAAGTTATACTTAGTTACAGATACGTTCTTTGACTTATTCAAGAGTTCGTGATCGCACCTAACACATTTCATTTGGCATTACGTACAAAATTTACTGCGTATAAAATGGACTACGTATAAAGTTGAGTGCTCGAGCATCAACTTTATAATGAAAGCTTCTTGCCCTGCGCAAGTGACCCTTGCCCTGACATGGATTAAACGGGCTAATAATAATAATAATAATAATAATAATAATAATAATAATAATAATAAAACTGACTATCAACACACGCACTACAGTGGAATGAAAATAGTAAATTAAACGAATTAAATAAAATCAACCTTCTACCTCATATCCTATAGGTTTTTGAAAAATGTCAGATATTCCCGTAATGAGCTCTTTGCAGCCATATGTTTACTATTTTACATGATTGGAACATCTATGGTTATTAAACATTTAGATCTGCTACGCTATGTTTTCATTCTAATGCATGTGTATACGAGATGCCAAGCTCGTATTTCTTAATGCGTGTAATACAGTAAACCTTCTTTAGCACGAGCACGCTTAACAAGAATTCTCCGTATCACGAACAAAACTTCCCCGCAAAGGGATTGCGGTAATACGGATATTTGTAATACTCGGATAACACGATTATTTATAACACAAACTCCGATTATTTCTGTCCCTTGGAATTCGTGTTAACGAGAATTTACTGTAGTTGTAAATAAATTCTAAATAAATTTTCGACATTCGGCGGATTCACGTTTTGAGCAAAGAGCAAACATTCATTTCTAGCCCACGTCCATCAGTGTTCACTACTTAAGAGCTCATTAACAATGAAACGTAAACAAAACCGTAATTTAAACCCAACATACTGCTGCCTTATTATTTAACAGAAACATTCACAACTGTACACAAGGACAGAAGCAAACATACACATGAGTCTGAAGTATATAATTACGTGAATTCCTCGCTTTCACACTCACGCGATTGAAAAACATTACACTATTTTGCTGAGTAAGGACATTCAAAGAATTTCTACCGTTTTATTCTTCTACGGTTACTTATTCCTTAACTATTCAGTTTTCCAAGAGGAAGATTGTATTCCATTACATTCATTCAAGTGCAGCAATTTATTCATGCTAATCGTGTTAGTATATTTAACTTGGAATTATATGAGTCATGTCATTACATACGAGAGGCGAGTGAAGTATCGTGCACCGTAACACTATCATAAAATTTGAGTTCGCGCACGCGCAACGGTTCAAAAGTGGTTCCATATCCTATTCGATGTGGTGATATATCTACGAAGCCTTCGAGAAAGAGACTCAACTCCCGTGATTGGGGATATATAAAAAGCGTCCGCAGCTAATCGCATTCCCTTAGCTTCAGCAACAATTTGCAGTCTATTGACTGCAAATTGCATTTTCGGCCAATAGCATTTTCGGCCAATAGCCAGGGTGATCATGTATTAAGTCAGCGCCGTCTACACTTACTGAAACAAACTAAAATGCAAATGACGTTGGTCAAGTACGTATAGATGCGTCGTTATTAACTAAAAAATGCGAGTGAAGTTCCTTCATTCATGGCATAAATGAAGTGTGCAGGTAGTAGCACAGGGTTCATGATGCCTCGAACACCGGAGTTGACATTCCTTACAGACTTCGTGAATACATCGTATGTGATATCAGTGGCGGATATAGAGGGGGAGCATCATTTGTTTGACAAAATTGATTTAAATATTTATGTTAGAATTATGCAATAATTTAACAAAATGATATTGTATAGTATCATATATACGCTATAAAATAACATATATTATAACAAATATGTTTATTATTTAACAAAATTCTATGAGCTCCCCCCCCCTCACAAATGATCGGTCGAATCCGCCCCTGTGTGATATGGTGTCGATACATGTACGATGTTTGGTATACGTGTTGAGGTGAACGTGTTTCGTTCGTATACGAAATGGTAATGTATCGTATATGATATAGGGTTGCGCAAACTCTCTCTTCTGAGCTAGCTAACGAGGCGTGCGTGTGCGCTTGCGCGCTTGTGCAGCGGAGCAGCTGACGATCCGGCGCGAGGAGGCCGACGGCGCCTTCTGCCGCACCGACTGGCTCGCCATGGAGTCGTGCGTGCCCGAGGGCGGCTCGCGCTTCTGCGGCAACCTCACTGGCACCACGCGTGAGTACACGGCGCCTCGCCCACCTACCCCACATGCGCTCCTGCCCCTTCGGCACCGGGCGTGAGTACACGGCGCCTCGCCCACCTACCCCACATGCGCTCCTGCCCCTTCGGCACCGCGCGTGAGAACACGGCGCCTCACCCACCTACCCCACATGCGCTCCTGCCCCTTTGGTACCGCGCGTGAGTACACGGCGCCTCACCCACCTACCCACATGCGCCCCGCCCCGCCCCTTCGGCACCACGCGTGAGTACACGGCGCCTCGCCCACCTACCCCACATGCGCCCCTGCCCCTTCGGCACCACGCGTGAGTACACAACGCCTCGCCCACCTACCCCACGTGCGCTCCTGCCCCTTCGGCACCGCGCGTGAGTACACGGCGCCTCGCCCACCTACCCCACATGCGCCCCGCCCCTTCGGCACCACGCGTGAGTACACAGCGCGTCACCCACCAACCCCACCTGCACCTCTGCCCCTTCGGCACCACGCGTGAATACACAGCGCCTCGCCCACCTACCCCCACATGCGCTCCTGCCCCTTCGGCACCGCGCGTGAGCACACGGCGCCTCACCCACCTACCCCACATGCGCCCCCGCCCCTGCGCCACGCGTGAGTACACAGCGCCTCACCCACCTACCCCACATGCGCCCCCGCCCCTTCGGCACCACGCGTGAGTACACGGCGCCTCGCCCACCTACCTTATATGCGCCCCCGTCCTGCCTCCTCTTCACTTTACGCTGCAACCAGTAGCTGAATTATCCATGCTTTGCTTTTCCGCAACATGCCTGTAAATGCACAGGTACACCGTCGGACATTTCTTCATTACTTTCATTAAATGTACATTAACTTAATTATCATGAACGCACATAAATTTAATGTACACATGCACATTAGGATGTAGGAGTCAAGGTTCAGGGTCATATCTGGAATGAATGAATGAATGAATGAATGATTTTGATGGACTGTTGATATGAAACGATATGAATGATAAAAGGCAGGAGAAACGGGAGTACCTCTATTTTAAATGTATACTAATTTTAATTTAATCATTAAACACGTGGTCATCACCATATCGTGGTATTCCAGCCTTGAAGAAGACCACCGAACGTCGGTTTCATTGCCCTCCATTCGGTGTCACCCGGACGGCCGAAAGCCTTCAACATGGCTGAAGATTCTGCCGAACCTCTCTATGTAGAATATCTCAGAATAAATCCACAGAGCATGTAGAGGTGTCGAAGACGATCAACTTATGTCAATGTACAAACGTTAGTTGCATGCGTTAGAAAATTGCATGAATCAAATTTACACAAGAATCAATTTTGATATAGAGTCCTCTGATTGTTAGGAATCATCATGCATTAGTGTTTGGCAAATTAGCGTTAAATAAACAAACTCAGGAGAGACTAGTTAACCGGCAATTACAATATCGAGTCGTTTTTTGTCTTTTTTGTTCTGTCCACTAGCCCATTATAATATAACAATAATCTTTAAAAGCGGAATCGATATCTATACAAATATAATTCTATACTACAATGTTACAATTGGACAGTACCATCACGTATTAATTAATTCCCTTCTTGGGAATTCACGAATGCCTTATTGAGACTGACTCGAAACACAATTATCAGTGTTGTATATCCCAAAGTTCTCTTCCGCTGAAATATAACGCACTTTTTCAGAAATCAAATACTATTCCTTTCATGTTGAGCAAATGAATATTACAAATGAACAAAATGTATCCAGAAACTCAGAAAGTCTTTTATTCTATTGATTAAACGATTTTTCACAAATGCCTGGCGTTTAATAAACATATTCTCTTTTTTAGATTATATCTCCTCAATCTATGCTGGTGGACGTATTAATAGGAAACCTTACTCTTTTCTTCAATAAATAAAAAAAAATTGTAAAAGCTCTAGCACATAACATTTTAAAACATTTTATATTCCAACGTGGACGAGACATTCTTGTGATAAGGCCCTCACATTATACTTTAGACGATTTAAAAAACGTTTGTATGTACCAATTAAAAAAATTCTCTTCCACGATTTTAATATACTCCTGGAGAGAGGAAAATTTCAATATTTCATTTATTATTACGAATAGCTTACAGCGTATTTCGTTTCCTTCGAGTAACAACCTATCACATTTTACATCACATAATTTCTTCATAATATCTAAGAATCATTATACTATTAAGTCTCGAACAAAATAAATGTACTCTGGCATCCGGATCTCAAAAAGTCTGCATCGAGCAAGAATCAGAAATACCAAAGGTGACGGTCCCTAAGGCGAGATTATTACTTTAAGTGATACAGATTGGCTGGCAAAACGTGACTGGAGACTTCCACCAAACATCAGAGAGATGATCAGTACATTTATCTAAATGTTACGCTGGTTGTAATTATTGTTTATGATACCTCGACTATCCTGGCATGTGCTCTTATTCAACCCGGATGCGACAATCGGAATATTAAATGAGATGATATGTTAATAACGCGAAGCCAGATAATCTTCAAGCCGTATTCAAGAAAATCAACTCTAATTTTATTTTTCGGTGAAATGAAACTTCTATAATTTCTTGATAAACGTGTTGGTAAAAATTTTAAGCATATTTTGGCAGATTCTTATTTATTAGTAACGAATATTCTATTTTTAACAGAGGCAAGATAAAGTAACTTATTTTATCGTAGCCTTTCATTCAATTACAAATACGGTTCAGGAATACAATGTATTTTACAACCTAGATGAACCACACTTTACCTGCAGAATACAAATCCACAAGTGGGTTAGTCAACCTAACTGGAAACCATTTCTTTGTGGCCTTGCACATGTAACCGACCACCAAATTCTGCAAGCGGAATAGCCCAACCGGAATCAGATCGTCCTACCGCCCGTAAAGAGCGAGTTTTCAGAGGGGACAACATCGTTAGGCGACAACTCACACGCGATGGAGTTTGATAGTCCGCGCCGAACACCTTGCAGGCGGTCCAGTCGTGACGTACGCCCCGCCTGGGTAGGCGAAGGCTGGGGAGCACTGCTCCTTTCTACAGTCGGCAGGACCTTGAACTTATCGCCCTGACGTAGTTTTCAGCACAATATTTGCATATCACTATTATATTTCACTGGTAAAATGTGGTGGTCCTGTCTAAAAAATAATCGCTTTATTATTGGGAGAACCTTCCTCTCCTAAATTTTCTGAATGTAGTAACTCCTACTTTGGCGAGCAAGTTTATTTCTTTCTACAAACTATAAATGTTGCTAATGTAGATAAACATTTTGAATTTATTTTTGGTCTACGTATACATTTTCTGTTATATTTAAAAGATCTCGAAATGTTCATAATTTTGCACGAAATTATTCGTGGAAGTAGCAAACAGTTTTTTTAGGATATCACTTTATCTTAGAATTGTTTAAAGAACTTCATTTAGATATTGTTGCGTTACATACTGTTTCTATTTTGCACTGTGCCAAATGATCTGCTCTCCACCTAAGTATTTGTGAATCTTGGCTAAACGATGGTGTACCATATTTCTGCAAATAATTGCTCTGCATTCAGAAAAGGTTTTGCAATGAAACGTTTTTTTAACAATAACCAAACCGCTTGGAATCTCAGAATCAGCGAAGTGGAACAAACTAGTGGTGCTAAAACAGCACGTATTTTCTCATCCGTACTTTCATAGAAAATTACGCGAAAGGACTCAAATTTTCGAAAAAATTGTACATGACCTTATTTCAAAATCTATCTTTAAGGAACAGATTTCATCAATGAAAAATCTCTACATTCAGAATTGTAAATGTAGGAAGACACCGAAAAAAATTTTAATTTTTGCAATTTTCGAAAAATCAGAGTTTTCAACGGATATGAGAACTGCACCATTCTCTTAAACATCCTTCACATTACCCATCAACGATATTTAATAAAAAACGATGGAGCATTTTTTTTAAATTTTGAAAATGGCCCAGGTGCTTCAAAATATCCGTTTTAAATTCAAGAGGCCGCGACATCAGCCAGATCGCTTAGGGAATATCAATTATGGAGAGAATCGGCTAGCGTTGTTCACAGATGGACGGACGGACAGACGTTTTGCCGTCATTCGATTTTTCGAATCAAGGTCCCACAAAACATGGATACTGGCTGCACCAGGTGTTAGCGGTACCAAGCAAGTAAAAATCTTTCAACTTTACTTGACTTTAAATATCAAACGCTTGTGAGTTGGAAAAACATACTAACTCGTGCGTTTCAACATCACCACTTGAATTGTTTTGAAGACGAAAAGATGAATTTTTCTTCTGACATTTTTCAAATGCTCAATCGCTTGGACACGCATCCATTGCCCTAACTTTGATATGAACTTCCATTGCAGGAACTTTATTTGCCAGCAATGCCGCAGGTGCAAAGGAATGAACATACTACATACATCTGGCTTTTGAAAAGCAGATAATTTACGCAAAAAAATGTAACTAGATTAATTCTAAATTACGAGTCATAAGCAATTTGTTAATTTACGCAAAAAAATGTAACCAGTTTGATTCTAAATTCCGAGACATAAGCAATTTGTTTGCTCACCATTCTCTCCCCCACAAGACAATTTGTTAAAATAATAATTTGTGATATAATGTTGTAAAAGTTAATGTAATCGCATGTGCTATTTAACCTGGTCACCGTATATGATTATCTCATACCTTAATTAAACTGTTGAAAGTGACTGTTCTATTGTTTTTAACTTTGCATGAGTAATAGCATTCTGAAAAATCATAAATGAAATATCTTTAGATAATATTTTCTATAATAATAATGAGTGTGTTAAAAATTCAATGATTTGAATTACTTTTTTATTTTTTGAAAACTACTTAACAATTTTAATGGCAAAATGTCTTGACGATATTATTTATAAAATTGACAGTAAAATAGGTTAAAAATGTGATTTGTTTTTTTAAACTGTTTGCATAGCCGTAGATAAATTCTTACTGGTTACCGTTAGCAACTAATTTTCACGATGAGATTCGCCACTAGGGTTCGACTCGACGATCTCAACCAAAGTTATTCAAGTACTTAAGTACATTCTTTATATGATTAAATTTGTCCAATAATTGTCACCCCATCCGAAGAACTGCCGTTCCTTATGTTTGTTTTAATTTTTTGAACATTTTTCGTTGTTTGTGGTTGTGTTATTCTGCTACATTCATTTGTTTTGCACCTTGCTCCCTTGCAGTGCAGTACCTGTTCCAGCCGGGCGCGCGCGCCATCCGGCTGCAGTTCCACAGCTCCCCGCGGCGCGGCGCTGCCGGCGGGGGCCCCCTCCGCTTCCGGCTGCGCTATCGCGCGCTCACCAACTGCAAGGGGCTCTTCCAGGAGGCGGCGGTGTCCGCGCTGCCGCCCGCCGCCCCCGACGCGTCGAACGCCGCCCCCGACGCCCCGCCCTGCTACGCGCGCATCGCTGACAAGCGCGGCGCCATCCGCACTCCGCGCCACCCCAAGAACTACCCGCCCGGGCTCGACTGCGTCTACGAGTTCGTCAGGTGAGCCTCCGCCGACGACCGGTTACTCCAGGAGTCGTCAAACTCATGAAGCTCGAGAGCGACCATACCGTTTTCAATCCTACTGTGAGCTACCAAGAAACCAAGACAGAAAAAAATCAAATCTTAACATTTGTTTATTGTTTATAAACGTTCACTTGTATTAAATATGAAACAACAAGAATAAAAGTTTCGTGCTCTCGATAAAAGTTAACTAGCAGATAAACAAAATAGTCCGCCCTTTTGATTAACCATCCATTTGATTAACCGCCCATTAAACAGAATGAGCGAGTAAAGTAAGCTCCCACTGAAGCAAGCAAATACCGGTGCGTCCCTTAGACGCATACTGCGCCACTTTTGCACGTAATAATGTAATAAAAATAATAATAATAATAATAATAATAATAATAATAATAATAATAATAACAATAATAATGAGAATATGTAAAAGAAATGGTTAAGTGCACAGTAGAGGTATGAAAACATCTCTGAAATATGATGTAATAAATGTTCTCTCTGATTGATCAAAGAATGTCAGACTCCCCCTAAGGTCATATCTAATAGTACCGCCAATTACAATTTTTGACACCTTAGTTAATCAAGACCTTTTCATTTTATGTTACGCGAAATTCCAGGTTTATTGTATCCTTACCTCGGCACATCAATTTTATTTTGCACAATAGAAGACGTAGCACATACAAAGCCATGAAAGAATTTTAATGTAGCTAAATTTTCTCTTCAGCCTTTATCTACTTGATTAACTATTTAACTTGGATTAACAGCTTTACATGGGATTGGACAACATCGTAAGAGCCGAAATGAACTTATGCTCGCTTCTCGAGATCTCTGTCCTAATTCCCCCCTTTCTGCGTGTGTACGTACTCCTGGACTGCTCCATTTCCTTGCAAGCATCTGAAGGAAAAAATAATTGATTGATGTTTCCGGGCGCGTCAGCGGTAAAAGTAATTACTCCCGTAAGAATAATGCATGTTTTATCGCGGGAGGTGGAGGTGTTCCTCCCCACTGGATGGTGAGATCCGATGCCGTCGGCATCGGATTGAAGGGAATTTTCTTCCTCCTGGTATCTGTCCTAACAGGGCACCACCCCAGCGAGGACAAGCATTAGGCTCCGGATGGGTCTCCCGCCAAATTTGATAGTGTCGTGAACGTGTGTAAGGGGCAGATGAAGGAATGGGACAATGAAAGATATCGCACGGTCCCTGGTCCATTTCTTAGTGTACTAATTCGACATTCGCCTGGTATTGATCAGAGAAACTACGGAAAACAAGCCATGAGAGCATACGTCCGCTAGAATTCTTCTCCATGAAGCGGCTGAATTCGACCTCGCTATTGTAACCGTTCATAAACCCATTCTCAATTAATATAAGTAATAACTGCTGCAATTACTTTCTTCTCCCCAACCTGGGCGAGTCAGACCTATTTGTGCTTATAAAATCAAGTAATAAGCAGGTATCTGTTTTGGTACGATGGTCGTCAAATCCACAGGATTAATTTATTCGGCGATTTCCCGAATGATTAATTACGTGTGACGTACACACCCGTATCTTCGTATTAATAACGAGTCTATCTGTTTACTTACGACTTACAAGCTATTACCTATCTCTTCAACTCTACAATTTCATCACAGTGTTCCATTACAGTACAGATTTATATTTTTTATGGGTTCGCAAAATCGTTTCTACACAGCTAACGAAGTAATATTATAGTTGATTTTGGGATGCCTGAATCTCCAAAACATTCTTTTCCCTGCCAATTGACTTCTAATATCTACTGGAAATAAGTCTTTCAAACAATGTTGCAGAATCGTAATGTCGGCAGCTATTTATTTTGCTGATTCTAGTCTGGCCGAAATAATGATCAGCAAATCCGATTTTCGTTCTAATACACAGAACATAACAATAAATACGTGTTTAAACACACTGACATAAAACAAAATTTATCTTCACAAAAAATAAACGTATCATTCACACATTCATACATATTTTATATACAATATCATTCACGCGAGTGCACTCTTTTTAAAGATTGAAAATCTCCAATGGCCATTTTTTTTACTCTTAATAGTTAGTTACAATCTTGGCCTTTCTATAAATTTTATTAAAATTAATATTGTCACTTTCCTGGTGTCGTGCAGTTGATCCCGAAGTAGCGTCACCTTACATTGCCAATGCGACATCCAACGTTCCCGCCCAAAATCCATACCATTTCTTCAAATTCAAAATCCAGAAAAAACACTCCCGGACTAATGTTTCACCGATTGGAATATTACTTTCTAAGTCCTTTACACACTTATAACATTTCTAACAAATTAAACAAACTCGAATAATGGACACCAATTACGGCCTGAAGTTATCTGTCTGAACTCACAAATTCGTCTATATCTTATCTATTGTTGCATACTCTTCCTGCACCGCGCAGTTTGAAACAAAGGACAGCTGTTCTCTTTTGTCAAACCAACAGTACTTTTTACATCTTCTATTTCCTAACGTCTTCGTATTTCTCACATTTCTCCGTTATAGCAATTTATAAATAAAGTCCAAACAATAGCATGAATAACATTTCGCTTTTTAAATTCCAGATTTTATTAAATTATATTAAACTGTGTCGCTACGGACCTACTGGGCCACAGGCGACTGTGTACGCACTAACCGTTTTAGGACTATGGACCACAACAATGCAAAGGAGAGGAGAGCTGAGGCGGGAGCATCATACGCCGACGTGCAGTGATTAATACTGATTTCCTAACGGAAATACGGACGTTTCAGTGGAATTATAGTGATATATCAATAAGGCAACATAAATAACCGAAATGTAAGGTTTAAAATTAAATCATAATAAATGTATCAGATTTACTATTGACCATCATATCTGTGGTCACGGGGTAAAAGTTCTTAAGTCAAAATCTTAGTTTGAAGAAAACAAGGGTTAGATTTTTGAGCCACCGCTTGTTCCTACGCTAAACGC
The DNA here is from genome assembly GCA_031308135.1 of Acheta domesticus. NCBI lineage: Eukaryota > Metazoa > Arthropoda > Insecta > Orthoptera > Gryllidae > Acheta > Acheta domesticus. Next base: position 89,553,839 of record JAHLJT010009355.1, read on the forward strand.
TATTTGTTCATGATTTTTCTCGGGAGGCAACATTTGAATTCGGTCGTTTTATTAAAATAAATATAGATACTTAACTTGTAGTTTCAGTACTTAACTCAATTTTGCTAAAAATTGACTTAAGAACTTATAGCCCGTGACACAGATATATTATAATTTACATTATTTCTCTTCTGAATGTTTGCAAACTTGCGATGCGAACGCGCGTGCGCAGGCCCAACCCGTTCATCTGCGGCGTGCGCATGCGCTCCGTGCGCTTCGAGCTGGAGCCGGCGCTGGACACGCCCTTCGGCGGCGCCTGCTCCGACTTCCTGCAGGCGCCCGGCTGCGGCTTCCTCTGCGGGCCCCTCGCCTTCACCTGTGAGTACGCCCGCCCACCAGCACTCACACGCGCAGGGAAAGAATACGAGGCCGGGGAGAGGGAAACGAGAGAAAGGACGGAAGAAAGAGAGGAAGAAAAATAGTGAGGGGGAGAGAGAGAGGGTGGAGGGAAGTGGGTGAGAGAGGAAGACTGAGGAAGGAAGGGATAAACTTGAAGGAAGAAAGAGAGGAAGAAAAATAGTGAGGGGAGAGAGAGAGGGTGGAGGGAAGTGGGTGAGAGAGGAAGACTGAGGAAGGAAGTGATAAACTTGAAGGAAGAAAGAGAGGAAGGGAGGGAGAGGGAAAGAGTGAGGAAGGAAGAGGGAGAGAGAGGGAGAAAGGAACTCGCATAAGCGAGAATTTATAGTTGACTATATTTCTAACTTGTGTTACATATGTACGGATCTTTCAACAATAGTGAAAATTTATGAGAATGTTATTTGAATGGCCAAATCACAGATTTGTATAAGTCCTTACTATTTACGTGTATCACGAAATATTCTTGAGCTATACCGTAAAATCGCGTGAGAAATCGGATGAATCAAGCCGGAGAATTACAGGTGCCGAGCTGGTCACATCCTGGTGCTTTGAATATCTAGGAACAGAGAGTGATGGCAGCAGAACTTTTGCCAATCCCCTAAAGAGAAAGAAACTCAGAAATGTGAATGAACTTAAAAGGACGGAGGCAAGGATGTTGTTTATCACATGACGGACTTGCGGTCTCGGGAAGATAATTTGGAGGACTATTACGTATTCGTGAGCAGGATTGGCGAGTTTAGTCAAATGTAATTGTCGAATAGCACGAGTATTTGAGTGCTGTTTCCTACCTTTGCGGATTTCATGTTGTTCTGAACAGGAACAACATACCTCTCATTGCGTGCAGTAATTTACACTGTGATTGCAGCATTTTTTAGATAAGTTTAAGGAAAGATGTCAAGAAGTCAAGAATAATCATCCAGGGAATGTTTTTCATATGCAAATTTCTTTCATTAAAATTCTTCTGGCGAGGAGAAAATTATTTCATTTGTAGATAATATATTTATGATATTTAAGTGGCAGGAACAAATAATAACGCAAATATTCAAAAGCTAATTTACATTTAGTAGAAAAGCATTTGTATTCATATTATTAATAACTTACAATAAGAATTTAACATTTTCAACTTTCGTAAATATTTGTCTTTAATTACTGAGAAAAAATTCAACAAATGAATTCTATTCATTCATTTGGGAGTGAACATTAAGAACACGGTCAATTATGAAATAGTTGGATAAACTCCGCCAATGCTTTACTCAACAGAACATACTAATTACAGGTAAATGGTTCTTCATTTCAATATTTTCCTAATATTTTTCAGAGCGTTGATAGACTAAATTTTGTAGAATTATCGCGTTAGAAAAGACTCGCAAGATATAAAAAGAGAGAAAAATGTGTGAGAAACTCGAACGAGTGAGTTCAAGGAACGCCCACTAGATGGCAGCTCTACCCACTTTAGCGCCAACTAGAAGGTAGCGTGTTGAATTCTGAATCAACAGGCATCTCTACACCTAAGAATAACACATTTTCCATAGTGTAATAGAATTTGGTGGTACATTTTGTTCGGATAAACATTAATATCCTGATATGAAGGAAAGTGTTTCTAATAGGAGCAGAAAACTTTGCACATAATGGGCCTGAACGTATTCTAAATATGTTGAAGCGAGAACGTTTTCAAACAAAATCGTTCTTCCCAGGCAGGGAGAAATGTTAAAAAATTCCAACTATGGAATTTTCTTAAACATTTCAATTTTAGTTAAAGCGATGTAACTATCTGATTTGTTCTCTATTAATACTATTTTGAGTTAATGTAGAAAATAAAGTATGCATTTTATGCGTACATTATTTTAAACAACAATTGTCCGATTACTCATATTCACATAGTTTTTATTAATTTTCTGTGGTTTCAAAAGTAATTAAATGTATCAATTGAATATGTTATAAATAAATACAAAATCAACAAATAATATTTTTTGAAACTCAACATAACTGATTTTTTCTTTTATTAGAAAACAGCAAGTTGACTTGAGAGCCTCCCCTTATATTAAATCCTATTTACATCACATTCTATCAGTATTTGCCAGCACATTACCTTCAATATTGATAATTATATTATTTGAAAGTGTAATTTTTAATAAAATTAGCCGCTAGTATTAATAACTATGCACATTAAATTTTATGGTGCTTCACTGATAGTTACAAATACTATTGTGTGGAGATGGTTTCTCTAGAATCTCCACAAAAATCTCTCAGCGTAAGCAAAGAAATATTCGCAATTCTAAGTTCGGATAAAATTGCAATGAAACCGAAAAACAATGAACTTTTCATACCTGACATTCCCTCATCTTACGTGAAATTGATATTATCCGATTCTTTAAAGCATAACATTGCAATCACTTCGAACTGATTCACCAATCAAACATCACTTTTTCTTTAAACTGGTTCTCAATATATTTTTAAAAACTAACTTTATCTAAAAGTACTTTTAGTGATCATTTGAGAAGACAAGTCCGTTTATCAGAAACGCAATTGCAAATATACCTGTCCAAACCCATTACCAATTCAGAAAAACTTGGCTTCCATTTCCACTAGCTTGCCTTCGCCAATGAGCCCACCCAGGGCTCTTGTCGGAGCAGATGATGCCTTTCAGCAAAAACTTGCTCTGGTACAAGATTTACGACGCGAAGGTCACGTTGCACGGGCCAGAGGGTTGGTAGGATCTCTCTCCACAAGGCGCGTTTTATTTTCGTAACCAGATGGATCACGTTTTGAAAAAAAATTAGAATTTGTTTTTGTTTACGAAGGACTAGTTATTTTGTTCTAAATAAACTGTTTACGTGTTAGATCTCACTATTTAATTTTAGAGGCTGCAAAACACTTCAAGGGCCATGTTACTCTCGCATACCAGAGGTTATCTCGAATTTGATGTTGCAATATTAATTTCCAAGAGATTGATATTTTTTAAATAATAATATTTATTAATTTAAATAAGTGCTTAGTACAATATTGATTTTCAAAAAACAGCGTTATTGAAGGGCCCATAACTCTGATAGCTCGATTAGTGTATCGAAAAAGGCACAAAAACTGTTTTACTAAGCACACCAGTAGAATAATTACTTATTTATTTATTTGGTAAAAACCAGCAAAAAAAACTGTATATGACGTATGGGGGAAGAGATTATCTTCGCACATTTTCTTGAGGCCCAGAATGGAAAAAAAGCGCGAGATTAGCAACATTTGAAAAACTAGACATTTTCGTTCCCGAGTTATAGAAAAACAATTTCAACGGTAAATGAACTGCTGATCTGATTTTTCTGCATTGCTAACAAAATAGTAAAGAACATCAGTTCTAATCCTACCACTACAAGCAAAAGGAGTGCTGAACAAAAACGTGCGCACAGTGAAGCTACATTTACGTCCAGAACCAAAACAAGGGCCATCTCAGCATTTGCGCTCAGCATTTGTAGCATCTGCTTGATTATTGATCAAACACGATTCATCCATTTTCCAATTTATCGAAACAATGTGTTCCTATTTCACGCCACGGTCCACCGCTATCTTAATTAGAACATCGAATAAACCTGAAATGTTACACTGATCTGCCATGGGAAGTACGCTCGATCACGCTCCAATTGAAGTCAAGGTTATTATTGCAGTGACTAATTACAAGATACATGATTTGCGAGATTTTGTGAACAGAAATGTAAGTGTCCCAAACTGACAAAACGTCTGGAAAATAGGTTTGGATAATTAAAAATCTGATAATTAAAGTGAGGCTAATATACAATTGTATGTATGTTTTCGGCATTTTGGATCAATTGTCCGACTTTGCAGGTTAGCTGACGGTGTCCCCCAGATCTGGGTCTATTTTAATTCCAACGCTTGGGGGGGGGAAGAGAGACATGTGACGAACACGACACACCCCTTTCCTCGTAACCAGCAAACTCTGCATGCCTGAACTTTTCTTCGCCATTCATTTACAGAAATTGAGACGATTTTAAAAGAAAGCTACAACTACATTTTTTCTTGGCCGGAAAAAGAACCCGGGACCACATCACGGGAAACTAGTACACTGCCCAAGAGCCATCCTAGAAGCTTCAATATACTATTTATTTATTTATTTGTTTGTTTATTTATTTATTTATTTATTTATTTTCAAATACAGATCTTTGCTGTTATGCCATGATTACAAGTGATTGTCAGCGCTGGCTCTCTTTGGAAGTATGGTGCATAAGTACGATGTTCATTATAAGCGGTAACTGACAGATCCATCCGCAGCAAAAGTCCTGAGGTCGTGCGAAAATTTCACCTAAACCCACCCACGAGCAGTACTGATCATCGCTTTCAGTCCCTCACCTTCGCGCCTCATCCTCTTGGGTCCTATGCAGGATACTACGCCACAGTCACCCCCCCCCCATTAAACCCTTCGACGTTTCTCTTCGGTTTTCGACTGATTGATTGGTGATTCCGGGCGCGCCAACTGCTAAGGTCCCGTAAGTCTGGTGCGTGTTTTTTACTTGGGAGGGTGGCGGTGATCTATCGCCGCTGAATGAGCATTTCCGGCGCCGACCTATATCGGGTTGTGGGGATTTTCTCAACTAGGTCTCTCCCACCACCGGGGCATTGGCCCAGCAGGGAGAAGCTCTAAGCTCTCGACCGGTTTCCCGGTATGCGTGGAAGTGTAGTGCATGTAAGTGTAGATGAGGGGTGAGGATAGGACAAGGAAGTGGAAGGATCGCGCGCGATCCTTGGCCCTTTTGTTGGGGGTACTGCTCCGGCATTCGCGTGGTGTTGATTGGAGCAACCACGGAAAAATATAGACCACAGCAGCTCACTAACATGAGAATATCGTTTCGATTTCATCCGATTTAGAAAGTTACTGCTCTGTTTTGGGCAAACATTTACCAAATTTTCTAAAAAAAAAAATTTAAGCGATTATTCGGAAATACATGCCACTCCTACTTTGTCACCCACAAGCTGCCATTGCAACCAACTCCTCTCCCCATATACCTGATTCCCTGATTCTTCACAATATCGGCCGCACTGCTTCTTTACACTATTGATACAGCAAAATAACACCTTCGTCACCCACGTTTCCAACACCTTCGCCATTGTCTAAAGCGAAACGTAAGTAGCCAGAGGAGACGATCGGTCAATCGCCGTGATCTCTCCCCCCCCCCGTGAAACGCCACCTTTCTGGCTGTCGAGCCCTGTTAGCGACTTCTGGGAAGAGGAAAGAAATCCGATGGCGGAGAGATCCGGAGGCCGTGCGTCTTCGGTTTTTTCGGATGCGAACATCTCGTCCCCTTGGCTCCCGCCGAAACGAATGCATTGCCCGGCGCTGTGCCATTGGATGGGTGAGAAGTGAACGAAATCGATGTGCCCACCGGCAGCTTCACAGTGCATCTCTAATTCTTTTTGTTGAGGGAACCAGCTTTGGGTCTTGGCTAAATGCGTCATGTTATTCATCTCAGGGATGTATTTTGTATTTAGTTTTATACATTTTGTACTTATTGTGTTTAGTTTCGAGTTTTCGATTTTGTCAATGGCTTCTGTCTTGAGCTGCCCTCCAGATGATGGTTTATTGGGAGTACTAAAAGCTTAAGGCTTTAGCCGAGATGACCCTTAGTATGCATCCCCAGAACTAAACTTAAAGTTCTGTCCTCCTTTATCTTCGTTATAAATTTTACAATGTAAATAATAACGTAATGATGAGAAAGAGCATTATGGACTGACATGATAAAGACAATTTTATTATTATTATTATTATTATTATTATTATTATTATTATAGTTTTACATACGTATATTATTATTATTATTATTATTATTATTATAGTTTTACATTCTCATGGTGATAAAAATGTGGTTCGGTTTCAACGGGTTCAAGTGACCCACCGGGGAGCACGAAAAAAAATATTTAGCACAAACATCAAATATATTTGAAATGTAACAGTACATAATAACTATGAAGATGAGTATCTTTTGGGTAAGTCTGTTAATCTGCATGCAAATGCGCACATATGCAGTAATGTGACAGATGTAGTAAGAAACTGACACATATGCAGTAAGAAAAAACGAAGAAAAATAAAGAAATATATTTAGAAAGAACTCTGTACTTCCTAGTAGAAAGTTCACAAAGATAACAAAACATCCTAGATAAAATGTAAAGCATTTTACTATATCTGCAAAGTTTACAGCACAGATCAAATTAAAATCGTTATCCTACGAAAGGAGAATGTCTGAGATGTGTCACAATTCTTGCGCACCGTCTATTATCTTTATTTCTAAAACATGCTATGTAAACATTTATTTTCTACTAAAAATATGAAAAGAAATACGAAAAGAGAATATGAAGAGAAATATGAAAAAATATTAAAAGAAATGAAAAAGAACTACTAAATCTATCGCAGCACATAAGGTGTTGCTTGAAAACTGGACATCCCCTATGACTGCACATGTAACTGACATGTCTGTATATATTATATACATATTAATTATATACAAAAATATTGTTTTGAAATGTCCACATCAAGCACACTCTGGTGGGGACGTAAGGAACTTATTCTGACGATATCATGGAAACGAAATCGCAGCGCATCTTTTGTGCGCAGTCTTAGATTGTACTGTTCAGTGCAGTTCAAAGTCGCATTTGGGAGTTTGTAATAGTGTTTGTAACAGCACGGTGGTGATAGTGAACACGAGAGGGTAAGGCGGACTGGAGATAGGTCAGCCGAGGTAGCGAAGAGTGTCGAAAGGATGGTCGAAAAGAGTGTCGGAAGGTGGATTTGGGCAGCTAGGCGTAAGGCAGGGCAAGCCAAGGCGTGGATCAAAAAATACGCAGAATTCATTACTTTTCCTATCTGAAAAGATGAATGTGACAAATTCCCGGGTAAGTAAAATTAAACTCGGCTTTAAACTACCCGTTTGATTCAATTGCATGAGTTTCCAATAGTATAAGAAAAATACTAAATATTTTCTGCTGTATACACTTGCACGTGCTTCATCATTCAATATTTATTAATGTGCCTGAAAATGAAATAAATAGCCGTCCATTGGAATTTGAAAATGCTCGTTCACGCACTACACGGAAGCAACATTTCTTCTCTAGTATTTCGGGCTTCTTTACTTTTAACGCGATTAGCCGGCAAGGAGACGGGAATGACTAGGGTAAAATGTGAGAGCAAAATAACTTCTTATGCAAACAGCTGAAGGATATTCACTTCTCGAATGTACCGCAAGCCTTTCATCTCTCTTCAAGAGGCTTCACTGGAGGGCTCTCGAGCCCGGCGCATGCGCAATGCGCAGCCGGATGGCGCCGAATAGAAAAAGAGGTGGCGTATTAGCGGCTTCGTTTCAACACTGAGCCCTCTTGGGGCGAAGGGCATGCGCTCCGAACATCAGGCACTTCCTTAGGTACCATGAACCTCCAACTTCCAAATACAGCAGAACTCCGAGATAAATTAAGCCGGCAAAATAGATGATTGGGTAAAGCTCACGCGGATAATGGAAGATGGAGGGTGTTAACAGAATCTGAATGAAACTCGTTTCATTTGGAGGATCTCAAACAAAAGATAATTGCAAAGTATGATGTGGAATTAGAGCGGAACATTTTTCTTAAATAAGACTTGTGGTTAGTCTAACGCCTGGCAGAGTTTGGTAAATTGAATAGTTTGACATCTATGTTTGGTTCTCAAGAATTATCCTACCACATGTCTCAGTTCTTGACGATAAATAAAAAAAATATCCGGCAAACAAAACATGTTTACAATCAAGTAATAAATTCGACCACAAGACGGCATTTAGAATTTTAAAATAATTTTCGTTTTTAAGGATAAATAAAATCTGACTTTACTTTCACAAGGGTGGGGGTAAATGGATCTGGGTAAATGCATTTTCAATAGTTACTTCAAGTGTCAACTGCTTTTGGTATAAGGTATTAATGATCTGAAAAACAATCTCAGTAGTTTTGTAACATTTTAATGGAAAATGAGATCTTAGGAGGTCTTGTGTTGATCTTGGCACCTGATGTTTTTTAATCAAATGTTTTGAAAGTCTTTCAAACGAACCAAGCTTTATCTACATCCCAGGGTCATCCAACCGTGAATTTTCCGGGTCAGAAAAAGAAAATTATTAGATTACGGCGAGTAATATGTACAAGATATCAATTTCATAATGATAGAGCGTTGTCATTTACGTTGTACTACATAATTATTTGGAACTGTTACTTATAAAATGTAATAGTTAAATAGTAAGGGAGTTGCATTATTTTAACAATATTCTGTTTTGTACAAGACATTGTTTTTAAACTCGCAGTGAAGCACACGTGATATTACAAAGCTGATGAAAACATCCGCTTAAATACATTTAATCACACTTTAATATACCATGCATATACGTACGTATTTTTGAGCAGTCGAATTTTGATTTCTTAAGAAACAGACGATTCTATTATTATTCCATATCTGACCCGATTTCTCGAGGGCCTGAGAAGTTGGAGCGTGGCAGGCGGGGGAGGGGGAGAGGAGACCCCGTGACCCCAGGGCGGGGCCGGCGTCGTGCCGCGCTTTCGCAGCGGCCCTGAGTTCACGCCCCGGCGCGGCCGCGTCGCGGAAATTCCCACCTTCTCCTCCTCTTTCGCCGCAAGTCACCGCCGTCGATGGCTGTGACTCAGCAGGCGCGACAACCGCTCCACCTCCATCCCTCCCTCTTCGCACCTCTGTACGTCTACAGTTCCTACGTACAGAGGTGGGCTGAATTTACTTCAGAGCCAACATTGCCGCTGACTTTGCAGCGGCTCTGACCGGGAGGTCCTAGGGTTGCAGTCCCGGTGGTGGCGTATTTTCGACACCAGCTAGGATAGAGTCCCTAGATACAGAGAGTAGCGCAACCGCCGCCATTTAATATCCTCTCAGTCGATAGCTCCATCAAGCAGGATTCACAAGTTGAACGGAAATGATAATAATTAGTGATATTATGAAGATGTTTAAGATTTGGAATAGATTCATGGATTTAAACACACAGAATATCTCACAGTTCTAATTCTCCTGGCAAGTGGATATAAAATGGCGAGATCAGTGGAACAATGGAATGCGCTACTCTCTGTATCTAGGGATTCTAAACTAGGACGAGTTCGGCCGCTCTCTGGAGGAGAATTCTAGAGGCCGGCTGCTCTGATCAGGAGTTTCCCAAGTTTCGGTACCCTAACAAACCCAAGGACCGCGCGCGATCTTTTCCACCTCTTTCTTGATCTATACTCTCCCCTTACACACATGCATTACACTACCACACATTCCGGGGTAGTAGAGTTCGTCTCAGTTGGGGCGGTGCCCGGCTGGGAGCGATACCTGAAGTGAGAAACCTCCCGCAAGCCGATGGTACGTCGGTGCCGGATCTCACCATCCAGTGGGGGAAGAACACCGCCAACTACTAAAATAGCACATTAACTACCCTATCGGGACTAAAGTCTGTAGCAATTGACGTGCTAAGAAACAGAAATCAATCAATCGATACAGTGTATTCCTTTGCATTGCTGATTCCGCAGTTCACATCTAGCCGTCAACAAGTTCCAATTATGTGGGATGTGATCCACCAGTGTACACTAAACTAATATTAACATGCTCGAAACTCTCATTAATTACTTCAATTGTTTTCATTTCTCGTTAACTCTCGAATTCTGTCTGGCAGAGCTATCGAGCGAAAGGATATACAATAGCAGCGGCCGTTCAGGTAGCACCATTTCTTGTATCTAAGGATTCTGTTTCATAGCGCTCCATCGCGCTCCACCCCTCACTACCAAACCCCTCCCTGACATGATTACAACACAATATTGCAAACACTGGCTAGAGCACAAGCCAGTTCTCACTGCGCTGGTTCAAAAGTTTTACCGAACAAGGCCTAACTTTCAAAACGGCATAATAGTATCAAATGCACTTTAATTATTCGAATTGACAAGAATGTAAACAAGCTTGTTTCGTTAGTATATCAACAAAAAGCTCTGTGTAAGACCTCTGATTCAAGATGCCATAACGGAATCATTAGTGGGAAATTATGACAGGAAAGTTCGTAAGAAATGGGCAAAACGTTTTTGAACCTAACCTCAGTCACCCTTAATACAACCCTTCAATAGATACCCCCTTCAAGATATTTCGATCTAGGAACGTGGGTTGGGCGCTTTCCGAGTAGCTACCAAATATGAGGTTGGTCCACTGAATATTTATATTGACCACTCCGATGTCGCAACAAGTCCTTCAGTTTTCCCTTCGATCACTGCCACGCACGAGTTCTGGACACCACTGGGACGAATCTGACGAGCGCTGGGTTCTTCGGTCGTTGAATACCGTTTGACAATAACGACGTCGGTCCCGCTAAGAAACTCAGGGAACTGAGTGGACGTTTCTAATTCTCCACCAGAGTTAAAACTGAGTCCCTAGCTCTCTCTGAGGGGACTTCGTATATAAATATAGCGGAGTTCAGTCGACGGGCCAATGTTAAATTCCTATTTACACCCGATTGCCAGGTTGGGAGGCAGCGTTTTCCTCGCCCCCACGTTACGTCTCCAAATATCAGGCACTTGCGCTATCTGAGGTACACGAACACTCAGTAGCCGGCATAGATAGCTGAGAGCACTAAGGCAAGCACGCATTAACAGACTTGGTGCTTTTCGATCACGCGGATGTTTGCTTACGTTCTGGCATTGTCAGGCCCTTAATCACCATGAGTCACCTTTCAACCATCTCTTTTCAACTCCCGGCTGTCCTGTATAGCTCAGGGAAAGTTTGAAGAGTTTGCTCCCGTGTGTGCATCTGGGTTGTGGGTTCGAAATTCGTTTAAGACATGAATATTGAGTGATGAGGCACAGTGTGCATTTCCATCCCACTATCACCCTTAAAACTCAAATTCTACGCTAATTCCTTTCCATTTCACGTTAAGATGTATGATCGGCAATAAAAGTGCGCAACGTAGGGGTCTAAGGGCTGCAGCGTCAGCGTTTTCTAGATGCAGCTGGGCTCCCTGCTTCCAATACGCAGCTACGCTCCATTAATATAATTTTGTCTATCACAAGTGACAAACTTAAGTTTACCTCAGGGCATCAACTGTAGTGCCTCTGACAGGAAAGTCCTAGGTTCGGCTGAGGGAAAACCCCGCTACCCGACGGGCAGGCCGGTGCCGGAGTGGCTAGATCTAGTGTGATAAGCCTTCACCGGTCTATGGGCATCGAAAGATGAAAAAATTTAGACATACAAAAATGTAATCATTCAAGTGCACCGTCTGTCGACAGAGAGAATTTCAGTATGCATCAGTTGCAACTATGACTATTTCAGCAAAATACTCCTGCGTCAACGGGCATGGTCCAAGACCTTTGCATAGTAAACAGAATCATTCGAGTCAATAAAAGCTATTACTTAATCGTCGCGTCAACAGTAAAGTAACAAATATGAAAAAGCCGGTTTCCCGTTATCGTGATTTAGCAGTTGCTTCAAAGGCGTTACGCAAAATGAATTAGCAAATGTGTTACCATTTTGAAGCTCCTAAATCCCAGCCGTAAACTACTGATTAAAACTGTGAAAACTCTGATCTTATTCAAGTGTTTATCAATTAATTCAGGCTCCTGAAATATACTGAGTTTGACATTCGATACTTTACCGCTGAAACGACGATTTGTAGCAAGGATTAATATAATTGCAAGGATAAGGCCACTTCGGCCGCGGAAAAACCTCGTTGATTGATTGACTGATCGGTGTTCCCAGCGCGTCTGCTAGGGTCACGAACGGTTAGGGCATTATTCCCATAAATGTAGTTCCTGTTTTGTCTTGGGCGTTGACAATGATCTTCCCTCATTGGATGGCAAGATCCGTCTTCGGCCTACACGTCGACTTATGAGGTTTCCCCAACCAGGCATCTTCCACCAACATGGCACCGATCCAGCCAGGACAAGCTCTAAGCTCCCCACTGGTCTCCCGGCATTTGTGGTAGTGCAGTGCATGTTAATGTTAGTCTGTGTATCTAAGGCAGTGGTGTCAAGGTCTGCTACTGGTGACAGTGGCACACTTTGTGGCATCGTGGATGCCATGAGCTTCTCTGCGCAACTAGCGTTGGGAACTATTAGTATCCCCGCCGTTTTACAATGGCATTGTGTCTGGTGGCGGAGTAATGAACTGCGTTGAGGGGCGATTTCGTCGTGGCACTCGAGCCACGGACTTCCGCTCGTGACATCGACCTTGACAACACTGATCAAAAGCGTGAGAATAACACGAGAGAAAGGAAGGAAAGGTCGCTTGGTGTTGATAGGAGAAACCACGGAAAACTACCGGTCAGAGCAGCCGGCCGCTAGAATGATCCTCAAGACAGCGATTGAATTCAACCTAGCTATTTAGATAGTATCGAAAATCCTGTCACTGTCGGGATTCGAACCGTATGACCTCCCGGTCAGAGGCACTGCAGTGACATCAACGGACGCCCTGAGCCACCTCAGCCGGTGCGGAATCTGGAGTGTTCCTGCCTTGGCGCTTCAGTGACGCGAGCGCCCCTTCCGCGGCGTGACTCATGGCGGCCGCCCTCGCAGCAGCGCGGCTCGGCGCTCGGCGTCGAGGGCTCTTTGTGGCGGCGGCGGCTGCTGGGGAGGCGGCGGCCGCGCTGATCCCACAGCCAGCGCCTAAACTGCTCGAACTAATTCGCTTTCACGGGCAATTGCACGCACGTGACGCCCCGACCGACCGGCCGCGGCGCGGCGCCGACCGCCCACCGCGACGCTCCTCGGGGCCCGGACGCAGCTGGCCGCTGTCCCCGGACGCGTCCCGGCCCTTGTCAGCAACCTTGTCCCGTCGATCGTCCTTGTCCGGTTGAGACGGGTGCAGAATGAAAATATTGTTATTCTTCATTAGGTGAACCCTTGCCATAGCCAAGGGAAGAACTGTAGAAACGTTACAACAGAGAAGTACATCATAAGCTCCGGACGGAAAATCGAAACTCTCCCCAAAATATTATTTTATCAACACTTTTCTATAAGACTAATGAAAGGAAAGAGGTCTACAAACACTGTAACATTTCAATTGTTTTTCACTGTGACCACATATGTAAACATGTTTATAAAAATATAACTAGAATATTCTATTTTTACCAACATCTGTACATGTGTGAAGAAATGGACCATAACAAGAAATCCTGTTGTTCACCTTAATTTAATAATGTAATTAATCACCTATTTTTGTAATGGGACTCCTGTTTTAAACGTGTGCTGGACATTTTGTGTATACTCTTCTGATTTAAAAACACTGAATCTTCCAACTAAAGAAAACTCACTGTTTTCCCTCACACTCAACACGCTGGCGCTTGCTAGGCCAAAACCTTGTTGACAAAGCTCTTGATACAGCCTAACGTCGTGATGAACAAATGACGGCAGATAAGCGTTCATTATATTAATTGTACGATCTTATTAAAGTTTTGTGTTTTTATTATAAAATCAATTAAAAAGAGCAAGTGATAACACACAACCTGGGCGCTTATAGTGAAAACAGGACTTATTGTTACATTGCCAATAACAACAACTGATACTTCTCTAATATTTGCTTTGCAGGGCTGGCATTGTACCAGCCGGGAGCCACCAGCCAGCGCTTCCACTTCCATTCGGACGAAGAGAACCACTTCCCGGGCTTCCTCATCGCCTTCGAGCAGCTCTACCACTGCCAGCAGAACTGAGGGCCCTTCTGGAGGCTCCTGGCGTTCGCCAAATGACCACAATACTCAACAACACAAAGGCAGAGACCATAAAATACAACAAGGTTTCGATGAGCAAGTGATGGTGCAACTTTTACTTTGGAGAAAGGAAATGGTACAAGTTCTGTTTCACGTGATACTGTTGTTCGTTTCCCACTCGTTATTGAAACGACTTTCCCCAATCTACGGTCCTTTGCGTTGTAATCTTCTACCGATGTATATCGATCGCCAAGCGTGTCATAAATAAAGTATATTTTCTGCCGTAAGTTTTGAAAAAACGGACGTCGAGTCTCCATGACGACCCGGAGCTCGCTTCTACAAGAGACCGCGGATTCAAGTCATTGCGCAGCGCATTATGAAGCCTTCAACACTTTCAAAGAAATGTTTCGTTCTTATATCTCAGCAAATTCACGTAAAAAGAATTGTCATATGTTCTTAATTGGATATTGAGGACAAAAATAAACGAGAAAAAGGAAATAAATGCAATAATGTTAATCTCGGATAATCACCGAATACGTTAATAAATAATTGGCTAAATATACAACAATAACTGGAAGAAAGTGTTTGTTCTATGAATATATAAATTTTAATAAAAAATAAATTAGAGAAGGAAATATTATCTACAAATAAATTTTTTTATAAATGAATTTCAGATATGAAATTATTTTATTAATTAAAACGAAAAAAAAATATTTTTGGCGTTTGAGTTATTTTTGAATTCTAAATGTACGTCTTGATTAATTTGTTGAAATCAAAATTCTACTGCAAAAATATTCGGTAGTGGTGTGATCGCAGAGACGTGTGATGTGATCGCAGGTGTGATGGCAAGGACCAAGCACGTTCTTAGGATCACCGCAAGCTAGAGCCCAATCATTTTAAACAAAATTTTATATTCGTTTATAAGTATTTTAACGTTAACTCTTCAAACTGTAAAAATACAGTTTATTTTATCTTAATTTTGAATTCATATGTTCAGTATTTTAATATTTTTAGAGGGTCCAGAGTTTGATCAATTTTAGGCCCCTTAAGACATCAATCCGGTGCTGTATGATCCGGAACATATTACATAATTTCAAACGATTTTTTATGCGAGGCTCCTAAGCAAAACAATTTCTTTATTTGTTCTACCGGGAGGATACGTCGATTGAGTAGATTGCAACGTAAAAGGATTCGTAGAATATTATTCTTTGATCCCTTAAAAACCTGTCTCATAGAATATTTCATAAAGAAGGAAATGACTTAATGAATTGAGAGTTTTAAATATTTAGAATTAAACAAAATAGTATTTATAGAAGAAATAATAAATATTATTCAAAAATTATTTTGAATGAATACGAAATACTCTATATCTTATTTGGATTTTCCTTTATCACGGGTACATCTTCAGTAATACACTGATTCCTAAAATCAGATGATAATCATTAAGATACTCCTCTATCCTAGACATACACGAAAACATAATACACATATACAAATACGAAATTCAAAGACAATGAATGAGTAAATAAATCTAACACTAAAATATTCTGAAGTACACATTTTGGCTTTTCCTCGTGCAATATAATATATTAGAAATTGTTCAACTTGAGTGGCGGATTGAAGGAAAAAAGTCACACTCACCAAAACACTTTAAGGGATCCGGGCCTGACTTGTAATTTCAAATTTGATTCATGTTTTGAGATGTTTATTCTTAATGTAAAATAAAATAAACCTGGTCATAAAATAGATTTGGTTCATTGATTGTAAACACAAAGTGAATATTTTATATATCTACATAATACATAAAAAATCTTTGGACAAAAAACAACAAAAATCAATTGGAGTTCTATTCTCGATTTTTGCCAATATCTCTATCGTAGTATTTAAAATGAAAGAAGAATATCGTTCTACGTAAGAAATAATGAAATAATTTGGCGTTTATTGAGCCAAATGTCTTAACATCTTAAAACTTTCCTCATTCCTGGTTGAGCATTTGATGAGGTAGTTGGAATCGCAAAAACAAACGTAACAGGCTGCAGCAATGTGTGAAACTATCCATTCGATGATTTTCAGATAAAGAAATTCACACATTGTAGAGAACCGTCTTTGAGAGATTTTAGCTTTTGAGAAAAGTACAACTGTGGAAAACCAATAAATTCATTCTTGTGGTCAGCCACGAAAAACTCAGGATACATTGGAAATAAAACCCAAGCTTTTCTTTCTTGAAAGAAATTTCGATATAATTTCTTTTTCATACGTTTGTGAACGTTTTAGGCTCAAAATTTCAAAAATTGTTATTTCCTCTACTTCCTCGTAATTCGCAGCACTTAATGACGAATACTGTTTAGTAATCGGTGTGTGTGTAAATGGTCTATCTGCCATCTGTCGTCAGGTGTTTCACCAACCATTTTTACTCACCGTCTTCGAGAGATAGGCAAATCTGATGTTCTCAACCGTCTTTCAATTTTAATTTTGATTCTTCGACGAAAAGTTTCGGCTCCTACATTTCTTAGTCTCTTCAACGTAGTTCGAAGACGGAAAGCCCCCATACTGAGAAGAAGACGAAAAGCCACCCAATGCCCCTAAATAGGCAACATACCAATAATTGCTGACTTAAGCGAAGTGGCTTTCTTAATGTTATATTCAGTACCTTTTTTCTTTGCAATCTTTCCTGATAAGCATTTTAAAATGAATTCTAAATTTTGGATGACTGCTTAAACTGCTTTGAGTCTCGATATCTTCTTTGTGACACTATCAATGCCGTTGATGTGAATTCATAGTCCCTCTGATGGTTTTGTAACAATTTATGAAAAATTATACTGTTTTCAACGTAAAAATATAAAAAGCATTTTTGATTACAATTTTCTATAAATTCAAAAAAAAGTTTAATGAACGATCTCTCGAGGAACAAAGTTCAAATGCGTCTAAAAATATCCTTCAAATATTTTACAAAAGCCGATGAGATGGGCCCCTTGACACCGTTGCTCATGTTACCCAATTAGTTAATGCTGTTCTATTAAATCCACCAGTGATCAAGCTATTCAAACTTAATGCCATTTATAAACTATGTGAAACTCATAGTCTTTAAAATCTGTAAGTTCAAATCGCCTTGTTGTCAAAACATAAAAACGCTTTCAATATTCCATTACAATCAACATTTCATTAAAAACATTCAATATTGCTGAATGTAATTCACATTACTCCCAATGAAATTACAAATTAATCAACAGAAAAATATATTCCACATCCACATTTGATCAAGTTTACTATTCTTGTTCATGTTTGATTGTTTCGGATATTCTATAATTGAATATTGTTCTCAATTGGGACATTGAAACTTGAAAAGGAGTAAGAAATTTTTTGTTGATTACCGGCACATACAATTGAAATGAAAAAAATCTTATTGTTGTTTGTTATTTTGCTGAATTTGCTTCATCAACAGACTGTAACGTTTTTGTTGATGATAAATCATTACATGAAGTTTTATACAATATATTTGCAAAGTGTTAAAGCATTTTATGATGTATTTTATCATAGATCTTCATAAACCTTGGTGAAAGGTTGATGAATGAATGTCCATTGGATGAAATTTCTGGTCTTTCATTGATACCAATAATCTAGAGTAGTTCAATTTTTCAATGTTAATCGTGAGTTTCAAGAGTGCAAACCTACTTCTAATTTATAAACAAATGTAATTTCATTTTAAGTGAGGAAAATAAAGATTTTTTTACAATACAATTTTAATAATGGTGAATTTAATATACATCTTATTAAAGTAAAAACAGTTAATAATATTATCAGTTTTTGTAAATATATTCATGTTTTGGTATGTCTGTAACATGGTATGAAAGTAATGTTACATATTTACAACACTAAAATTTCTATTCATAACAAGGATGAAAGTTATGATTACCACGAAGTTCTTTTAGCTCTTGTTTACAGCAGTTGCTTATCCGTTGTTAAGTTTCAAAGAAAACACTTTCGTTGGAAATTTAACCATCTTGGGAATGTTCCCCACATACCATACATGAAAAGTGAGAAGTCGAAAAGTAAGATTATAATTTTTTCAACAGGTAGAGATAGGTCAAGATAAATGTTTTCATTTAAATGTGACTGCATACATCTAGTTGGGAACGTTATAAGATATTCATTTTATCGGATGTGAATGTTTAAGGATTTTATCGCAAAACTATACATGTAAATAATATTTATTAAAAAGAAAGTCTTAAACTGTACTTTTCTCGCATTGCTGCAAGATAAATACAATGATATCATGCAAACATTCACCACATGACGGAATGGCAATAATAACGGGGAGTAAAATGACCAAGAACAAGTAAAACAACGTTTGTGAAATAAATGTGAATCATTTGTACGTGTTAATCACCGACCACGTCCTCCCCAATTTGGTTTGCCATCAATGAGTGTGAAAAGAATCCCTCACAGGACTGAACAGACAATAACCCGGGGAAGCGCACGGCTGAGGGTAAGGAGCAGTCACGTGCCCGCATTACAGCACTCTTTCTCTCGCTTGATTCATTAGTGATTCCGGATGCGTCAATTGCTACGGTCATTAGTCCTGTAAATATAAACATTTTTATGGCGAGCATTTTTTATCTCATGAGGGTACTCTGATTTCCCCCACCAGAACATCATGCACTGGTTGTGAGATCTCTTTGCAATCAAAACTGGTCATCTACCGCCTCTCCCCCCCCCCGACTAAATGGTTTTGCATGTACGCTCTAACGCAGTGACTTGAAATATTGCTTGCTGCGAAACCGTGTTCTGTTTTGCCTGCAATTTGTACAAAAGATAACAAAATTTCTAGATCTCCCAAAACCTCAAATGGAATGTACAGTACATATAACAGAATTAAACACTAAATTAAATTCGTTATGTTACGCATTCAGAATTCTTTCAAGTTCTGTCAGTTTTCATGCAGCTCGTATATTTTGCAAATGTACATTTCCGCTTGAGATATGGCAAAATATTTTGGGGAAGCTCATCCTTTAGTACCCACACATTTAGATTGCAAAAGAAAATTATCCGAATAATGAAAAAATGCATCCACATGATCCCTGCAAGTCTTTTTTCATTAAGCTTGAAATTTTACCATTGTCTTTTCTATTTATTCACGAATCGGTAATATTTGTCAAAACTGACTTACTCAACGGTGGGAACATATTTTCATGCAATACTGATATTTATAATTACAACACGTCCTAGAAATCAAGTTCATCAAGTGCCAGTATCGACAGCTCACTACAAGAAATCCATATACAATATATGTACTTACTTTACAACGCTTTGCCAAATGACATTAAACAATTCAAATCGGTACACAAATTAAAATATTTTCTGCTGTACAACTGTTTCTATTCAATTAGAGACTACACTGATCATCAAAAAGAAAAATAATGTTTATTTTAACAAAACAATGATATATAATGAATTAGTTTACATTTCTATTGTATAATTTTTTAAAATGACTTAACAATCCTGAAAGAAAATATGTACAGGTTTTTGTCCAGTTTCCCTAATCCATTGAGCAAATACTCAGATGGCCCCTTGATTTGCTTGTGGACATAAATGTAGCTTCACTATACGTTGGTTTTGTTGAGCTATAATTTTAGTAGTGATATTAGAGCTGAGGGTGAGTTACTATCTGGTTAGCAATGCAGAAAAATATAATTTGCAGTTAATCTACTGTTGCAGATAAGTTTTGGACAACTCAGGAACGAAAATGTCTAGTTTTTCAAATGTTGTTAATCTCGCGCTTTTTTAAACGTGATTATTATTTTTTATAATTTTCATTCATCCTTCAATTATTTATAGCTAAAATGTTGGAAGGAATTCTGGAACTCAACAAAACGTGCGAAGATGATCTTCTCCCCCATACGTCACATACAATTTTTATGGTTTTTTGACTAAATAAATACTAAATACTTCCAGCATAACCTCAGCAAATTTAAAGGTAAGTTTGTTTTGTGTTGATACGGGCGCAACTAAAAAAGCGTTAATAACACACATGACCTGCATCCTCCAAATCTGAGCTCCTGGTGGACTCGTTTGGAATATTTACTGGAAATAAATATTCACAGTCCTTAGTTTTCAGATCTTTACCTGCCTACACGGTATTTACCTGAAGCAAAGAGTCTTTCCTCTCACTATGATATAAGGAGACACATGCTTTCCCTCAGAGAGATGAGTTGCAATACGCCATTATTGTGAAGCATACTACACCTATGGAGTACATTCCAATAACATAACCAAACGCGACATGCGGCATGACACTGCGCGCATGAACATTACACCGTTCAAAGGAAGCAGTAGTGGCATGTGTTAAGTTTCAGCATGCCGTGAAACCCATGGGAGAGGTGTAGAGGCCGCGGTAAAGGATGCGAAGAGACAAACGTTTTAATTTAAAATATTTCAATATGTTCCCATTGCGATTTGAAACTCACTATAAATTTTCGAGAACTTGCTCATAAAGGTATAAGAAGGTGAATAAAAAACTGTTAAATACTGTAGTATACGGCCGGCAATTCGAAATTGCCGCGGCAAAGAGCGCCGGCGGCGTGCACAGAGCGTCGGCAGCAGGAGCGCCGAGTTTCGCCGAACGCGCCAAAAAGCGCGCTCAGAACAGCAATGGCTACTCCTTGGACTTCAAGCACCATCAAGCGAGCCAATTAGGAGGAGCCGCGGGAAGCCGTACGCGGGAGCTGGCCGACATAAAACGGCGCCGGCGGCAGATCTCAGCAGACAGAGTGCGCGCTGCGTAGTGTAAGCCGGACGGCAGAATGTTTTACTAGAGCCTTGTTGCATCTGTACATGGCGGCCGAGTGGGCCAAGATTTTTTGTATAATAAATCTCCTTTTAAGAAAGCACGTGTTTCTGAGATACAACAAATACAATATATTAAACATTCGATTTTTGTCTATTACGTTTCGGGGATTGATATTGTCCCAGTCATCGGGTTTCACATATATTCATAGTATTTGGTGTTGGATATGCAAGGGTTGAGGCATAAATCATGGCAATTGTTTGTTGTTGTGAGAATACGAGTACAGGTGGAAATGTAAAATATACACATGAAAGGGTAG
Source organism: Acheta domesticus (assembly GCA_031308135.1). Taxonomy (NCBI): domain Eukaryota; kingdom Metazoa; phylum Arthropoda; class Insecta; order Orthoptera; family Gryllidae; genus Acheta; species Acheta domesticus. The sequence continues at coordinate 89,575,029 of JAHLJT010009355.1, forward strand.
AGTATGAAATAAGTGCATGGACATTTAACGACACACCAAAATTGTCGTTTAGCACCTCCTGTACCTTTTGGACAGTTGAAGTTATTGCAATGCAGTTTTCACACAAGTGCATGAAGGAATGGGGCTAATTGATAAGTGAATTCATTTCTGTTTTATCATTTGTATTTTACGAGATATTTGAGGTAACTTTGTTTTTTCAAATGGAACTATACATATTTTTTCAGTCTATCATGACGAGCGTAAAAAGACGAATCCAATGATATACATATTTTTATATATTAGATAAAGTTTTTTGAGTAATTTTGATTTTTACGCCTAGGATATTTTGAATGTACATGTAACAGTTCGCCATGCAAGGTCACGCAGCACTCCACCGGCAAATGCGCTCGCGGGGACTAGAAGAGAAGGAATCTTAGTATTTGAAGATATGAAACATATGCCAAATATTCACAAAACTGTTGCAGGTTTTTCCCCTGAACACTGCTTTCCATCCTTCCGCATATTCTTTTTTTTTGGTCTTTCTTTGGTTGAAGGAATTGAAGGATTGAAAATAAGGATTTGTCATAACTATGTATTTTAATAAAATTGTTTATTACTTCAACTCCTTTTAATTGGTTTTTATATCACAGGATATTAATGGGATCTTGAAGCAAAACACTATCAGAATAAATATTAAGACTGTACGAAGAATATTGCATATTATGAGCAAATACTTTAAATATTAATAGGCATATAATAATAACTTAGGGATGGAAACAAACTTATTTCAATACATACTACTTATGAAAATGGGGACGGACTGGAAGCAGAGTGAAAATCTCCAACAGTTTTGTGAATATTTGGAAAGTTTTCGTCTCTTCAAGTACTAAATTTCCTTCCCTTTCCCGAGCGCGCGTTTGCCGGTGGAGCGCTGCGTGACCTTGTGTGGCGTACTGTACATTCAAAATATCCATTAAACCCTAGTCACAAAAATCAAAATTACTCAAAAAATGCTTATAATATATAACAATATGATATATAACAAAATGTATATCATTAGATTCGTCTTTTTACGCTCGTTATGATAGACTGAAAAAGTATGTATAGTTCCATTTGAAAAAACAAAGTTACCTCAAATCTCGTAAAATACAAGTATCTCGTAAAATACACACTAACACACATACAGGATGAGTAACATAACTACCGCACATGCTACGTCTGTCCGTACACTCACAGATCGCCACGTGCGTTGCTGGTCACTGGTTGCTACGCATCCTCGCAGAAATTCTCGTGAGCATCTCGCGACTGTCCGGTATGCAAGGGTTTTATTCCCAAGAACTTCCACAATTCCCTGTGACAATCTCGAGCATTTCTCCCATGGAGAACGGCTGTCTTGAAGTATGAGCGCTGCTCAAAACAAGTTACATTCATCTCGCACAGCGGTAGTTGAACAACCGATTTCACGTTTCTCTCTGTACTGATAGAGACATTCACAGAGGCCTCTGTGAATGTGAACACACCTTTCTGCAGCATTTCTCTCACGCTACAAATAAAATTGTGCGCTTCGATAACATTTCTTTTAGACAAAAAATAGTTGCCATGACTTCTGCCCCAACCCTCGTATTCATGTATGGGGCAGGTAATTTAGAGCTTGACCCGGCTGAGGCGTTGCCTAGCTGGGGGAAGATACCTGAAGAAGAGAAAACTCCACCAGCCGAGGTGTGGGTCGGCGCCTGATTTCACATCCCAGTAGTATGGGAACACTCCCATCTAAAGAGTTTAACAAGCACTTCACTTACGGAACCGATGAAAGCATTCGATGCGCCCGGAAACACTAAATATTCAATCAATGCAATGGCGAAGTTTCCAAAGCCCGAGCATTAAACAATGAAGACAAAAAATATGAAGCAAACAAATAATAATAAAATTATGTTTATAAAAAATAATAAAATTATGTTTATAAAAAATAATAAAATGTTTATAAAAATAATAAAATGTTTATAAAAAATAATAAAATTACATATTAAAATACACAAAAATAGATAGCACCATTTCTGAAGATATTGACGTCAAACTATTCACAGCTTTACGCTGCTCTGCACCTCGGCGATAACGTCAGCCGACTTCCTCAATTTGCAGATCTCCTCCTCTGTTAGCTGCAGTTTTATAACTTTCGAGATTCCATTTTCTCCCAGTACGCAAGGCAAAGACAGGAACACATCCTTATCAATGCCGTAATAACCCTATAATGAAAAAGTAAATACATAAGCTCCTGGACATAAAAAGCTATATCCTCTCTGTAAGCTTTACTGCTAAGTATATGCTTTACTGCTATACCATGAAAATATCTGATAAACATTTAAATCACTTATAGTGCTCGTTTGATTCTCCTCCATCAAAATAAAAATGTGCTACTCTTTGCGCCTGACATTTATTACAGTTAGGAACAATGTGCAACAAACAGAAAGAATCGTAGGATGATATGAAGTATTTCCATTCGCTCATAAGTTCAATTATGATGTCGTTGCACAAGAAAATAATCACATCTAAAAAATCGTCAGACGTAAAATTGTATTTTGCCACGAAATAATTTGTTCTCTTTAGAATAAAACCGATCCTAACCGATCCGATTGTGCAAGATGAAAATTCTGGGTTGGGGAGGAAAAAAGAGTGTGTGCTGTTGTAGCACCATTGAGGGTGGACATATGCCGCTATCATTGAGCACCGGCGCTACAGTAAGAGCGTCGCTAGAGTTCCTAGGTACAGAGAGTAGCGCATTCCATTGTTCCATCGATCCCGCCATTTTATATCCAATTGACGGGCAAATTGGAACTGTGTCATATTCTGTAGTTTGCGAATAATGAATCTACTCCAAACCAACATTAATATTCTTGAAAATCTTCAGAATGTCACCATATGTTATAATTTCCCTTCAGTTCCTGATTGGTGCCTGACGGGGTTGTCGAGTGAGTGGATATTAAATGGCGGCGGTTGTACTACTCTCTGTATCTAGGGACTCTAAGGGCCGTATTCACAGTCGTCACTTATAATAAGAAAAACCTTCAGGAGTTCCTTATAACGATTTTCAATTCATAGTCGCAACTTCTCCGCAGAAACTTCTTATAGCTACAAAGAGGGGCCAGCTTTCACTTATACCTATAAGTGAACCGTCTCTTGGTGGATTGAAAATAGTCGTAATTTGAAAGAAATGGAAATAAACTACTATTTTGAACATTATAAAAATGTTTATAGCGGCATTTTTCTTCGTAGCAACTCTCTATATTTACGTGACTAGCTGGTTCCTGGCGCGTTGCTGCCGCAGAAGAAATAATTGAAGAAATATTCCTCTCCCTCTTCTCTTTCTTTCCCCAATCTCTTTGCCCCTCTCCTTTTTCTCCTCTCTCCCTCCCCCTCTGTCTTTTTCTCCTCTCTCATTTTCCACTCTCTCTCTTTTCCATTTGTCTCTCTTCTACCTCTCTGTGCCTCTTCTTATCCTCCGTGCCTCTTCTTATCCTCCGTGTCTCTTCCTATCCTCCGTGTCTCTTCTTATCCTCCGTGTCTCTTCTTCCCCTCCGCGTCTCTTCTTCCCCTCTGCGTCTCTTCTTCCCCTCTGCGTCTCTTCTTCCCCTCTGCGTCTCTTCTTCTCCTCTGCGTCTCTTCTTCCCCTCTGTGTCTCTTCTTCCTCTCGGTGTGTCTTTTCTCTCACTCTCTGACTCTCTTTTCCCGCTCTCTGTTTTCCCTCTGTCTCTCTATTCCCCTTTCTATCTTTCTACTTTCTCTCTATTTTCCTTCTCTTTCACTATTTCCCTCTATTTCCCCCTTTTTATTTCCTTCGCTATTTTCAATTGACATATCGTAACAGAAAGCAGCTCGATTCAAACTTGCACCATTATTAGTCGAATGTCGCACTTCATGGGTCTGTCTTACCCGAATTGTTTCACGTTCATTGCGATCTTCACGTTCCTGGGCAGTACGATTAGATTGATAATTAATTTGATTCATTGCATTTCGGGTTCTTCTGCCTAAATTTGTCCGTCGCCTTATAGGAGGCATGTCGAGTATAAATGAGTCACAAACATACAAAAAAGAGACGTTTACACATCACAGCATTTCAACATATACACATCAAAGAGACGTTTACATTTCAAGTGACATTTTAGCATAGACAATTTGTGTTTGTCTAATATTACCATCGTATAAATATTGATACGATACTAAAGTCACTTCATTGTTTTGAATTCCCTCACCCTCTCCACTAACAATTGAAATTTATGGTATGGTATTAAAGTTCAAATTGACTTTTATGTATTATTACGAATCATTTGTATGGGAGTATAGAAAAGTGTTGTTTTTAGATTTTTCAGGCAATTTTTTACATTTATCTCTCCGTAAGAACCATCCTCGTACTTCAAGAAATATTCTAAAAAAGAATTAGCAAAATCGGTTCAGATGTTCTCGAGTTTTGCGCTTAGCAACATAGAAAAGTGTTTTTTTAAGACTTTTTCTGGCCATTTTTAAAATTGTTCTCTCCGTAAGAACCATCCTCGTACTTATAGGAATATTCTTAAAAAAGAATTAGCAAAATCGGTTTAGCTGTTCTCGAGATTTGCGCTTAGCAAGATATTCAGCGATTCATTTTTATTTTTAAGAGATATGTACAATCCTCCGGAAATGCACAACGATCAAGAATATTTAAGAAAAGGTATCGTTTTACCCGGACCAAAGAACATGCTTTGGTAAACGTTGGTGGCAAAACTCCAGCTATAACTAACTGAGGTTAACCGATTTCCCACTATTTAAGACTCTCTTTAAGACACTATCACTATTTACATAATTGTGTAGGTTAGGTTACCCCACGGATGCCTACAGACGCATGCATAGGAATAGTTCACGGCCAGCTTGATGGGACGTTTCAGGCAGGATTCAAGTGGCTGTGAAACACTTAATGCGCTGTAGCCACGGGAAAGGCTGGTAGCGTCGTACTTACGTTAAGTATGAATACCAAATATGCATACCAAATGTGAATGAGCATTCCCTTAACAAAAGTAACTTCTTATAGCTTAAGTATTTTCTTATCCTATAAGTGACGACTATGAATATGGCCCTGAGAAATGCGAGTGGCACGGGGCGCGCTCACCTTGGCTGCGGTGGAGACGGCGCACGTGTGGCCCATGTGGTTGAGGATGGAGCGCGCCAGGGCGCACACGGCCAGCCCGATGGCCCACGACGTGTAGCCCTTCATCTTGATCACCTGCGACCCGCTGCGAGGTCACACACACTCGAGATTAGTTCCTGCTTTATCACTGCGGGCGCTTGTGTCGAAAACACGCGCGGGTAAAACTGGAGCGAACAAAAAACCCTTAACCTTCGATTTCCTTCAGCATACGAGTTCATGGTGGAACACACACAACTCGTAGAGAAACTGGGGGCCGTTGCCTAGTGCAGGCATGTCAAACTGGATCCGAACGAGCTACTTGCCCCCCTGCGATGCCCGGCGCTGCTGCGAGCACTGAAAAGTAACTTCATTTGAAACTCTAATGTTTGCCACATCTGTTGTATCTAACAACCGAGATCTATTTTATTTTATTTACCACTTATCACTATTTCATGTTTATTTCTTCTTAAATTGTGCCTTGAATAAACATTAAAGATTAAATACATAATTTCTTTGCTTTAGTATAGGAAGTGGAAATTAACATATAGGTATTTTTGAGGCAATAATTATCAAGTGATTTCTCCAAAAGACTGCCATGGGCCAGTTATCCACTAACGATCCGCCACTCCGGAGCGATTTTGTACAATCCTTCCTTTTAAATCTCGCGCGCCACTTGCTCTTAGACGCAGTGCTTGCGCGCTCTATTCAAGTTACCTTTCCTGCGACCTTGATACGCGTGGCGAAGTGATTTCGCCAGCAATCACGAGCTAAGGGATCTGTGGGTTCGAATCCTGCCTTGGACATGGATGTTTTCTTCAGTGCTATGGGTTGGTTCGACCAACACGTAACATCTTCATAATCCTACCCCTTCACTGTGCCCTCTCTGCCAGAATATGTGTATATAAGTGGGTATTTATGTCGTACGTGTGTGTGCGTGTGTGTGTGAGAGAGAGAGTGCGTGTGTGTGTATGGGGGTGGGTGTGTCTCACTGCCTGCGTGAAAGTGGAAGTAAGATCCGTGATGCGCTGCCATATGACCGCCATCAAACCTACCTAATTGCAACAAGGTTCCAGCGTGGTCAAGGGCTTCCAAGTGACCAGAGGCAGGAGACAGTTTTCGACCGCAAGGGTTACGAGTCACCGCGGAGTTAAGGAGTGGAAGCAGGACCAAGGCTCTCTTGGACGCAAGTAGAGGCAAGGATTACATGTTTTAATGGTGCATGAATACGTTGTGTTCTTTTAACCACGCATTCAAACTCTGAAGAATTGGTTTAAATCGTAAATTGGCAAGCAAATTTCCTATAGTTCGAAATCATAGTAAGATAAAACTTTTATACTGAAGCGTTTAGAAAAAATGCGACATAATATTTTTAAAAATAGTATATTTTACTCAACGCCCGAATTTAAAATAGTATATCCGTCGTTTAAGTTGTTTAAATTCACTGTGGGTAGCTGGAAAACACCGTATTTTCACATTGCGTTAAAATAATAAAAATGTATAGCTGTCTCTAACATTAACACAATTATTAATTGAGAAAAAGCTTTTTTGACACACTGACTAGATTAACATGCACCGTACATTAAAAATTACTGAAAGATTTTATATTCTCTTTATCGTCTATGCTGAGAGCAACTTCGCAAAGGAACTCTTCCATTAGAGATGCACTAACCTCTTTATCACCTGCTCGTGAACCTCGTTCCAATTTTCCACATCGTCCGGGGTGCCCAGCGCAGGATACAATTCTCGGAGCCGCACGCCAGACACGTTCACCCCGGACCAGACAGGCACTGCGTCACACACATATTAACCACGTTATAGATGAATTCCACCCTTCTGACTTTGGCCCCAAGGTGGGAAGATGGGGAAAAATAATTATTACTCGAAGCGTTGCAAAACAACTATGTAAAGAAGAATAAAAATTATGTTCTATCCTCTATATCACAATCTGCGAACTTCTACTCTTTCGTCATAAATTTGTTTCATGCAGGACGGGAGAGTAATTCTCCATTCATCAGTAGCACGCTTTCGGGGTTTTGTTTCGATTGAATTGAGATACAAAAATAATTCTGGTATTGTGGTGGAGTGGAGTGCCCCTTCTGCATGTTTTAGTTGGTGAGAGCTCTTTACAGATATTGTAAGATATTGCTCTAGACAGATATTGTTTCAAAGTCATCTCGCCACGACACGACTTGTGTTGACACGAGGGGGGGTGCATGAGTGGGGAATGAGGGAGGGGGCGAGGGGAGCATGGGGGCCAAAAGCCTTACAGTTTACGTTTGTTACCTTCTTTTCTTTGGCAAAATTGATTTAAGTATGTATGTTAAAATTGTGTGATTATTTAAAAAATAATATTTATTGTATCTTATACAGGTGTCTCACCAACTATGAGCCTCACCCGTAACTTCTAAACGGTTCGCGATATCGAAGTGCACTTTTCGCTCAACAGTGCGTAATCATTGGGCAAGTAATATGTCATAGAGGTATCATCTGTAATATTTTTAGTTTTCGAGAAATTTAATAATCCTTGGTTTTTTAAATGGCACTATATATTTTCTCAGCAATGGATGGATCATAAAAAGAGGAATACAATGATGTGTCATATGTTAGTACTTTCTTTGTGACATATGATTTTCAATTAAGCTGATAATATTTCGTGTAGCAACCCTTTCAACGGTTACCTTTGGGGAAGTTGACCTCCGCGGTGCTGAGACTTACGGGGAGAGGGAAGGCGGTGCTGAGACTTTTACGGGGAGCGGTGTGGCAATGGAGGATAGACGATAGAGCGGTGTGGCAATGGAGGATATAGCAATCCATGGTCGTGTCACAACTGATACAGCAACATCACAACTGATACAAACATCAGTATTAACGATGAAAATGAAATTATTTTCCATTGATTCATCAGAATTAAACTTCCCGTCAGGTTGGAATTCCAAAGCGTCGATGTATAGCGTCACATACAACTGCAGTCAGTTCATCGGCCCTTGCACACACGATTGCAGATGTGCATTGCTGTAGACAGGGTAAATTACTGTCGAGAGCTTAGTAAATAATTTATGTTCATATTTTTCTTCTGTTTTTCTATTCAAATCCACGTTTGCTTTAATTTTTGTAAATTTACAATGAAAAGTTCAGTGACGGCAGTAATAATAAAATTTCTACCTTTTTATAATCTGATGAATCTGAAGGTATTACAGTGAAATTCTTCAACCTTTCATTTCCTTTGCTTGTATGTGAAGTGTTTTAAAATGCTGACTTGGTCTTACAGCCATTAGACAACGAACTCGATTCTTGTTATCTTTGAAAAGAGCCTTTGTTAATATCTTCCTTACACTACCAATTTCTTTATATCGTTCATTTCAATGATAGATGCTTTTGAATTTCAGTAAATGAAAGAAATGATCAATTCTAATTAATCAATGAAAAAATCCTTCATTCTGATTGTTCATATTGATGTTTGTCCCCGTATTCTTGTAGTCAAAACTATTTGAGCTGCCGCCCTCTCATTCTCCCCTCTCTCCGTAAGTATCGGCGCTGCAAAGCCAAGGCCACCTTCCCCAAACGCTACGGAGAGAGGCTAGGGAACACGCTACAGGAAATATTGCAAGTGTAATTTAAAATCACATGTCAGAAAGTCTAAATGACTATCAATATACTAACATATGATATATCATTGTATTCCCCTTTTTATGATCTATCCAATGCTGACAATAAAAATATATAGATTCATTTAAAAAATCGAAGATTATTAAATTTCTCGAAAACTAAAAGTATTACAGACAATTTCTCTACGGCATATTACTTGCCCTAGGATTCCGCATTGTTGGGCAAAAAGTGCTCTTCAATACCGTGAACCTTTTAGAAGTTATGGGGTGGTCCATAGTTGGTGAGACATTCTATATTCACTACAAAAATAATATACAACATAATAACTCTTTATTATTCAATGAAATTCTACGATGGTCCCCTACAAAATGATCGGCTAGATCTGCCCGCGTGTTGAGATGAAGCGAACGGACTGAAGTTCCTGTGGGCCTTACCGCTGCTGTCCCCGTGCTCGCCAATGATCCAGCTGTGCACGCTGGTCGCCCGCATGTCGAGGCGCTTCGCGATGAAGTATCGGAAGCGAGAGGAGTCCAGGCTGGTCCCTGACCCAATCACTTTGTGAGGTGGCAGCCCGCTCGTCTTCCACGCAATGTATGTCATCACGTCCACTGGAAGTAGGACTCAAGTAAGTAAAGGCAAGATTGATATTTAGGTGCGCTTCAACCGCATCATTCCTTGGCGCTCTGCAAAGGGATGGGATATTATTATTATTATCGTTTATTTTTCACAGCTTCCTGGTACAAGTTGTAGGAGTCATACAGATATTTCTATCAAAGCATGACTTCCGTAGTACAATAATTTTAATTAAACGAATCATTAAATTTAATAATTTAATTAACATAATCATTTAATTAACTTTATTATTATTATTATTATTATTATTATTATTATTATTATTATTATAACTACAGTGCGACCATTCTATAAATGTGTCGGGAGGGATTTGGCCTCGGCGAACGACGCCACAGGAAATCGAGACAGCGACCGGTAGAACTACCGAAGAGGGAAGGTGGCTTTCCGCTACAGTTAATTGTCCTCACGTTATAGTACACGCTGGAACTACTCACCATTGGCTGATGCATTCTTAACATCTACACAAGTTTTGGTTCATTCGGTAAAGAATGTTCTGTGGCATTACAGAAATATGTTCCTGTATATTATGTCGTAATTTTTCCGTGTGGGAATTTATCACTTAAATGCGATCTTTCAGGAATCCTCAAAAAAGGAAATTACACGGAGACAGATCAGAAGGACAGGTATGCCACAAACCACATGTGATAATTCTGTCTCCATAAACGGCATGTAAACTCTTACAGAACCTGAAGTAGTCTGTGCGGTTGCGGAGAGAAATGACCATAATTACGCTCTTCACTTGTCAACATTCGCAAGAAAGGCACCAGGATACGATGCATATAACGGTTTGACACATTTCACGTATGTGTTATACTCAAACCCTTTCTGTTTGGGAGTGAACTTCTAGCGAGCCATCACAATCCGACTATACTGCGATTTTTGTAGGAAGAGCTCTCAAGGCCACTCAAATCCCATCTTCGCGATGGAATATGTCACGGCATTTGGCGTCTTTTCTCGGTCTTGCCGGTAGAAGTCGCATGATCGCAAGCACTGCTTCATACGGTCGCGATCGTGCGAAATCTAGCGGAACGACTGTGAATGACACGAAATGCCGTGACATATTCCATCGCGAAGATGGGATTTGAGTGGCCTTGAGAGCTCTTCCTACAAAAATCGCAGTATATGCACCAAGACTGGAAAGCATGCCTTTTGCAGGGCGAGACCTTGAAACCCTCCCGTCCCCTCCGCAGCGTTCCCCGGCGGGTGAGGGCCCGTCGGCAGAGCAGACTTTTCCACGATCCCACAGCACACTAACAAAATAGTTACACTGTATTATTAACCCTGGAAAGGTGGCGGGGGCCGGAGTTACGTTAGAGGTGGCGCGGGGCATTGCTGACCCCTAAGTTATTTTTTTTATAAAATTATATTTAGCTAGAAATAAGTGCGAAATTAGTTATTTTAATAATAATCAATCATTCAAATGGACGTATTAACTTAATGCAAAATTATGAACAAACATGCAAATGAGGAATTGAAACACGTGAAAGGGCAAAATTATAATTTATCTTTCATTTTATATAGTGACTCCATTTTCATTTTCCTGAATATTTCAACGACAAAGGTATCAGAAAATTCAGTACGTTTCATTTTCTAACATTGTCTTACATAAAAACAAACTATTTATTGAAAATGCTTCAAAGCCAATCAACACAACTTAGAAGAAGTACGAAAGTTAAGATCTTTGTATTGGTTTCACCAATGTTTATAAATGAATTATTACATACAAAATTTTGAAAATCTTTCAGACAAAAGCTAAAGAATGTGGTGAGAGGTATGTGAAATTGTCGCGTGGCCGCAGACGGCTGGCGCCCGCGTAAGCATAATGACGTAGCTCCGCCGCGGAAAGAGCGTCTCAGCAGAAAAGGCCTATATAACAGCTTGACCTCCGCTTAGCGGGGGGACGAATGCTACTCGTGAGCTCGTCGCCCGCGTGCACGGACCTTCCGCTCCCCGTCGTTCAGATCGGCCCAAACTGGCCCTGCCGACTTCCCTTCACCCCTAGTCGGTTCAGATCGGCCCAAACTGGCCCTGCCGACCTCCCATCACCTCCCCGTCGGTTCAGATCGGCCCTAACTGGCCCTGCCGACACTCCTCAATCCCGCTAGTCCAGACAGACCCTCCGGGGTCCTGCTAGCAGCTTCCAGCCCTTGCCCCTGATCACCGTGCACTCCCAGTGTCGCCATGGCCGCTGCTAAGTCGCTCTTCCGGAGAACCGTCCTCGCCGAGGCTGGGCTACGTCAGCTGCCTGTGTAAGTAACACCTCTCCAATAAACTGCTGTTTGCCATGACTGGGGTCATCCCTGTTCTGATTGCTCCCTCTCATCCGCTTTAGGCCTTTAACAGAATAGGGAACGGCCCAGAGGGCACCTTCCGCCCTTACCGTCCTTCCACTCCCCTGCACGTGGTGCCAGACCCCAACCCCCACGACAATGGTGTCAGGTGTGCGGTCCGCGATACACCACAAGTAAGATCAGTATTGGGTGTGTCGAGAACAGAACGATAAGGGGATGCGGTATGTGCGCAACGTGGATGTCAGGGGATTGTGAATTTACCTGTGGAACTAGCAAAACTGCGGTGAAAACTCAGAATTTTTTTTCCCGCCCTCTAACGTTTTTCTCTTCCAAACCAAAATGTATAAATCAAGGGAATAATATGGGAAAATAAGTATATAAGAAAAGAACAGTCCAGAGCAGTTACGGTACCGGAATACATTGTGCAAATTCTTGCAGATTGTCACAGAGCTGCTTACGGTCTGTCGCATGAACAGCTTAATTTATTGAAAAAAGAAATTAGGGAAAACATTCCTTAAGTTTATCAAAAAAGAAGGGGAAATTTTGCAGGATTTTTTTTAAATTTTATTTTCCATGTATCCTTTACCGATATTTTTTTCCCTTTTTCGTCCTACAATTCTGAAATACCCTCGGGCATGGCAAAACTGTTGATTGGCGAAGCGCTTTGCGAAAATGGCTGGTGTGTGACCCAAAGTCTTTTTTCTCTTGCTTTTCGTTTTTTTCCCTTTATGACGCTAGGAAGGTGGGATTGGGTTTAAAAAGATTAGACAAGTGCATTTAAGTTCAAAATGGATCTTTTATCGTGGGACGTTTTAACCCCTACGGGGCAAACAGGTCTAGAAAACACCATTAATATGCTAGGTAGCGACGAAAAAACCAGTACGCCTCAGAGAAACACCGGGAAAGAATTTATTAGAGACTCAGTTAGAGAGACAACGCCAAATCTGGGTTTAAGCAATAACATTATGCTTATACCTTGCTTCACGGGAGATGACGATGTCTCAATAGAAACGTTTCTAGAAAGACTAAAGATAGTTAGCCAATTTAACGCATGGTCAGAGGCTGGCACGTTGGCAGCTGCCCGCCTTAGAATATCGGGAACAGCAAATGAATTCTTGCAAAACCACCCCCACGTACTAGAGTCGTTTCAAAATTTTACAAAATTTATGAAAGAAAGATTTTGTCCAAAAGTTTCTAGAATAACTCTAGAAAAATTTTCAATAGCACGGTGCAGGGAAATATAGAATCGGTGTCTGAATATTCTACTAGATTACGAAGCATTTGGCGCAAATTAAGGGAAGCATATGGAGATATACAAACAGAGGCAACCTCCTTAATGTTTCAACAACGGTTATTGGCACAATTTTTATCGGGGCTAAAAGAACAAATTGGGCGTTTCGTGTTAGTACAAAATCCGCAAAATATAATACAAGCGGAAGAGTTCGCACGTACACAAGAAATGGTAATGCAGGGATATAACTCGGTCAACACGAGAGCATCTTCCGCGTGTTTTGCAATGTCACCGGGAGTTCCTCAGGCAGTTGCATTTATTCAAGGCGCAAGTCAACGTCCACCGACGGGCGAGCAGCAAACGCAGCGTTTCGCCGAGCAGGCGCAGGCAAAACGCATAACTTGCAACACCTGTGGTAAACGAGGTCATTTGAGCAGACACTGCCGCTCCAAGGAGAGGAAATGTTTTAGCTGCGGCGACAAGTCGCATTCAGCATATAATTGCCCCTTAACCATTTGCGGTATCTGTCGAAAAACAGGGCACAGGCCGATAAATTGCGATAATTCGCCAAAAAACTCGGAGAGCCCCGCTCCGAGCGGTGCGGGGATGCAGTAATTCTAACAGTTAATCCAGAGGCTGGTTTAACGGCAGAAGTGCAAATATTTAATAAAAATTTTATTCTTTTAGTAGATACGGGAGCGTGTTGCAGCGTACTCAACGCGGACGCTCTGTTAAAGACAAAACTTAAAATAAAACCTTATTATAATAGTGTACGAAGTGCGTCCGGACATCCACTTAAAATTCACGGAGAATGTCCGGTAAAATTCAGAATTGATAATGAGGAATACACGCAAGATTTTTTGATCGCAGAATTGGGAAGAGCCAATTACGATGGGATTCTGGGATTAGATTTTCTTAAACGGCAGGATTGCACTATTAGGCCAAAAACCGAGAAAATGGTATTAGCACAAAAGCACTCCACGAACTTGAGTACAATAACGTCTAGAGCAAATAGGACGGGAAACAGAAATTTCTGTCTAGAAGCGGAGGAAACAGAGAAATATAGAGCTCACGTAAAGAGAGAGACAACTAGCAATTTGGACAGAATAGGAGCGCAGAAAATGTATACGAGACATTGTAAAAAGAGTAAGGGAACTATTCAGATGGATGTGAGTAGAGATAAAGTTACAGAACAAGAACGGGTAACAAACAAAGACATTTTAGATTTTTTAGGTGCACTCGAAGTTCAAGAAAGTGAAAAACTTCAAACACCCTTGTCACCTGAATTACCGCGAAATAAGGAACCAAGAAATTCTTCGGATTTTTTTTTCCAATGTAGATGTAGAAGTCGAAAAAAGCTTGCCAAAACCCATATTGCCGGTAAGTTCCGGGCCAAAACGCCATAACACGTGTTCGGATTTCTTTACAGAGTTAGATAACGAAGTTGTAGATAGGCTTCCAGAGCCAATATTGCCAATAATTTCTTCGCCAGAGCAGAATAATAGTTGTGTCGTAGTAAAAATTGATGCGCGAGACAGACAGCACACGGTTACAAGCGGAAACGCGGACGTTGAATCGACGTCAAAGAGTAGCTCGTGTGTGGTGTATAGCACAGTTTCCGGTGGACAATCACTGAAGGGTAGTAAATGGGTCCAGAAACCGTGCTCGCGTTTAAATATGAATGTTGTTGAATGTGTGAATGGGTGTACGCAAGGTTCAAATGAGGATGATAGCCACGTTTTAGTTACTGGAAGGCGGTTACAAGTTGATAAGAAGGCCGCTCCAGATGTTGAGGAAGAACGTTTGGCTAATCAATTGTGTAGAACATGCGTAAAAATTGATGCGCGAGACAGACAGCACACGGTTACAAGCGGAAACGCGGACGTTGAATCGACGTCAAAGAGTAGCTCGTGTGTGTTGTATAGCACAGTTTTCGGTGGACAATCACTGAAGAGTAGTGAATGGGTCCAGGAACCGTGCTCGCGTTTTAGTATGAATGTTGTTGAATGTGTGAATAGGTGTACGCAAGGCTCAAATGGGGATGATAGCCACGTTTTAGCTACTGGAAGGCGGTTACAAGCTGATAAGAAGGCCGCTCCGGATGTTGAGGAGGAACGTTTGGCTGATCAATTATGTAGAGCATGCATAAAAATTGATGCGCGATGCAGAAAGTCCACGGGTACAAGCATAAACCGGGCAAGAAGTATTCAGTGCGGAGAAGTTATAAGCAAAATAAAGGTCAAACCGTTCTCGGTGGTGAAAATGGCAATAAGGGTTGATGCGCAGGATGGTTCTGAGATATTCGTTGAGGACGACGAGGTTGATGTGTTTCCTATAGTGTCAAAGGTAAAAAAGGGTTTAGCTCGAATTTTACTAGTAAATGAAAGAAAAACTTTAAAGCATCAGTTGCGCCCACCAGAGGCAGACACAAAGGTTCCCACTATGACCACAGAAGAAGTAAGTACAAAATATGATAATACTCTGCGTCAGCAGAATGCAGGAACGAGCGACGATCTACTGTCGCCTGCATCAGCGCCGGTGGTCTCACAACAGGTACCTTGGGCGTACAGCCTACGCCAGCTACCAGGCCGCAGTCAGCGAAAACCAGGTATAATGTAAAAATACAATATAAATAAGTAAATATTAGGGAATTAACAATGTAGATTTTTGTACAAAAGTATTAAATGAATATGTTAGTTAATAGTATTACTCGTTAATTTTTGTTGTTCTAGAAATTAGAGAATTAATAAGTACATGTATTAATAGCTATGTACAATAATGTACTTTTACCAGAAGAATTAAGGGAAACGTAAGGAAATATCATTAATTTGTTTTAGAGTAGTAATAAGAAGTAAAGTATGAATAAGTATGAAATAAAGTTCTTGAAAACGAAGATAATTAAACAAGTAGGCTATGTATAGGGAAGTATCACAGGGTTGCACAATACGTAATATTTCAGCCAAATAGCTCTGTAGAAAGTATTGTAATCAGTATTATTTCGTATATCTGTTGAATAAAGTGAATAGAAAATAGAACATTCTCGTCTCAAACTTAAGAGATTAGTTTTCAAAAATATGTGTGCAGAAATTAATATTGGTTTTATTTTTCAGAAGAATGTGTACTGTTTCATGACGATCGAACTTACTCTGATTTCACGAGATAGAAACAGAATCAGATGCAGCCTCCCTGGTCTGACCGCACGTGCGGCTCCTGCCTCGCAGAGGGGCCAACGCCACGCCACGCGGCTCAGTCAGCGGTACAGAAAGAGCTCTTCATCGCAGCAACGTCGCATACGCGCTGTATTTCTTTACGCAGCATTCCTTTTTGTCTCAAAATGTTGAACATTTCTTTGCTAAATGTAGTTCTTGTACAGATTTTGTTGTTTCCATACCTCTGTATCGTCCGGCGTCTTCCTTGCCGAAAATCACCCCCGCCTCTTTGCCCGTTTGCATACATTTTCCCCAATTTCGGCATTTAACTTTGCCCCAGACTTGGTGCAGGTTTGCCCGCAATCCACACACTTGTCATGTTCGGACACGGCTTGACGTTGGCAGACCTATGACGGTGAGGAGACGGGAAAACCACCGCTCCCACTAGCAGGCTGCAGTCACTGCCAGCAGATTCTCTCCAAAGATTTTGAGAGGAGCTCTCTCCTTGAATTGTCCGACCGCGTTGGCAAAGGCAGATCTATGACGGTGAGGAGACGATGGCAGAACCACCTCTCCCATTAGCAGACTGCAGCCAACGTGCCCTAGCCAATCAGTTCAATAAATCTCTCTGGAGAGTAACTAAGTGCTTGGATTGTCGGATTGCATTTGACTATGGCAGATCAATGACGATCAGGAATGTTGGTACAATCAACTTTCCCATTAGCAGGCTGCAGTCAAACTGCCCTTGCCTATATACTCTTTCTAGGACCCTCTCCCAAGCAGATACCCCTTTGCCCTACTCCTATTTATTAAGAACACATGTTCTTAACGATACATAATTATGAGGTTACTTATTTTTTCAATATATATTTAAAGTATTATAAATTCGAGAAAACTTAAAATTCCTACTAACTTCAGTATGGATGCAAAATATTGAGATGCACAACCTTGGCAAAAGAAGTGTTCAATATGTAATTTTGTGTCAGAGTAATGAACTAATAATTAATTATTGCAGAAAGGTGAAAACCATACTCACATGTTATGATTCATGTGGTTACGTTTATTATAAGAATAGCATCATTTTAATTTTCTGTTATTTAGAAGGTGCAAGTATTTCATTTCTGTACTACTTAATTTTTAAACTTAGCCAGCTTGTTTTGTGTTTTTCAATCATTGTAATGTAAAGTGCGGATTAATAGATGACGTTAGCTAGAGTAATTAAATAGAAATGTAAAGATTTGTAAACTGTTCAGAAGGGTGAAAGTTATCACTCATAATGTTAAATTTAGTACAAGAAATATCATTTTCTGTTATGTGTTAATTACAAGTTATCATTATTTCATTTTTGTACAAGATTAATTTTGTAGACGTAAGCCAGTTTCTTTTGTATTTTTCTATTTATGTAGTGAAAAGTGAAAGTTAATAGTTGATGTAGACGGTAATAACTGTAAAACAATCAGCATGCGGGAGCCACTGCGGCAACGCGACATGGGACTCCAATCTTCTCTCGAGGGGGGGGAGTGATGTCGCGTGGCCGCAGACGGCTGGCGCCCGCGTAAGCATAATGACGTAGCTCCGCCGCGGAAAGAGCGTCTCAGCAGAAAAGGCCTATATAACAGCTTGACCTCCGCTTAGCGGGGGGGACGAATGCTACTCGTGAGCTCGTCGCCCGCGTGCACGGACCTTCCGCTCCCCGTCGGTTCAGATCGGCCCAAACTGGCCCTGCCGACTTCCCTTCACCCCTAGTCGGTTCAGATCGGCCCAAACTGGCCCTGCCGACCTCCCATCACCTCCCCGTCGGTTCAGATCGGCCCTAACTGGCCCTGCCGACACTCCTCAATCCCGCTAGTCCAGACAGACCCTCGGGGTCCTGCTAGCAGCTTCCAGCCCTTGCCCCTGATCACCGTGCACTCCCAGTGTCGCCATGGCCGCTGCTAAGTCGCTCTTCCGGAGAACCGTCCTCGCCGAGGCTGGGCTACGTCAGCTGCCTGTGTAAGTAACACCTCTCCAATAAACTGCTGTTTGCCATGACTGGGGTCATCCCTGTTCTGATTGCTCCCTCTCATCCGCTTTAGGCCTTTAACAGAATAGGGAACGGCCCAGAGGGCACCTTCCGCCCTTACCGTCCTTCCACTCCCCCTGCACGTGGTGCCAGACCCCAACCCCCACGACAATGGTGTTTGCTTCTGACTCACAAAAATTGCCAACTGTCGCCTAAGCAAGATAACGCGGGGTCGTCTAGAGACCCCGCCCACCTCTCTCGGTTAATTATATAAAGCGCCCGGATGTTTAGACATGCCTTTTTTTCTTTTGCGTTATTTCCATGGAAAATATAA
>JAHLJT010009355.1:89594408-89645713 GCA_031308135.1 Acheta domesticus
CGGTCCCTGGTCCATTTCTTAGTGTACTAATTCGACATTCGCCTGGTATTGATCAGAGAAACTACGGAAAACAAGCCATGAGAGCATACGTCCGCTAGAATTCTCCTCCATGAAGCGGCTGAATTCGACCTCGCTATTGTAACCGTTCATAAACCCATTCTCAATTAATATAAGTAATAATTGATGCAATTACTTTCTTCTCACCAACCTGGGCGAGTCAGACCTATTTGTGCTTATAAAATCAAGTAAATAGTAATCTGTTTTGGCACGATGGTAGTCAAATCCACAGGACTAGTTTATTCGGCTATTTCCCGAAAGATTAATTACGTGTGACGTACACACCCGTATCTTCGTAATAATAACGAGTCTATCTGTTTACTCACGACTTACAAGCTATTACCTATCTCTTGAACTCTACAATTCATCACAGCGTTCCATTACAGTACAGATTTATATTTTATATGGGTTCGCGAAATCGTTCCTATACAGGTAACGAAGTAATATTATAGTTGATTTTGGGATGCCTGAATCTCCAAAATATTCTTTTCCCTGCCAATTGACTTCTAATATCTAATGGAAATAAGTGTTTCAAACAATGTTGCAGAATCGTAATGTCGGCAGCTATTTATTTTGCTGATTCTAGTCTGGCTGAAATAATGATCAGCAAATCCAATTTTCGTTCTAATACACAGAACATAACAATAAATACATGTTTAAACTCACTGACATAAAACAAAATTTATCTTCACAAAAAATCAAACGTATCACTCACTCATTCATACATATTTTATATACAATATCATTCACGCGAGTGCACTCTTTTTAAAGACTGAAAATCTCCAATGGCCATTTTTCTTTACTCTTAATAGTTAGTTACAATCTTGGACTTTCGATAAATTTTACTAAAATGAATATTGTCACTTTCCTGGTGTCGTGCAGTTGATCCCGAAGTAGCGTCACCGTACATTGCCAATGCGACATCCAACGTTCAGGCCCAAAATCCATACCATTTCTTCAAATTCAAAATCCAGAAAAAACACTCCCGGACTAATGTTTCACCGATTGGAATATTACTTTCTAAGTCCTTTACACACTTATAACATTTGTAACAAATTAAACAAACTCGAATAATGGACACCAATTACGGCCTGAAGTTATCTGTCTGAACTCACAAATTCGTCTATATCTTATCTATTGTTGCATACTCTTCCTGCACCGCGCAGTTTGAAACAAAGGACAGCTGTTCTCTTTTGTCAAACCAACAGTACTTTTTACATCTTCTATTTCCATATGTCTTCGTATTTCTCACATTTCTCCGTTATAGTAATTTACAAATAAAGTCCAAACAATAGCATGAATAACATTTCGCTTTTTAAATTCTAGATCTTATTAAATTATATTAAACTGTGTCGCTACGGGCCTACTGGGCCACAGGCGACTGTGTACGCACTAACCGTTTTAGGACTATGGACCACAACAATGCAAAGGAGAGGAGAGCTGAGGCAGGAGCATCATACGCCGACGTGCACTGATTAATACGGACGTTTCAGTGGAATTATAGTGATATATCAATAAGGCAACATAAATAACTGAAATGTAAAGTTTAAAATTAAATCATTATAAATGTATCAGATTTACTATTAACAATGATATCTGTGGTCACGGGGTAAAAGTTCTTAAGTCAAAAATCTTAATTAGGAGAAAAACAAGGGATAGATTTTTGAGCCATCGCTTGTTCCCATGCTAAACGCTATTTGTTAATGTTTTTTCTCGTTAAGGAGGCAACATTTGAATTCGATCGTTTTACTAAAATAAATATAGATACTTAACTTGTAGTTTCAGTACGTAACCCAATTTTGCCAAAATTGACTGAAGAACTAATAGCCCGTGACACAGATATATTATAATTTACATTATTTCTCTTCTGAATGTTTGCAAACTTGCGATGCGAACGCGCGTGCGCAGGCCCAACCCGTTCATCTGCGGCGTGCGCATGCGCTCCGTGCGCTTCGAGCTGGAGCCGGCGCTGGACACGCCCTTCGGCGGCGCCTGCTCCGACTTCCTGCAGGCGCCCGGCTGCGGCTTCCTCTGCGGGCCCCTCGCCTTCACCTGTGAGTACGCCCGCCCACCCACCCACCAGCACTCACACGCGCAGGGAAAGAATACGAGGCCGGGGAGAGGGAAACGAGAGAAAGGACGGAAGAAAGAGAGGAAGAAAAATAGTGAGGGGGAGAGAGAGGGTGGAGGGAAGTGGGTGAGAGAGGAAGACTGAGGAAGGAAGGGATAAACTTGAAGGAAGAAAGAGAGGAAGAAAAATAGTGAGGGGGAGAGAGAGGGAGGGTGGAGGGAAATGGGTGAGAGAGGAAGACTGAGGAAGGAAGGGATAAACTTGAAGGAAGAAAGAGAGGAAGAAAAATAGTGAGGGGGAGAGAGAGAGGGTGGAGGGAAGTGGGTGAGAGAGGAAGACTGAGGAAGGAAGGGATAAACTTGAAGGAAGAAAGAGAGGAAGAAAAATAGTGAGGGGGAGAGAGAGAGAGAAAGGGTGGAGGGAAGTGGGTGAGAGAGGAAGACTGAGGAAGGAAGTGATAAACTTGAAGGAAGAAAGAGAGGAAGGGAGGGAGAGGGAAAGAGTGAGGAAGGAAGAGGGAGAGAGAGGGAGAAAGGAACTCGCATAAGCGAGAATTTATAGTTGACTATATTTCTAACTTGTGTTACATATGTACGGATCTTTCAACAATAGTGAAAATTTATGAGAATGTTATTTGAATGGCCAAATCACAGATTTGTATAAGTCCTTACTATTTACGTGTATCACGAAATATTCTTGAGCTATACCGTAAAATCGCGTGAGAAAACGGATGAATCACCCGGAGAATTACAGGTGCCGAGCTGGTCACATCCTGGTGCTTTGAATATCTAGGAACAGAGAGTGAAGGCAGCAGAACTTTTGCCAATCCCCTAAAGAGACAGAAACTCAGAAATGTGAATGAACTTAAAAGGACGGAGGCAAGGATGTTGTTTATCACATGACGGACTTGCGGTCTCGGGAAGATAATTTGGAGGACTATTACGTATTCGTGAGCAGGATTGGCGAGTTTAGTCAAATGTAATTGTCGAATAGCACGAGTATTTGAGTGCTGTTTCCTACCTTTGCGGATTTCATGTTGTTCTGAACAGGAACAACATACCTCTCATTGCGTGCAGTAATTTACACTGTGATTGCAGCATTTTTTAGATAAGTTTAAGGAAAGATGTCAAGAAGTCAAGAATAATCATCCAGGGAATGTTTTTCATATGCAAATTTCTTTCATTAAAATTCTTCTGGCGAGGAGAAAATTATTTCATTTGTAGATAATATATTTATGACATTTAAGTGGCAGGAACAAATAATAATGCAAATATTCAAAAGCTAATTTACATTTAGTAGAAAAGCATTTGTATTCATATTATTAATAACTTACAATAAGAATTTAACATTTTCAACTTTCGTAAATATTTGTCTTTAATTACTTAGAAAAAATTCAAGAAATGAATTCTATTCATTCATTTGGGAGTGAACATTAAGAACACGGTCAATTATGAAATAGTTGGATAAACTCCGCCAATGCTTTACTCAACAGAACATACTAATTACAGGTAAATGGTTCTTCATTTCAATATTTTCCTAATATTTTTCAGAGCGTTGATAGACTAAATTTTGTAGAATTATCGCGTTAGAAAAGACTCGCAAGATATAAAAAGAGAGAAAAATGTGTGAGAAACTCGAACGAGTGAGTTCAAGAAACGCCCACTAGATGGCAGCTCTACCCACTTTAGCGCCAACTAGAAGGTAGCGTGTTGAATTCTGAATCAACAGGCATCTCTACACCTAAGAATAACACATTTTCCATAGTGTAATAGAATTTGGTGGTACATTTTGTTCGGATAAACATTAATATCCTGATATGAAGGACAGTGTTTCTAATAGGAGCAGAAAACTTTGCACACAATGGGCCTGAACGTATTCTAAATATGTTGAAGCGAGAACGTTTTCAAACGAAATCGTTCTTCCCAGGCAGGGAGAAATGTTAAAAACTTCCAACTATGGAATTTTCTTAAACATTTCAATTTTAGTTAAAGCGATGTAACTATCTGATTTGTTCTCTATTAATACTATTTGAGTTAATGTATAAAATAAAGTATGCATTTTATGCGTACATTATTTTAAACAACAATTGTCTGATTACTCATATTCACATAGTTTTTATTAATTTTCTGTGGTTTCAAAAGTAATTAAATGTATCAATTGAATATGTTATAAATAAATACAAAATCAACAAATAATATTTTTTGAAACTCAACATAACTGATTTTTTCTTTATTAGAAAACAGCAAGTTGACTTGAGAGCCTCCCCTTATATTAAATCCTATTTACATCACATTCTATTAGTATTTTCCAGCACATTACCTTCAATATTGATAATTATATTATTTGAAAGTGTAATTTTTAATAAAATTAGCCGCTAGTATTAATAACTATGCATATTAAATTTTATGGTGCTTCACTGATAGTTACAAATACTATTGTGTGGAGATGGTTTCTCTAGAATCTCCACAACAATCTCTCAGCGTAAGCAAAGAAATATTCGCAATTCTAAGTTCGGATAAAATTGCAATGAAACCGAAAAACAATGAACTTTTCATACCTGACATTCCCTCATCTTACGTGAAATTGATATTATCCGATTCTTTAAAGCATCACATTGCAATCACTTCGAACTGATTCACCAATCAAACATCACTTTTTCTTTAAACTGGTTCTCAATATATTTTTAAAAACTAACTTTATCTAAAAGTACTTTTAGTGATCATTTGAGAAGACAAGTCCGTTTATCAGAAACGCAATTGCAAATATACCTGTCCAAACCCATTACCAATTCAGAAAAACTTGGCTTCCATTTCCACTGGCTTGCCTTCGCCAATGAGCCCACCCAGGGCTCTTGTCGGAGCAGATGATGCCTTTCAGCAAAAACTTGCTCTGGTACAAGATTTACGACGCGAAGGTCACGTTGCACGGGCCAGAGGGTTGGTAGGATCTCTCTCCACAAGGCGCGTTTTATTTTCGTAACCAGATGGATCACGCTTTGAAAAAAAATTAGAATTTGTTTTTGTTTACGAAGGACTAGTTATTTTGTTCTAAATAAAATGTTTACGTGTTAGATCTCACTATTTAATTTTAGAGGATGCAAAACACTTCAAGGGCCATATTATCCCCGCATCACTGAGGTTATTTCGAATTTGATGTTGCAATATTAATTTCCAAGAGATTGATATTTTTTAAATAATAATATTTATTAATTTAAATAAGTGCTTAGTACAATATTGATTTTCAAAAAACAGCGTTATTGAAGGGCCCATAACTCTGATAGCTCGATTAATGTATCGAAAAAGGCACAAAAACTGTTTTACTAAGCACACCAGTAGTACAATTACTTATTTATTTATTTGGTAAAAACCAGCAAAAACACTGTATATGACGTATGGGGGAAGAGACTATCTGCGCACATTTTCTTGAGGCCCAGAATGGAAAAAAGCGCGGAGATTAGCAAGATTTGAAAAACTAGACATTTTCGTTCCCGAGTTATAGAAAAACAATTTCAACGGTAAATGAACTGCTGATCTGATTTTTCTGCATTGCTAACAAAATAGTAACAAACATCAGTTCTAACCCTACCACTACAAGCAAAAGGAGTGCTGAACAAAAACGTGCGCACAGTGAAGCTACATTTACGTCCAGAACCAAAACAAGAGCCATCTCAGCATTTGCTCTCAGCATTTGTAGCATCTGCTTGATTATTGATCAAACACGATTCATCCATTTTCAAATGTATCGAAACAATGTGTTTCTATTTCACGCCACGGTCCATCGCTATCTTAATTAGAACATCGAATAAACCTAAAATGTTACACTGATCTGCCACGGGAAGTACGCTCGATCACGCTCCAACTGAAGTCAAGGTTAACATTATTGCAGTGACTAATTACAAGATACATGATTTGCAAGATTTTGTGAACAGAAATGTAAGTGTCCCAAACTGACAAAACGTCTGGAAAATAGGTTTGGATAATTAAAAATCTGATAATTAAAGTGAGGCTAATATGCAATTGTAGGTATGTTTTCCGGCATTTTTGGATCAATTGTCCGACTTTGCAGGTTAGCTGACGGTGGTCCCCCAGACCTGGGTCTATTTTAATTCCAACGCTTGTGGGGGGGAAGAGAGACATGTGACGAACACCACACACCACTTTCCTCGTAACCAGCAAACTCTCCATGCCTGAACTTTTCTTCGCCATTCATTTACAGAAACTGAGACGATTCTAAAAGAAAGCTACAACTACATTTTTGTCTTGGCCGTAAATAGAACCCTGGAGCATCCCTTCACGGGATGCCCAAGAGTCATCCTATAAGCTTCAATACACTATTTATTTATTTATTTATTTATTTTCAAATACAGATCTTTGCTGTTATGCCATGATTACAAGTGATTGTCAGCGCTGGCTCTCTTTGGAAGTATGGTGCATAAGTACGACTTTCATTACAAGCGGTAACTGACAGATCCATCCGCAGCAAAAGTCCTGAGGTCGTGCGAAAATTCCACCCACACCCACCCACGAGCAGTACTGATCATCGCTTTCAGTCCCTCTCCTTCGCGCCTCATCCTCTTGGGTCCTATGCAGGATACTACGCCACAGTCACCCCCCCCCCCCATTAAACCCTTCGACGTTTCTCTTCGGTTTTCGACTGATTGATTGGTGATTCCGGGCGCGCCAACTGCTAAGGTCCCGTAAGTCTGGTGCGTGTTTTTTACTTGGGAGGGTGGGCGGTGATCTATCGCCGCTGAATGAGCATTTCCGGCGCCGACCTATATCGGGTTGTGGGGATTTTCTCAACTAGGTCTCTCCCACCACCGGGGCATTGGCCCAGCAGGGACAAGCTTTAAGCTCTCGACCGGTTTCCCGGTATGCGTGGAAGTGTAGTGCATGTAAGTGTAGATGAGGGGTGAGGATAGGACAAGGAAGTGGAAGGATCGCGCGCGATCCTTGGCCCTTTTGTTGGGGGTACTGCTCCGGCATTCGCGTGGTGTTGATTGGAGCAACACGGAAAAATATAGACCACAGCAGCTCACTAACATAAGAATATCGTTTCGATTTCATTCCGATTTAGAAAGTTACTGCTCTGTTTTGGGCAAACATTTACCAAATTTTCTAAAAAAAAAATTTAAGCGATTATTCGGAAATACATGCCACTCCTACTTTGTCACCCACAAGCTGCCATTGCAACCAACTCCTCTCCCCATATACCTGATTCCCTGATTCTTCACAATATCGGCCGCACTGCTTCTTTACACTATTGATACAGCAAAATAACACCTTCGTCACCCACGTTTCCAACACCTTCGCCATTGTCTAAAGCGAACGTAAGTAGCCAGAGGAGACGATCGGTCAATCGCCGTGATCTCCCCCCCCCCCCGTGAAACGCCACCTTTCTGGCTGTCGAGCCCTGTTAGCGACTTCTGGGAAGAGGAAAGAATCGATGGCGGAGAGATCCGGAGGCCGTGCGTCTTCGGTTTTTTCGGATGCGAACATCTCGTCGCCCGTGGCTCCCGCCGAAACGAATGCATTGCCCGGCGCTGTGCCATTGGATGGGTGAGAAGTGAAACGAAATCGATGTGCCCACCGGCAGCTTCACAGGCATCTCTAATTCTTTTTGTTGAGGGAACCAGCTTTGGGTCTTGGCTAAATGGCGTCATGTTGTTCATCTCAGGGATGTATTTGTATTTAGTTTTATACATTTTGTACTTTTTGTGTTTAGTTTCGAGTTTTCGATTTTGTCAATGGCCTCTGTCTTGAGCTGCCCTCCAGATGATGGTTTATTGGGTGTACTAAAAGCTTAAGGCTTTAGCCGAGATGACCCTTAGTATGCATCCCCAGAACTAAACTTAAAGTTCTGTCCTCCTTTATCTTTGTTATAATTTTTACAATGTAAATAATAACGTAATGATGAGAAAGAGCATTATGGACTGACATGATAAAGACAATTTTATTATTATTATTTTTACTGTTATTATTATTGTTATTATTATTATTATTATTATTATTATTATAGTTTTACATTCTCATGGTGATAAAAATGTGGTTCGGTTACAACGGGTTCACGTGACCCACTGGGGAGCACGAAAAAAAAATATTTAGCACTAACATCAAATATATTTGAAATGTAACAGTACATAATAACTATGAAGATGAGTATCTTTTGGGTAAGTCTGTTAATCTGCATGCAAATGCGCACATATGCAGTAATGTGACGTGAGAAAAAACGAAGAAAAATAAAGAAATATATTTAGAAAGAACTCTGTACTTCCTAGTAGAAAGTTCACAAAGATAACAAAACATCCGAGATCAAATGTAAAGCATTTTGACTATATCTGCAAAGTTTACAGCACAGATCAAATTAAAATCGTTATCCTACGAAATGAGAATGTCAGAGATGTGTCACAATTCTTGCGCACCGTCTATTATCTTTATTTCTAAAACATGCTATGTAAGCATTTATTTTCTACTAAAAATATGAAAAGAAATATGATAGGAGAATATGAAGAGAAATATGAAAAAATATTAAAAGAAATGAAAAAGAACTACTAAATCTATCGCAGCACATAAGGTGTTGCTTGAAAGCTGGACATCCCCAATGACTGCACATGTAACTGACATGTCTGTATATACTATATACATATTAATTATATACAAAAATATTGTTTTGAAATGTCCACATCAAGCACACTCTGGTGGGGACGTAAGTAACCTATTCTGACGATATCATGGAAACGAAATCGCAGCGCATCTTTTGTGCGCAGTCTTAGATTATACTGTTCAGTGCAGTTCAAAGTCGCATTAGCGAGTTTGTAATAGTGTTTGTAATAGCACGGTAGTGATAGTGAACACGAGAGGGTAAGGCAGACTGGAGATAGGTCAGCCGAGGTAGCTAAGAGTGTCGAAAGGATGGTCGAAAAGAGTGTCGGAAGGTGGATTTGGGCAGCTAGGCGTAAGGCAGGGGAAGCCAAGGCGTAGATCAAAAAATACGCAGAATTCTTTACTTTTCCTATCTGAAAAGATGAATGTGATAAATTTCCGGGTAAGTAAAATTAAACTCGGCTTTAAACTACCCGTTTGATTCAATTGCATGAGTTTTCCAATAGTATAAGAAAAATTCTAAATATTTTCTGCTGTATACACTTGCACGTGCTTCATCATTCAATATTTATTAATGTGCCTGAAAATGAAATAAATAGCCGTCCATTGGAATTTGAAAATGCTCGTTCACGCACTACACGGAAGCAACATTTCTTCTCTAGTATTTCGGGCTTCTTTACTTTTAACGCGATTAGCCGGCAAGGAGACGGGAATGACTAGGGTAAAATGTGAGAGCAAAATAACTTCTTATGCAAACAGCTGAAGGATATTCACTTCTCCAATGTACCGCAAGCCTTTCATCTCTCTTCAAGAGGCTTCACTGGAGGGCTCTCGAGCCCGGCGCATGCGCAATGCGCAGCCGGATGGCGCCGAATAGAAAAAGAGGTGGCGCATTAGCGGCTTCGTTTCAACACTGAGCCCTCTCGGGGCGAAGGGCATGCGCTCCGAACATCAGGCACTTCCTTAGGTACCATGAACCTCCAACTTCCAATATACAGCAGAACTCCGAGATAAATTAAGCCGGCAAAATAGATGATTGGGTAAAGCTCACGCGGATAATGGAAGATGGAGGGTGTTAACAGAATCTGAATGAAACTCGTTTCATTTGGAGGATCTCAAACAAAAGATAATTGCAAAGTATGAGGTGGAATTAGAGCGGAACATTTTTCTTAAATAAGACTTGTGGTTAGTCTAACGCCTGGCAGAGTTTGGTAAATTGAATAGTTTGACATCAATGTTTGGTTCTCAAGAATTATCCTACCACATGTCTCAGTTCTTGACGATAAATAAAAAAAAATATCCGGCACACAAAACATGTTTACAATCAAGTAATAAATTCGACCACAAGACGGCATTTAGAATTTTAAAATAATTTTCGTTTTTAAGGATAAATAAAATCTGACTTTACTTTCACAAGCAGATCTGGGAAAATGCATTTTCAATAGTTACTTCAAGTGTCAACTGCTTTTGGTATAAGGTATTAATGATCTGAAAAACAATCTCAGTAGTTTTGTAACATTTTAATGGAAAATGAGATCTTAGGAGGTCTTGTGTTGATGTTGGCACCTGATGTTTTTTAATCAAATGTTTAGAAAGTCTTTCAAACGAACCAAGCTTTATCTACATCCCAGGGTCATCCAACCGTTCATTTTCCGGGTCAGAAATAGAAAATTATTAGATTACGGCGAGTAATATGTACAAGAATTTCATATTGATAGAGCGTTGTCATTTACGTTGTACCACATAATTATTTGGAACTGTTACTTATAAAATGTAATAGTTAAATATTGTTTTTAAACTCGCAGTGAAGCACACGTGATATTATAAAGCTGATGAAAACATCCGCTTAAATGCATTTAATCACACTTTAATATACCATGCATATACGTACGTATTTTTGTGCAGTCGAATTTTGATTTCTTTAGAAACAGACGATTCTATTATTATTCCATATCTGACCCGATTTCTCGAGGGCCTGAGAAGTTGGGGCGTGGCAGGCGGGGGAGGGGGAGAGGAGACCCCGTGGACCCCAGGGCGGGGCCGGCGTCGTGCCGCGCTTTTCGCAGCGGCCCTGAGTTCACGCCCCGGCGCGGCCGCGTCGCGGAAATTCCCACCTTCTCCTCCTCTTTCGCCGCAAGTCACCGCCGTCGATGGCTGTGACTCAGCAGGCGCGACAACCGCTCCACCTCCATCCCTCCCTCTTCGCACCTCTGTACGTCTACAGTCCCTACGTACAGAGGTGGGCTGAATTTAGCTCAGAGCCAACATTTTTTTTATTTTTTTTTATTTTATTTTATTTTATGTCGCATCAACTGCTGAGGTTATTAGCGACAGACATATTAACAACATATACATATACATTTTTATATATACATATACAAATACATTTTTACATATAGATATACATTTTTACATAACATATACATATACATTTTTAATAATTTATACATTTCTTAAATTTCTTTGTACAAATTAATGGCCTTCAAAAAATTAACAAATCGACTGCATTTTTCTTTGACATTTAGCACTATTTTCATATCATTATTGACAGCATGTCTCACCCGGTCGTCCTCAAACCTGGGGCACAAAATAAACAGAGCCAACATTGCCGCTGACTCTGCAGTGGCTCTGACCGGGAGGTCCTGGGGTTAGATTCCCGGTGTTGGCGGATTTTCGACTCTAGGACTCTTTTAACTAGGAACGAGTTCGGCCGCTCTCTGGAGGAGAATTCTAGAGGCCGGCCTGCTCTGATCAGGAGTTTCCCAAGTTTCGGTACCCCTACAAACCCAAGGACCGCGCTCGATCTTTTCCACCTCTTTCTTGATCTATACTCTCCCCTTACACACATGCATTACACTGCCACACATTCCGGGGTAGTACACTGTCAGAAATTTCCGCATTACTTTTAATGTAAAGTACATTAATGTAAGTATCATGTACGTAAATGAAATTTAAAGTACACGTACAGTAATTTTAAAGTACTTGTGCATTAAATGTAATGTACGTGTAAATTAAATTTACTGTATGCGTGTACATTAAATTTACTGTACGTGTAAATTAAATTTACTGTACGTGTAAATTAAATTTAATTTACGTACATGATACTTACTTTAATGTACTTTTACAATGAAATTACTGTATGTGTGCATGAAATTTACTGTAAATGTACTAACTTCAATATTTAAAATATTTTCAAATAATTGTCACCCCGACCGTTCAAACCCGTCTCTCCTGGTTTACGCCCACTTACTCTAACCACTATCCTATCGAGACAATCAACATGTTCTTAGGCCTGATGAATTGCCGGTTGGGATGTACGAAATTGTCATATGTTTGGACGCGTTTACGCTCGGAAATATGTCCCGCAGATGTAAAGAATACTCAATTCTGATCTTGGTACTGAGTAACAAATGTATTTTAACATTTAAATTTGTTCAACGAATAGTCACCCCGACCAGGATTCGAACCCGGGATATTTGGTTTACGCGCCCGGGACATTTGGTGCTCTAACCACTGAGCTGACATCCAACAGCTTCAGTAGGTTCTTAGGCCTGATGTTTTGCCCGCTATGATATGTATAATATATTCTTCACGTCTACGGAACATATTTCTTTAGACTTAATTAAATATGTATTAACTCTACAAAATTATGTATATTATTTATAATTGTCACTACTTCTTCACCTGTTTTGGACGCGTTTACGCTCGGTAATATGTTTCGTAGCCGTAAAGAGTACTAAATTTTAACATTGTTACAGTGACAATTCTTTGAAAAAATTTAAATATTTCCGGAGAATTTGAAAAAAATTTAACTAAAGAATTAGCGTACTATGTACATCGCTACAATTTTATTATAAAGATTTTTACAATTTGAATGTAATACGAATTTTAAACATTTATATTTTTTGTTAAAAATATATGTGTTGAAAATATATTTTAAATTTATTATACGTAAGTCCGAATAGCGGAAGAAAATATTTCTAAAACCTACAATGATTTTAATTTAAACATTAAATTTAATGTACAACACATTAATATCGGTTTAATTTACAAGGTACATAACTTTTAATGTAGTCCTAAATTAAATCTACATTGATTTTAATTTTAACATTAAATTTAATGCACAAACACCTTAAAATCGTTTTAACGTACACGGTACAGTAAATTTAATGTACTGCATCTACATTAAATTTAATGTGAAAAAGTGCATTAAACTACATTAAATTTAATGTAATTTCTGACAGTGTAGTTAGAGTTCGTCTCAGTTGGGGCAGTGCCCGGCTGGGAGCGATACCTGAAGTGAGAAACCTCCCGCAAGCCGACTGTACGTCGGTGCCGGATCTCACCATCCAGTGGGGGAAGAACACCGCCAACTACTAAAATAGCACATTAACTACCCTATCGGGACTAAAGTCTATAGCAATTGACGTGCTAAGAAACAGAAATCAATCAATCGATACAGTGAATTCCTTTGCATTGCTGATTCCGCAGTTTACATCCAGCCGTCAACAAGTTCCAATTATGTGGGATGTGATCCACCAATGTACACTAAACTAATATTAACATGCTCGAAACTCTCATTAATTACTTCAATTGTTTTCATTTTTAGTTAACTCTCGAATTCTGTCTGGCAGAGTTATCGAGCGAAAGGATATACAATAGCAGCGGCCGTTCAGGTAGCGCCATTTCTTGTATCTAAGGATACTGTTTCATAGCGCTCCATCGCGCTCCGCCCCTCACTACCCCTGACACGCCATTCCACACAATCCCTGCGACGAGAGTGGAATTTGCATTCTGGAGGGAACGGCTGATTACAACACAATATTTCGAACACTGGCTAAAGCACAAGCCAGTTCTCACTGCGCTGGTTCAAAAGTTTTACCGAACAAGGCGTAACTTTCAAAACGGCATAATAGTATCAAATGCACTTGAATAATTCGAATTGAGAAGAACGTTGACAAGCTTGTTTCGTTAGTATATCAACGAAAAGCTCTGTGTAAGACCTCTGATTCAAGATGTCATAACGGAATCATTAGTGGGAAATTATAACAGAAAGTTCATAAGAAATGGGCAAAACGTACTTGAACCTAACCTCAGTCACCCTTAATACATCCCTTCAATAGGTACCCCCTTCAAGGTATTTCGATCTAGGAACGTGGGTTGGGCGCTTTCCGAGTAGCTACCAAATATGAGATTGGTTCACTGAATATTTATAGTGACCACTCCGATATCGCAACAAGTCCTTCAGTTTTCCCTTCGATCACTGCCACGCACGAGTTCTGGACACCACTGGGACGAATCTGACGAACGCTGGGTTCTTCGGTCATTGAATCGCGTTTGACAATAACGACGTCGGTACCGCCAAGAAACTCAGGGAACTGAGTGGACGTTTCTAATTCTCCACCAGAGCTAAAACTGAGTCCCTAGCTCTCCATGAGGGGACTTTCGTATATAAATATAGCGGAGTTCAGTCGACGGGCCAATGTTAAATTCCTATTTACACCCAATTGCCAGGCTGGGAGGCAGCGTTTTTCTCGCCCCCATGTTACGTCTCCAAATATCAGGCACTTGCACTATCTAAGGTACATGAACACTCAGTAGCCAGCATAGATAGCTGAGAGCACTAAGCCAAGCACGCATTAACAGACTTGGTGCTTTTCGATCACGCTGATGTTTGCTTACGTTGTGGCATGGTCAGGCCCTTAATCACCATGAGTCACCTTTCAACCATCTTTTTTCAACTCCCGGCTGTCCTGTAAAGCTCAGGGAGGGTTTTGAAAGTTTGCTTCCGTGTGTGCATCTAGGTTGTGGGTTCGAAATTCGTTTAAGACATGAATATTGATTGATGAGGCATAGTGTGCATTTCCATCCCACCATCACCCTTAAAACTCAAATTCTACGCTAATTCCTTTCCCTTTCACATTAAGATGTATGATCGGCAATAAAAGTGCGCGACGTAGGGGTCTAAGGGCTGCAGCGTCAGCGTTTTCTAGATGCAGCATGGCTCCCTGCCTCCAATATGCAGCTACGCTCCATCAATATAATTGTGTCTATCACAAGTGACAAACTCAAGTTTACCTCAGGGCATCAACTGTAGTGCCTCTGACAGGAAAGTCCTAGGTTCGGCTAAGGGAAAACCCCGCTAGCCGACGGGCAGGCCGGCGCCGGAGTGGCTTGATCTAGTGTGATAAGTCTTCACCGGTATATGGGCATCGAAAGATGAAAAAATTTAGAAATACAAAAATGTAATCATTCAAGTGCACAGTCTGTCGACAGAGCGGAATTTCAGTATGCATCAGTCGCAACTATGATTATTTCAGCAAAATACTCCTGCGTCAACGGGCATGGTCCAAGATTTTTGCATAGTAAACAGTCGAGTCAATAAAAGCTATTACTTAATCGTCGCGTCAACAGTAAAGCAACAAATAAGAAAAACACGGTTTCCCGTTATCGTGATTTAGCAGTTGCTTCAAAGGCGTTACGCAAAATGAATCAGCAAATGTGTTACCATTTTAAAAGTCTTAAATCCCAGCCGTAAACTACTGAATATAACTGTGAAAACTCTGATCTTATTCAAGTGTTTATCAATTAAGTTTGACATTCGATACTTTACCGCTGAAACGACGATTTGTAGCAAGGATAAATATAATTGCAAGGATAAGGCCACTTCGGCCGCGGAAAAACCTCGTTGATTGATTGACTGATCGGTGTTCCCAGCCCGTCTGCTAGGGCCGCGAACGGCTAGGGCATGCATAAATGTAGTGCATGTTTTGTCTTGGGCGTTGACAATGATCTTGCCCCGTTGGATGGCAAGATCAGTCTTCGTCCTACACGTCGACTTGTGAGGTTTCCCCAACCAGGCATCTTCCACAAAGATGGCACCGCTCCAGCCAGGACAAGCTCTAAGCTCCCCACTGGTCTCCCGGCATTTGTGGTAGTGCAGTGCATGTTAATGTTAGTCTGTGTATCTAAGGCAGTGGTGTCAAAGTCTGCTACTGGTGACAGTGGCACACTTTGTGGCATCGTGGATGCCACGAGCTTCTCTGCGCAACTAGCGGTGGGAACTATTAGTATCCCCGCCGTTTTACAATGGCATTGTGTCTGGTGGCGGAGTAATGAACTGCGTTGAGGGGCGATTTCGTCGTGGCACTCGAGCCACGGACTTCCGCTCGTGACATCGACCTTGACAACACTGATCAAAAGCGTGAGAATAACACGAGGGAAAGGAAGGAAAGGTCGCGCGCGATCCATGGCCCGTTTTCAGGGTTCTGCCCCGGCATTCGCTTGGTGTTGCTAGGAGAAACCACGGAAAACTACCGGTCAGAGCAGCCGGCCGCAAGAATTCACCTCCAGACAGCGACTGAATTCGACCTAGTTGAAAAGCTAGTGTCGAAAATTCTGGCGCCGTCGGGACTCGAACCTAGGATCTCCCGGTCAGAGTGATTGCAGTAACATCAGTTGATGCACTGAGCCATCTCTCCTGGTGTGTCACTGTCGGGATTCGAACCGTATGATCTCCCGGTCAGAGGCACTGCAGTGACATCAACGGACGCCCTGAGCCACCTCAGCCAGTGCGGAATCTGGAGTGTTCCTGCCTTGGCGCTTCAGTGACGCGAGCGCCCCTTCCGCGGCGTGACTCATGGCGGCCGCCCTCGCAGCAGCGCGGCTCGGCGCTCGGCGTCGAGGGCTCTTTGTGGCGGCGGCGGCGGCGGCCGCGCTGATCCCACAGCCAGCGCCTAAACTGCTCGAACTAATTCGCTTTCACGGGCAATTGCACGCACGTGACGCCCCGACCGACCGGCCGCGGCGCGGCGCCGACCGCCCACCGCGACGCTCCTCGGGGCCCGGACGCAGCTGGCCGCTGTCCCCGGACGCGTCCCGGCCCTTGTCAGCAACCTTGTCCCGTCGATCGTCCTTGTCCGGTTGAGACGGGTGCAGAATGAAAATATTGTTATTCTTCATTAGGTGAACCCTTGCCATAGCCAAGGGAAGAACTGTAGAAACGTTACAACAGAGAAGTACATCATAAGCTACGGACGGAAAATCGAAACTCTCCCCAAAATATTATTTTATCAACACTTTTCTATAAGACTAATGAAAGGAAAGAGGTCTACAAACACTGTAACATTTCAATTGTTTTTCACTGTGACCACATATGTAAACATGTTTATAAAAATATAACTAGAATATTCTATTTTTACCAACATCTGTACATGTGTGAAGAAATGGACCATAACAAGAAATCCTGTTGTTCACCTTAATTTAATAATGTAATTAATCACCTATTTTTGTAATGGGACTCCTGTTTTAAACGTGTGCTGGACATTTTGTGTATACTCTTCTGATTTAAAAACACTGAATCTTCCAACTAAAGAAAACTCACTGTTTTCCCTCACACTCAACACGCTGGCGCTTGCTAGGCCAAAACCTTGTTGACAAAGCTCTTGATACAGCCTAACGTCGTGATGAACAAATGACGGCAGATAAGCGTTCATTATATTAATTGTACGATCTTATTAAAGTTTAGTGTTTTTATTATAAAATCAATTAAAAAGAGCAAGTGATAACACACAACCTGGGCGCTTATAGTGAAAACAGGACTTATTGTTACATTGCCAATAACAACAACTGATACGTTCTCTAATATTTGCTTTGCAGGGCTGGCGTTGTACCAGCCGGGAGCCACCAGCCAGCGCTTCCACTTCCATTCGGACGAAGAGAACCACTTCCCGGGCTTCCTCATCGCCTTCGAGCAGCTCTACCACTGCCAGCAGAACTGAGGGCCCTTCTGGAGGCTCCTGGCGTTCGCCAAATGACCACAATACTCAACAACACAAAGGCAGAGACCATAAAATACAACAAGGTTTCGATGAGCAAGTGATGGTGCAACTTTTACTTTGGAGAAAGGAAATGGTACAAGTTCTGTTTCACGTGATACTGTTGTTCGTTTCCCACTCGTTATTGAAACGACTTTCCCCAATCTATGGTCCTTTGCGTTGTAATCTTCTACCGATGTATATCGATCGCCAAGCGTGTCATAAATAAAGTATATTTTCTGCCGTAAGTTTTGAAAAAACGGACGTCGAGTCTCGATGACGCTTCTACAAGAGACCGCGGATTCAAGTCATTGCGCAGCGCATTATGAAGCCTTCAACACTTTCAAAGAAATGTTTCGTTCTTATATCTCAGCAAATTCACGTAAAAAGAATTGTCATATGTTCTTAATTGGATATTGAGAACAAAAATAAACGAGAAAAAGGAAATAAATGCAATAATGTTAATCTCGGATAATCACCGAATACGTTAATAAATAATTGGCTAAATATACAACAATAACTGGAAGAAAGTGTTTGTTCTATGAATATATAAATTTTAATAAAAAATAATTTAGAGAAGGAAATATTATCTACAAATAATTTTTTTTATAAATGAATTTCAGATATGAAATTATTTTATTAATTAAAACGAAAAAAAATATTTTTGGCGTTTGAGTTATTTTTGAATTCTAAATGTACGTCTTGATTAATTTGTTGAAATCAAAATTCTACTGCAAAAATATTCGGTAGTAGTGTGATCGCAGAGACGTGTGATGTGATCGCAGGTGTGATGGCAAGGACCAAGCACGTTCTTAGGATCACCGCAAGCTAGAGCCCAATCATTTTAAACAAAATTTTATATTCGTTTATAAGTATTTTAACGTTAACTCTTCAAACTGTAAAAATACAGTTTATTTTATCTTAATTTTGAATTCATATGTTCAGTATTTTAATATTTTTAGAGGGTCCAGAGTTTGATCAATTTTAGGCCCCTTAAGATATCAATCCGGTGCTGTATGATCCGGAACATATTACATAATTTCAAACGATTTTTTATGCGAGGCTCCTAAGCAAGACAATTTCTTTATTTGTTCTACCGGGAGGATACGTCGATTGAGTAGATTGCAACGTAAAAGGATTCGTAGAATATTATTCTTTGATCCCTTAAAAACCTGTCTCATAGAATATTTCATATAGAAGGAAATGACTTAATGAATTGAGAGTTTTAAATATTTAGAATTAAACAAAATAGTATTTATAGAAGAAATAATAAGTATTATTCAAAAATTATTTTGAATGAATACGAAATACTCTATATCTTATTTGGATTTTCCTTTATCACGGGTACATCTTCAGTAATACACTGATTCCTAAAATCAGATGATAATCATTAAGATACTCCTCTATCCTAGACATACACGAAAACATAATACACATATACAAATACAAAATTCAAAGACAATGAATGAGTAAATAAATCTAACACTAAAATATTCTGAAGTACACATTTTGGCTTTTCCTCGTGCAATATAATATATTAGAAATTGTTCAACTTGAGTGGCGGATTGAAGGAAAAAAGTCACACTCACCAAAACACTTTAAGGGATCCGGGCCTGACTTGTAATTTCAAATTTGATTCATGTTTTGAGATGTTTATTCTTAATGTAAAATAAAATAAACCTGGTCATAAAATAGATTTGGTTCATTGATTGTAAACACAAAGTGAATATTTTATATATCTACATAATACATAAAACATCTTTGGACAAAAAACAACAACAAAAATCAATTGGAGTTCTATTCTCGATTTTTTGCCAATATCTCTATTGTAGTATTTAAAATGAAAGAAGAATAT
The DNA here is from genome assembly GCA_031308135.1 of Acheta domesticus. Lineage (NCBI taxonomy): Eukaryota > Metazoa > Arthropoda > Insecta > Orthoptera > Gryllidae > Acheta > Acheta domesticus. Next base: position 89,613,810 of record JAHLJT010009355.1, read on the forward strand.
CGTTCTACGTAAGAAATAATGAAATAATTTGGCGTTTCTTGAGCCAAATGTCTTAACTTCTTAAAACTTTCCTCATTCCTGGTTGAGCATTTGATGAGGTAGTTGGAATCGCAAAAACAAACGTAACAGGCTGCAGCAATGTGTGAAACTATCCATTCGATGATTTTCAGATAAAGAAATTCACACATTGTAGAGAACCGTCTTTGAGAGATTTTAGCTTTTGAGAAAAGTACAACTGTGGAAAACCAATAAATTCATTCTTGTGGTCAGCCACGAAAAACTCAGGATACATTGGAAATAAAACCCAAGCTTTTCTTTCTTGAAAGAAATTTCAATATAATTTCTTTTTCATACGTTTGTGAACGTTTTAGGCTCAAAATTTCAAAAATTGTTATTTCCTCTACTTCCTCGTAATTCGCCGCACTTAATGACGAATACTGTTTAGTAATCGGTGTGTGTGTAAATGGTCTATCTGCCATCTGTCGTCAGGTGTTTCACCAACCATTTTTACTCACCGTCTTCGAGAGATAGGCAAATCTGATGTTCTCAACCGTCTTTCAATTTTAATTTTGATTCTTCGACGAAAAGTTTCGGCTCCTACATTTCTTAGTCTCTTCAACGTAGTTCGAAGACGGAAAGCCCCCATACTGAGAAGAAGACGAAAAGCCACCCAATGCCCCTAATAGGCAACATACCAATAATTGCTGACTTAAGCGAAATGGCTTTCTTAATGTTATATTCAGTACCTTTTTTCTTTGCAATCTTTCCTGATAAGCATTTTAAAATGAATTCTAAATTTTGGATGATTGCTTAAACTGCTTTGAGTCTCGATATCTTCTTTGTGACACTATCAATGCCGTTGATGTGAATTCATAGTCCCTCTGATGGTTTTGTAACAATTTATGAAAAATTATACTGTTTTCAACGTAAAAATATAAAAAGCATTTTTGATTACATTTTCTATAAATTAAAAAAAAATTTTAATGAACGATCTCTCGAGGAACAAAGTTCAAATGCGTCTAAAAATATCCTTCAAATATTTTACAAAAGCCGATGAGATGGGCCCCTTGACACCGTTGCTCATGTTACCCAATTAGTTAATGCTGTTCTATTAAATCCACCAGTGATCAAGCTATTCAAACTTAATGCCATTTATAAACTATGTGAAACTCATAGTCTTTAAAATCTGTAAGTTCAAATCGCCTTGTTGTCAAAACATAAAAACGCTTTCAATATTCCATTAAAATCCACATTTCATTAAAAACATTCATTATTGCTGAATGTAATTCACATTACTCCCAATGAAATTACAAATTAATCAACAGAAAAATATATTCCACGTCCACATTTGATCAAGTTTACTATTATTGTTCATGTTTGATTGTTTCGGATATTCTATAATTGAATATTGTTCTCAATTGGGACATTGAAACTTGAAAAGGAGTAAGAAATTTTTTGTTGATTACCGGCACATACAATTGAAATGAAAAAAATCTTATTGTTGTTTGTTATTTTGCTGAATTTGCTTCATCAACAGACTGTAACGTTTTCGTTGATGATAAATCATTACATGAAGTTTTTATACAATATATTTGCAAAGTGTTAAAGCATTTTATGATGTATTTTATCATAGATCTTCATAAACCTTGGTGAAAGGTTGATGAATGAATGTCCATTGGATGAAATTTCTGGTCTTTCATTGATACCAATAATCTAGAGTAGTTCAATTTTTCAATGTTAATCGTGAGTTTCAAGAGTGCAAACCTACTTCTAATTTATAAACAAATGTAATTTCATTTTAAGTGAGGAAAATAAAGATTTTTTACAATACAATTTTAATAATGGTGAATTTAATATACATCTTATTAAAGTAAAAACAGTTAATAATATTATCAGTTTTTGTAAATATATTCATGTTTTGGTATGTCTGTAACATGGTATGAAAGTAATGTTACATATTTACAACACTAAAATTTCTATTCATAACAAGGATGAAAGTTATGATTACCACGAAGTTCTTTTAGCTCTTGTTTACAGCAGTTGCTTATCCGTTGTTAACTTTCAAAGAAAACACTTTCGTTGGAAATTTAACCATCTTGGGAATGTTCCCCACATACCATACATGAAAAGTGAGAAGTCGAAAAGTAAGATTATAATTTTTTCAACAGGTAGAGATAGGTCAAGATAAATGTTTTCATTTAATGTGACTGCATACATCTAGTTGGGAACGTTATAAGATATTCATTTATCGGATGTGAATGTTTAAGGATTTTATCGCAAAACTACGCATGTAATAATATTTATTAAAAGAAAGTCTTAAACTGTACTTTTCTCGCATTGCTGCAAGATAAATACAATGATATCAAGCAAACATTCTCCACATGACGGAATGACAGTAATAACGGGGAGTAAAATGACCAAGAACAGTAAAACAACGTTTGTGAAATAATGTGAATCATTTGTACGTGTTAATCACCGACCACGTCCTCCCCAATTTGGTTTGCCATCAATGAGTGTGAAAAGAATCCCTCACAGGACTGAACAGACAATAACCCGGGGAAGCGCACGGCTGAGGGTAAGGAGCAGTCACGTGGCCGCATTACAGCACTCTTTCTCTCGCTTGATTCATTAGTGATCCGGATGCGTCAATTGCTACGGTCATAGTCCTGTAAATATAAACATTTTTTATGGCGAGCACTTTTTATCTCATGAGGGTACTCTGATTTTCCCCCCACCAGAACATCATGCACTGGTTGTGAGATCTCTTTGCAATCAAAACTGGTCATCTACCGCCTCTCCCCCCCCCCCCCGACTAACTGGTTTTGCATGTACGCTCTAACGCAGTGACTTGAAATATTGCTTGCTGCGAAACCGTGTTCTGTTTTGCCTGCAATTTGTACAAAAGATAACAAAATTTCTAGATCTCCCAAAACCTCAAATGGAATGTACAGTAAATATAACAGAATTAAACACTAAATTAAATTCGTTATGTTACGCATTCAGAATTCTTTCAAGTTCTGTCAGTTTTCATGCAGCTCGTATATTTTGCAAATGTACATTTCCGCTTGAGATATGGCAAAATATTTTGGGGAAGCTCATCCTTTAGTACCCACACATTTAGATTTCAAAAGAAAATTATCCGAATAATGAGAAAATGCATCCACATGATCCCTGCAAGTATTTTTTCATTAAGCTTGAAATTTTACCATTGTCTTTTCTATTTATTCACGAATCGGTAATATTTGTCAAACTGACTTACTTAACGGTGGGAACATATTTTCATGCAATACTGATATTTATAATTACAACACGTCCTAGAAATCAAGTTCATCAAGTGCCAGTATCGACAGCTAACTACAAGAAATCCATATACAATATATGTACTTACTTTACAACGCTTTGATGACATTACTTAACGCCAGATGACATTAAACAATTCAAATCGGTACACAAATTAAAATATTTTCTGCTGTACAACTGTTTCTATTCAATTAGAGACTACACTGATCATCAAAAAGAAAAATAATGTTTATTTTAACAAAACAATGATATATAATGAATTAGTTTACATTTCTATTGTATAATTTTTAAAAATGACTTAACAATCCTGAAAGAAAATATGTACAGGTTTTTGTCCAGTTTCCCTGATCCATTGAGCAAATACTCAGATGGCCCCTTGATTTGCTTGTGGACATAAATGTAGCTTCACTATACGTTGGTTTTGTTGAGCTATAATTGTAGTAGTGATATTAGAGCTGAGGGTGTTACTATCTTGTTAGCAATGCAGAAAAATATAATTTGCAGTTAATCTACTGTTGCAGATAAGTTTTGGACAACTCAGGAACGAAAATGTCTAGTTTTTCAAATGTTGTTAATCTCGCGCTTTTTTTAAACGTGATTATTATTTTTTATAATTTTCATTCATCTTTCAATTATTTATAGCTAAAATGTTGGAAGGAATTCTGGAACTCAACAAAACGTGCGAAGATGATCTTCTCCCCCATACGTCACATACAATTTTTATGGTTTTTTGACTAAATAAATACTAAATACTTCCAGCATAACCTCAGCAAATTTAAAGGTAAGTTTGTTTTGTGTTGATACGGGCGCAACTAAAAAAGCGTTAATAACACACATGACCTGCATCCTCCAAATCTGAGCTCCTGGTGGACTCGTCTGGAATATTTACTGGAAATAAATATTCACAGTCCTTAGTTTTCAGATCTTTACCTGCCTACACGGTATTTACCTGAAGCAAAGAGTCTTTCCTCTCACTATGATATAAGGAGACACATGCTTTTCCTCAGAGAGATGAGTTGCAATACGCCATTATTGTGAAGCATACTACACCTATGGAGTACATTCCAATAACATAACCAAACGCGACATGCGGCATGACACTGCGCGCATGAACATTACACCGTTCAAAGGAAGCAGTAGTGGCATGTGTTAAGTTTCAGCATGCCGTGAAACCCATGGGAGAGGTGTAGAGGCCGCGGTAAAGGATGCGAAGAGACAAACGTTTTAATTTAAATATTTCAATATGTTCCCATTGCGATTTGAAACTCACTATAAATTTTCGAGAACTTGCTCATAAAGGTACAAGAAGGTGAATAAACAACTGTTAAATACAATATATTAAACATTCGATTTTTGTCTATTACGTTTCGGGGATTGATATTGTCCCAGTCATCGGGTTTCACATATATTCATAGTATTTGGTGTTGAATATGCAAGGGTTGAGGCATAAATCATGGCAATTGTTTGTTGTTGTGAGAATACGAGTACAGGTGGAAATGTAAAATATACACATGAAAGGGTAGAGTATGAAATAAGTGCATGGACATTTAACGACACACCAAAATTGTCGTTTAGCACCTCCTGTACCTTTTGGACAGTTGAAGTTATTGCAATGCAGTTTTCACACAAGTGCATGAAGGAATGGGGCTAATTGATAAGTGAATTCATTTCTGTTTTATCATTTGTATTTTACGAGATATTTGAGGTAACTTTGTTTTTTCAAATGGAACTATACATATTTTTTCAGTCTATCATGACGAGCGTAAAAAGACGAATCCAATGATATACATATTTTATATATTAGATAAACAGTTTTTTGAGTAATTTTGATTTTTACGCCTAGGATATTTTGAATGTACATGTAACAGTTCGCCATGCAAGGTCACGCAGCACTCCACCGGCAAACGCGCTCGCGGGGACGAGAAGAGAAGGAATCTTAGTATTTGAAGATATGAAACATATGCCAAATATTCACAAAACTGTTGCAGGTTTTTCCCCTGAACTCTGCTTTCCATCCTTCCGCATATTCTTTTTTTTTTTTTTGGTCTTTCTTTGGTTGAAGGAATTGAAGGATTGAAAATAAGGATTTGTCATAACTATGTATTTTAATAAAATTGTTTATTACTTCAACACCTTTTAATTGGTTTTTATATCACAGGATATTAATGGGATCTTGAAGCAAAACACTATCAGAATAAATATTAAGACTGTACGAAGAATATTGCATATTATGAGCAAATACTTTAAATATTAATAGGCATATAATAATAACTTAGGGATGGAAACAAACTTATTTCAATACATACTACTTATGAAAATGGGGAAGGACTGGAAGCAGAGTGAAAATCTCCAACAGTTTTGTGAATATTTGGAAAGTTTTCGTCTCTTCAAGTACTAAATTTCCTTCCCTTTCCCGAGCGCGCGTTTGCCGGTGGAGCGCTGCGTGACCTTGTGTGGCGTACTGTACATTCAAAATATCCATTAAACCCTAGTCACAAAAATCAAAATTACTCAAAAAATGCTTATAATATATAACAATATGATATATAACAAAATGTATATCATTAGATTCGTCTTTTTACGCTCGTTATGATAGACTGAAAAAGTATGTATAGTTCCATTTAAAAAAAACAAAGTTACCTCAAATATCTCGTAAAATACAAGTATCTCGTAAAATACACACTAACACACATACAGGGTGAGTCACATAACTACCGCACATGCTACGTCTGTCCTTACACTCACAGATCGCCACGTGCGTTGCTGGTCACTGGTTGCTACGCATCCTCGCAGAAATTCTCGTGAGCATCTCGCGACTGTCCGGTATGCAAGGGTTTTATTCCCAAGAACTTCCACAATTCCCTGTGACAATCTCGAGCATTTCTCCCATGGAGAACGGCTGTCTTGAAGTATGAGCGCTGCTCAAAACAAGTTACATTCATCTCGCACAGCGGTAGTTGAACAACCGATTTCACGTTTCTCTCTGTACTGATAGAGACATTCACAGAGGCCTCTGTGAATGTGAACACACCTTTCTGCAGCATTTCTCTCACGCTACAAATAAAATTGTGCGCTTCGATAACATTTCTTTTAGACAAAAAATAGTTGCCATGACTTCTGCCCCAACCCTCGTATTCATGTATGGGGCAGGTAATTTAGAGCTTGACCCGGCTGAGGCGTTGCCTAGCTGGGGGAAGATACCTGAAGAAGAGAAAACTCCACAAGCCGAGGTGTGGGTCGGCGCCTGATTTCACATCCCAGTAGTATGGGAACACTCCCATCTAAAGAGTTTAACAAGCACTTCACTTACGGAACCGATGAAAGCATTCGATGCGCCCGGAAACACTAAATATTCAATCAATGCAATGGCGAAGTTTCCAAAGCCCGAGCATTAAACAATGAAGACAAAAAATATGAAGCAAACAAATAATAATAAAATTATGTTTATAAAAAATAATAAAATGTTTATAAAAAATAATAAAATTACATATTAAAATACACAAAAATAGATAGCACCATTTCTGAAGATATTGACGTCAAACTATTCACAGCTTTACGCTGCTCTGCACCTCGGCGATAACGTCAGCCGACTTCCTCAATTTGCAGATCTCCTCCTCTGTTAGCTGCAGTTTTATAACTTTCGAGATTCCATTTTCTCCCAGTACGCAAGGCAAAGACAGGAACACATCCTTATCAATGCCGTAATAACCCTATAATGAAAAAGTAAATACATAAGCTCCTGGACATAAAATGCTTTATCCTCTCTGTAAGCTTTACTGCTAAGTATATGCTTTACTGCTATACCATGAAAATATCCGATAAACATTTAAATCACTTATAGAGCTCGTTTGATTCTCCTCCATCAAAATAAAAATGTGCTGCTCTTTGCGCCTGACAATTATTACAGTTAGGAACAACGTGCAACAAACAGAAAGAATCGTAGCATGATATGACGTATTTCCATTCGCTCATAAGTTCGATTATGACGTCGTTGCACAAGAAAATAATCACATTTAAAATCGTCAGACGTAAAATTGAATTTGCCACGAAATAATTTGTTCTCTTTAGAATAAAACCGATCCTAACCGATTCGATTCTGCAAGATGAAAATTCTGGGTTGGGGAGGAAAAAAGAGTGTGTGCTGTTGTAGCACCATTGAGGGTGGACATATGTCGCTATCATTGAGCACCGGCGCTACAGTAAGAGCGTCGCTAGAGTTCCTAGGTACAGAGAGTAGCGCGTTCCATTGTTCCATCGATCCCGCCATTTTATATCCAATTGACGGGAAAATTGGAACTGTGTCGTATTCTGTAGGTTGCGAATAATGAATCTACTCCAAACCAACATTAATATTCTTGAAAATCTTCAGAATGTCACCATATGTTGTAATTTCCCTTCAGTTCCTGATTGGTGCCTGACGGGGTTGTCGAGTGAGTGGATATTAAATGGCGGCGGTTGTACTACTCTCTGTATCTAGGGACTCTAAGGGCCGTATTCATAGTCGTCACCTATAATAAGAAAAACCATCAGGAGTTCCTTATAACGATTTTCAATTCATAGTCGCAACTTCTCCGCATATGTAAGAAACTTCTTATAGCTACAAAGAGGGGCCAGCTTTCACTTATACCTATTAGTGAACCGTCTCTTGGTGGATTGAAAATAGTCGTAATTTGAAAGAAATGGAAATAGACTATTTTGTACATTATAAAAATGTTTATAGCGGCATTGTTCTTCGTAGCAACTCTCTATATTTACGTGACTAGCTGGTTCCTGGCGCGTTGCTGCCGCAGAAGAAATAATTGAAGAAATATTCCTCTCCCTCTTTTCTTTCTTTCCCCAATCTCTTTGCCCCTCTCCTTTTTTCTCCTCTCTCCCTCCCCTCTGTCTTTTCTCCTCTCTCATTTTCCCACTCTCTCTCTCTTTTCCATCTGTCTCTCTGTGCCTCTTCTTATACTCCGTGCCTCTTCTTATCCTCCGTGTCTCTTCTTCCCCTCCGCGTCTCTTCTTATCCTCCGTGTCTCTTCTTCCCCTCCGCGTCTCTTCTTCCCCTCTGCGTTTCTTCCCCTCTGCGTCTCTTCTTCCCCTCTGCGTCTCTTCTTCCCCTCTGCGTCTCTTCTTCCCCTCTGCGTCTCTTCTTCCCCTCTGCGTCTCTTCTTCCCCTCTGCGTCTCTTCTTCCCCTCTGCGTCTCTTCTTCCCCTCTGCGTCTCTTCTTCCCCTCTGTGTCTCTTCTTCCTCTCGGTGTGTCTTTTCTCTCACTCTCTGACTCTCTTTTCCCGCTCTCTGTTTTCCCTCTGTCTCTCTATTCCCCTTTCTATCTTTCTACTTTCTCTCTATTTTCCTTCTCTTTCACTATTTCCCTCTATTTCCCCCTTTCTATTTCCTTCGCTATTTTCAATTGACATATCGTAACAGAAAGCAGCTCGATTCAAACTTGCACCATTATTAGTCGAATGTCGCACTTCATGGGTCTGTCTTACCCGAATTGTTTCACGTTCATTGCGATCTTCACGTTTCCTGGGCAGTACGATTAGATTGATAATTAATTTGATTCATTGCATTTCGGGTTCTTCTGCCTAAATTTGTCCGTCGCCTTATAGGAGGCATGTCGAGTATAAATGAGTCACAAACATACAAAAAAGAGACGTTTACACATCACAGCATTTCAACATATACACATCAAAGAGACGTTTACATTTCAAGTGACATTTTAGCATAGACAATTTGTGTTTGTCTAATGTTACCATCGTATAAATATTGATACGATACTAAAGTCACTTCATTGTTTTGAATTCCCTCACCCTCTCCACTAACAATTGAACTTTATGGTATGGTATTAAAGTTCAAATGGACTTTTATGTATTATTACGAATCATTTGTATGGGAGTATAGAAAAGTGTTGTTTTTAGATTTTTCAGGCAATTTTTTACATTTATCTCTGCGTAAGAACCATCCTCGTACTTCAAGAAATATTCTAAAAAAAGAATTAGCAAAATCAGTTCAGATGTTCTCGAGTTTTGCGCTTAGCAACATAGAAAAGTGTTTTTTTAAGACTTTTTCTGGCCATTTTTAAAATTGTTCTCTCCGTAAGAACCATCCTCGTACTTATAGGAATATTCTTAAAAAAGAATTAGCAAAATCGGTTTAGCTGTTCTCGAGATTTGCGCTTAGCAAGATATTCAGCGATTCATTTTTATTTTTAAGAGATATGTACAATCCTCCGGAAATGCACAACGATCAAGAATATTTAAGAAAAGGTATCGTTTTACCCGGACCAAAGAACATGCTTTGGTAAACGTTGGTGGCAAAACTCCAGCTATAACTAACTGAGGTTAACCGATTTCCCACTATTTAAGACTCTCTTTAAGACACTATCACTATTTACATAATTGTGTAGGTTAGGTTACCCCACGGATGCCTACAGACGCATGCATAGGAATAGTTCACGGCCAGCTTGATGGGACGTTTCAGGCAGGATTCAAGTGGCTGTGAAACACTTAATGCGCTGTAGCCACGGGAAAGGCTGGTAGCGTCGTACTTACGTTAAGTATGAATACCAAATATGCATACCAAATGTGAATGAGCATTCCCTTAACAAAAGTAACTTCTTATAGCTTAAGTATTTTCTTATCCTATAAGTGACGACTATGAATATGGCCCTGAGCGTTGCGAGTGGCTCGGGGCGCGCTCACCTTGGCTGCGGTGGAGACGGCGCACGTGTGGCCCATGTGGTTGAGGATGGAGCGCGCCAGGGCGCACACGGCCAGCCCGATGGCCCACGACGTGTAGCCCTTCATCTTGATCACCTGCGACCCGCTGCGAGGTCACACACACTCGAGATTAGTTCCTGCTTTATCACTGCGGGCGCTTGTGTCGAAAACACACGCGGGTAAAACTGGAGCGAACAAAAAACCCTTAACCTTCGATTTCCTTCAGGATACGAGTTCATGGTGGAACACACACAACTCGTAGAGAAATTGGGGGCCGTTGCCTAGTGCAGGCATGTCAAACTGGATCTGAACGAGCTACTTGCCCCCCTGCGATGCCCGGCGCTGCTGCGAGCACTGAAAAGTAACTTCATTTGAAACTCTAATGTTTGCCACATCTGTTGTATCTAACAACCGAGATCTATTTTATTTTATTTACCACTTATCACTATTTCATGTTTATTTCTTCTTAAATTGTGCCTTGAATAAACATTAAAGATTAAATACATAATTTCTTTGCTTTAGTATAGGAAGTGGAAATTAATATATAGGTATTTTTGAGGCAATAATTATCAAGTGATTTCTCCAAAAGACTGCCATGGGCCAGTTATCCACTGATGATCCGCCATTCCGGAGCGATTTGTACAATCGTTCCTTTTAAATCTCCCGCGCCACTTGCTCTTATAGCGTTTTCCATTCGTTGCACTGAAACCCAACCTAGTGCAGGGCAAATACGTCATCGCTGCGCAACAGTGCTGCCCCACACGCGTGAAGGGCAGCCGTGGGGTAGCCACGAATAAATCGTATTCCGGAACTGAGTCAGTGCGTTTACACTACGCAATGAGATTATAGACAGCTGTTCTTGGTCTACCAGACCGACAGAACTCGAAAAATAAGAATTTCGGAGTTGTGATCGTTGTAATAATTTTTATTATTATTATTATTATTATTATTTTAACAAATCTTGTACGAAGTATTTTGGTAATTGTTTACTCCTTAATTCATAAAGTATTAACGTGTGATTCTTTATTTAAAAACTACCGAAAACTTCAAAAGCGAATCTGTCGAAAGTTCATTTCTCGAGATTTGCCAGTGATTTATTTCGAACACAGTACACTACATTTCAAACCGAAAGGCTTCTGTAGAATTATTTGGTTATTGAAAGCTATAAAAATATTAATATGAGCATTTCCGCTTGCGCATGCGAGAAACTCTTCTTGGCACATTGTATACATGAATGATTTTGTAAGGGTATAGGTTTGATAACTAAATAGCACTGTATTTGTTAACATGCAGTAATTCACGCTTGAATTTTACGAAAACACAAACTAATTTTCCGAACTTCGAGTAAGTCATAAAATTATTTTAAAGCATTTCTTTTAAAACATGGTATACTCCAGGGGCGGCTCGTCCTAAGGGGCCACAGGGGCCGGGCCCCACCAAGATTTAATAAAGCAAAAAAATGTTTATTAATCTTCATCGTAATCTCTTTGTGATAATTGTAGTACTTTACTGGAATTCTTTATTCGTGAAGATCGACAATTCGTATCCAGAACTCATTCCAAGTCCCAATAACCAGGAATTGAGAGTCATAGTTACTTGCCGCACTCAAAGATAGCGTTAGTAGCATTCTAGGGGCCCGACCTGCGTGGGCCCACAGCCGGTAACTCCGCTCCGTTTACAAGGTCAATGCCCTTCCGCACTGGGCGCGAGTACTGCTTGCTAATTTTAGCAGCCCTTGGGGCCCGCACCATCGGGCCCTTCTCGGAGGAACGGCAGGCTGAGCGCGCGGTTTTCAAAGTGCACGTGAAAGTTCGCGCTATAAGATGAACACAGTGGATTCGTTACACCGTTTTCAGTTTTCTACACTGAGACTTGAAGAAAAAAATGATATTAAACTGTTAATAGCAAATCAACCGAGTGTAATTTTCATTTACGCAAGTTGATGTGAAGAAAAATGAACATTCTGTAATTCGTAATTTCAGCAAACAACTATGGTTCACTGTGAGTGAAGAAAAACAAAGCTTATTTTGCTTTTTTGTTTATTATTTGATGGTGAGGGGTTGTGGATGACAGTGGGCTGTAAGGATCTGAAACATTTGAGGGAAATGATAAAGAAACACGAAGAAACGCACGAAGCAACACGAAGAAGTTGCATTTAGAAAACGCTTGTAAATTTAAAACTTTTCGAACCTTGAACATTGTTGTACAGATTGATTCTGCGGTCAAAACTTCAATCTAGAACATAATGAACAAGTCGCAAAAAATAAACTATTTTAAGTAGAGAGATTGAGTGTTTAAAATTCTGTGGTACTCATGAAGTAGCATTGAGAGAGCATGATGAATCTGAAGATTCAAAAAACCGTGCAAGTTTTTAGACTTATCGTTATTCGGCAATCTAGATAGTGTGTTAAATGAACATTTAAACAATTTTTCTGTTTATAAATATAACTCACATGAACGTAGAACGAGCTGCTAGATTCTATGTATGAAGTGTATTTGGACGAAGTGAAGAGAGACATACATGTATGTAGTAGATTTTGTTTCTGTGCAGGCCGATTAAACAACTGACATAACACGACCAAGTCAATTTGTCGTAATTTTACGGTATGTTTCCCTTTCGAACTCTAAGCATTCAGAAAGATAAGCTACGGCATTAGCATTTTTACAAAAATCATTTGTTTCCATTCACATCCCAATATTTGATTAAACATCTTAATAAAAATTCCTACTTCTGTTTTTGTGAAAAACATTATTATTAACAGATATAGATTTAAAGGTTTAATTAATTGATAATATTAATTAAATAATTGATTAAATGACAATTATTTAATTAAATAAGATTGATAATGAGATGAAATTCGTGCTTTTGCGCCTGGCCCCACCAAGAAAAAATGTCACGAGCCGCCACTGGTATACTCCATCATTCAAAGTGTCCCTGTGTGACAGGAGATCATCAATTGCCTTTACAATTTCACCACGAATCCAAATGAACATTCATAACTTCCGTACCTAACGTCAAAATGGCCCGGTGCAATGGGCTGCACCGTCGAGCTCGTCAGTGCAGGTTATGGCGCCCCGAGTGCACCCTGGTTCCGTGTCATTGTGCGAATGGAACATGGACTTCTCTGCACTGGTGCACCCTAGCGGCCTAATGGAACACGAAAATTGCCCTGAGTGTGCACTGGGTGCGCACCAGTGCGGCGAATGGAAAACGCTATTAGACGCAGTGCCTGCGCGCTCTATTCAAGTTACCTTTCCTGCGACCTTGATACGCGTGATACGACCTTCAAACCTACCTAATTGCAACAAGGTTCCAGCGTGGTCAAGGGCTTACAAGTGACCAGAGGCAGGAGACAGTTTTCGACCGCAAGGGTTACGAGTCACCGCGGAGTTAAGGAGTGGAAGCAGGACCAAGGCTCTCTCGGACGCAAGTAGAGGAAAGGATCACAAATTTTAATGGTGCATTAATACGTTGTGTTCTTTTCACCACGCATTCAAACTCTGAAGAATTGGTTTAAATTGTAAATTGGCAAGCAAATTTTCTAAAGTTCGGAAGCATAGTAAGATAAAACTTATATATTGAAGCGTTTAGAAAAAAAATGCGACATAATATTTTTAAAAATAGTAACTTTCACTCAACGCACGAATTTAAAATAGTATATCCGTCGTTTAAGTTGTTTAAATTCACTGGGGGTTGCTGGAAAACACTATTTTCACATTGCGTTAAAATAATTAAAATATATTGCTGGCTGTAACATTAACACAATTATTAATTGAGAAAAAGTTTTTTTGACACACTGACTAGATTAACATGCACCGTACATTAAATATTACTGAAAGATTTTGTATTCTCTTTATCATCTATGCTGAGAGCAACTTCCCAAAGGAACTCTTCCATTTGAGATGCACTAACCTCTTTATCACCTGCTCGTGAACCTCGTTCCAATTTTCCACATCGTCCGGGGTGCCTAGCGCAGGATACAATTCTCGGAGCCGCACGCCAGACACGTTCACCCCGGACCAGACAGGCACTGCGTCACACACATATTAACCACATTGTAGATGAATCCCACCCTTCCGGCTTTGGACCCAAGGTGGGAAGATGGGGGAAAATAATTATTACTCGAAGCGTTGCAAAACAACTATGTAAAGAAGAATAAAAATTATGTTCTATCCTCTATATCACAATCTGCGAACTTCTACTCTTTCGTCATAAATTTGTTTCATGCAGGACGGGAGAGTAATTCTCCATTCATCAGTAGCACGCTTTCGGGGTTTTGTTTCGATTCAATTGAGATACAAAAAATATTCTGGTAATGTGGTGGAGTGGAGTGCCCGTTCTGCATGTTTCAGTTAGTGAGAGCTCTTTACAGCTAGACATATTGTTTCAACGTCATCTCGACACGACACGACTCGTGTTGACACGAGGGGGGGACATGAGTGGGGAATGAGGGAGGGGGCGAGGGGAGCATGGGGGCCAAAAGCCTTACAGTTTACGTTTGTTACCTTCTTTTCTTTGGCAAAATTGATTTAAGTATTTATGTTAAAATTGTGTGATTATTTAAAAAATAATATTTATTGTATCATATACAGGTGTCTCACCAACTATGAGCCTCACCCATAACTTCTAAACGGTTCGCGATATCGAAGTGCACTTTTCGCTCAACAACGCGTAATCATTGGGCAAGTAATATGCCATAGAGGTATCATCTGTAATATTTTTAGTTTTCGAGAAATTTAATAATCCTTGATTTTTTAAATGGCACTATATATTTTCTCAGCAATGGATGGATCATAAAAAGAGGAATACAATGATGTGTCATATGTTAGTACTTTCTTTGTGACATATGATTTTCAATTAAGCTGATAATATTTCGTGTAGCAACCCTTTCAACGGTTACCTTTGGAGAAGTTGGCCTCCGCGGTGCTGAGACTTACGGGGAGAGGGAAGGCGGTGCTGAGACTTTTACGGGGAGCGGTGTGGCAATGGAGGATAGACGATAGAGCGGTGTGGCAATGGAGGATACAGCAATCCATGGTCGTGTCACAACTGATACAGCAACATCACAACTGATACAAACATCAGTATTAACGATGAAAATGAAATTATTTTCCATTGATTCATCAGAATTAAACTTCCCGTCGGGTTGGAATTCCAAAGCGTCGATGTATAGCGTCACATACAACTGCAGTCAGTTCATCGGCCCTTGCACACACGATTGCAGATGTGCATTGTTGTAGACAGGGTAAATTACTGTCGAGAGCTTAGTAAATAATTTATGTTCATATTTTTCTTCTGCTTTTCTATTCAAATCCACGTTTGCTTTAATTTTTGTAAATTTACAATGAAAAGTTCAGTGACGGCAGTAATAATAAAATTTCTACCTTTTTATAATCTGATGAATCTGAAGGTATTACAGTGAAATTCTTCAACCTTTCATTTCCTTTGCTTGTATGTGAAGTGTTTTAAAATGCTGACTTCGTCTTACAGCCATTAGACAACGAACTCGATTCTTGTTATCTTTGAAAAGAGCCTTTGTTAATATCTTCCTTACACTACCAATTTCTTTATATCGTTCATTTCAATGATCGATGCTTTTGAATTTCAGTAAATGAAAGAAATGATCAATTCTAATTAATCAATGAAAAAATCCTTCATTCTGATTGTTCATATTGATGTTTGTCCCCGTATTCTTGTAGTCAAAACTATTTGAGCTGCCGCCCTCTCATTCTCCCCTCTCCCCGTAAGTATCAGCGCTGCAAAGCCAAGGCCACCTTCCCCAAACGCTTCGGAGAGAGGCTAGGGAAAACGCTACAGGAAATATTGCAAGTGTAATTTAAAATCACATGTCAGAAAGTCTAAATTACTATCAATATACTAACATATGATATATCATTGTATTCCCCCTTTTTATGATCTATCCAATGCTGACAATAAAAATATATAGATTCATTTAAAAAATCGAAGATTATTAAATTTCTCAAAAACTAAAAGTATTACAGACAATTTCTCTACGGCATATTACTTGCCCTAGGATTCCGCATTGTTGGGCAAAAAGTGCTCTTCAATACCGTGAACCTTTTAGAAGTTATGGGGTGGTCCATAGTTGGTGAGACATTCTATATTCACTACAAAAATAATATACAACATAATAACTCTTTATTATTCAATGAAATTCTACGATGGTCCCCTACAAAATGATCGGCTAGATCTGCCCGCGTGTTGAGATGAAGCGAACGGACTGAAGTTCCTGTGGGCCTTACCGCTGCTGTCCCCGTGCTCGCCAATGATCCAGCTGTGCACGCTGGTCGCCCGCATGTCGAGGCGCTTCGCGATGAAGTATCGGAAGCGAGAGGAGTCCAGGCTGGTCCCTGACCCAATCACTTTGTGAGGTGGCAGCCCGCTCGTCTTCCACGCAATGTATGTCATCACGTCCACTGGAAGTAGGACTCAAGTAAGTAAAGGCAAGATTGATATTTAGGTGCGCTTCAACCGCATCATTCCTTGGCGCTCTGCAAAGGGATGGGATATTATTATTATTATCGTTTATTTTTCACAGCTTCCTGGTACAAGTTGTAGGAGTCATACAGATATTTCTATCAAAGCATGACTTCCGTAGTACAATAATTTTAATTAAACTAATCATTAAATTTAATAATTTAATTAACATAATCATTTAATTAACTTTATTATTATTATTATTATTATTATTATTATTATTATTATAACTACAGTGCGACCATTCTATAAATGTGTCGGGAGGGATTTGGCCTCGGCGAACGACGCCACAGGAAATCGAGACAGCGACCGGTAGAACTACCGAAGAGGGAAGGTGGCTTTCCGCTACAGTTAATTGTCCTCACGTTATAGTACACGCTGGAACTACTCACCATTGGCTGATGCATTCTTGACATCTACACAAGTTTTGGTTCATTCGGTAAAGAATGTTCTGTGGCATTACAGAAATATGTTCCTGTATATTATGTCGTAATTTTTCCGTGTGGGAATTTATCACTTAAATGCGATCTTTCAGGAATCCTCAAAGAAGGAAATTGCACGGAGACAGATCAGAAGGACAGGTATGCCACAAACCACATGTGATAATTCTGTCTCCATAAACGGCATGTAAACTCTTACAGAAACTGAAGTAGTCTGTGCGGTTGCGAAGAGAAATGACCATAATTACGCTCTTCACTTGTCAACATTCGCAAGAAAGGCACCAGGATACGATGCATATAACGGTTTGACACATTTCACGTATGTGTTATACTCAAACCCTTTCTGTTTGGGAGTGAACTTCTAGCGAGCCATCGCAATCCGACTATACTGCGATTTTTGTAGGAAGAGCTCTCAAGGCCACTCAAATCCCATCTTCGCGATGGAATATATCACGGCATTTGGCGTCTTTTCTCGGTCTTGCCGGTAGAAGTCGCATGATCGCAAGCACTGCTTCATACGGTCGCGATCGTGCGAAATCTAGCGGAACGACTGTGAATGACACGAAATGCCGTGACATATTCCATCGCGAAGATGGGATTTGAGTGGCCTTGAGAGCTCTTCCTACAAAAATCGCAGTATATGCACCAAGACTGGAAAGCATGCCTTTTGCAGGGCGAGACCTTGAAACCCTCCCGTCCCCTCCGCAGCGTTCCCCGGCGGGTGAGGGCCCGTCGGCAGAGCAGACTTTTCCACGATCCCACAGCACACTAACAAAATAGTTACACTGTATTATTAACACTGGAAAGGTGGCGGGGGCCGGAGTTACGTTAGAGGTGGCGCGGGGCATTGCTGACCCCTAAGTTATTTTTTTATAAAATTATATTTAGCTAGATATAAGTGCGAAATTAGTTATTTAATAATAATCAATCATTCAAATGGACGTATTAACTTAATGCAAAATTATGAACAAACATGCAAATGAGGAATTGAAACACGTGAAAGGGCAAAATTATAATTTATCTTTCATTTTATATAGTGACTCCATTTCATTTCCTGAATATTTCAACGACAAAGGTATCAGAAAATTCAGTACGTTTCATTTTCTAACATTGTCTTACATAAAAACAAACTATTTATTGAAAATGCTTCAAAGCCAATCAACACAACTTAGAAGAAGTACGAAAGTTAAGATCTTTGTATTGGTTTCACCAATGTTTATAAATGAATTATTACATACAAAATTTTGAAAATCTTTCAGACAAAAGCTAAAGAATGTGGTGAAAGGTATGTGAAATGTAAAGCTTCTGACTCACAAAATTAGGCAACTGCAGCTAAGCAAAGATACGCGGGGTCTCTAGAGACCCCGCGCCACCTCTCTCGGGTTAATTATATGAAAGCGGCCCGGATGTTTATGACATGTCATTTTTTTTCTTTGCGTTATTTCCATGGAAAATATAAATTATGCATGATTTTATCTACAATGACTAAAATTACGCAATTTTCATTACTTACAGTCACATACAGTCATAATTTGTATTTTTTAATCCTTCTGATATTTTCTGTGAATTTTTCGTATTATGATCATATTTTCCCTGTAATTTTCGTATCTTTTATCGTATTTTTGTACTTTTGATCCCATTTCGACACTTGCTAGCAGTCATCTCAAAGTGATTTTTCACATCTACAGTATTTGTCTGTAATTACTTACAATTATTGTATCTAATTGTTGTCTGTCTTTCCTTTACGTATATGCGTATGTGATTTGGAGGGTAGGCTATACAGCAGAAAATGCGCCAGACGCGAAGGAAATGTTAGCCAGGAAAGGAAGGTTAGGTTAGTTAGGAAATACTCTTTGGTGTTAGCTTAGTTTTGTAAGGTGTTTTCCAAGGTCAACTGCCTCTATAAATAACTTTAGCAGGTAGAGCTGTCTTCGAGAAATGCCAAAGAAGGGGTGACTTGTGAATTGCGAATGAGATGGATTTTAAAAGTATATTTTCAATATAATGGTTGCTTGAACAGCGAAAACATTTTGAAGGTTTCGAAAATGCAACCAAAGTTTAAGTCATATTTTCATATTCATTGAGTCTTAAATGCTTGCATATTTCTAACATTTTTAGATCATATACATCCGGGCCCTACCTATGAACTTTTAAATAATTATGCACTTCATATTTATTACATTGAGTGAATTTTAATTTTGCGTGCTGATCCTTACTCTCCTAGTCAAGACCAAACTTTCCCATTTTAGAATACGCTCCTAATTGCCCTATCATACCAAGACTACCTGGACACTGATTCTGTAACACTTCTCTCTAGCACGCCGCTAGATTTCTTCCTCATACCTGGGTTGGTTACGACCAGAAAAATGCAATCGGGACTGTGCTTCACCAGTTCAGGAATTACTTTCTTGAATATGTCGGCGTTCTTCTGAACTAAAGCCAGTCTCGACTCCCCTGGCTTCCTACGGGCGCCAAGCGATAAAATGATCAGCCGCGAGTTGGCGCTCACGGAGGAATCTGCGTCAACAAACACACGGCAGAGTCAGTAATCGTTGCAGCAAACGAGTGGGGAGTATCAGCAGCATACACCTAGAGATAACTTGAAAAAACAATGCAGAAGAAAAGAATTAAAATCGTAGTTGGAGCCAATACAGAGGACAGCAAAGTTGACACAGTTATCACTGCGAGGCTCCTACAAATACCTGCACCTGCCTAAGAATTACAATATAATTCAATATCAACAATCACGAATATTATACCTGAATACAATATTAAATGTTCCAAAGTCATACAACAAATACACAGAAAGAAGAGAAGTGTATCATACCCACCAGTGGCGTAGCGTGAGTGTCAGCCGCCCGGGGCGGAAGAAAATTTCGCCGCCCCCTCATTTATGTATTTCAATTTAAAAGACTAAAATACACAAGCTTTAACAACGTAGCGGAGAGTCAAACATAGAATTACAAAAATCAAAAACGTGAATAAAATATTTAATACATAGTCGAATGTATACGTACACGAATCATTAAATGTTTCAACTAGGTTCAATAATTTAACACTCACTACATGCACTTATGAACACTAAAATCACAGTTTGGAAAGCACAGATATACGATTAAGTTAACGAGAATTGAACGACTGACGATCCATCAATGAAACTTTCTTTGAATTGTCAAAGCGTCACTCATGGATTTCCCTTATGGGGCTTGTCCGTTCTCTAATCAAGTTTGCAGCTGTTATCACACAATATTGAACACTTTTCTTTGATTGAAATCATTCTCGCTGAATATTAGTCATAAATAATCCAAGAGCAAAATAAACTGCGGTGAATCCCTGCAAGTCAGTCAAACGATGTTGCCAGTCGATTCAATGAGCAAGGTGCCCTAATTATACATTAATTTAAAGGGGTCGTCACAGAATAAATAATGAAAGAGTCCGTGCTCGTTTCAATTGTCAAAATCGTAGGTGCGACAAAAATATGAAATGAAATAGTTCTAATTTTTACAAGGTATTATTCTTCTTAATTATTGTGAAATTTTGCCGCCCACTAAAAGTGCCGCCCGGGGCGTCCCTGCCGCCCACTCTACGCTACGCCACTAATTTCTCACGTTACTGAACATCATTTCAAAAGATATACTATTATTTTGCATAAACAAAATCAAGTATACAAAATAATTTTTTGCATAAAGGTATCCCAAATATTACATTACATTCTCTGTTGCTATTATTACTTATCTAATGAATATGAAAAATGAGAGAAAAACTACATACTCTCTAAGGATCATTTCGGATAGTTTTTACCTTTTCCGTATACTGTACGTACCTATAGTATATGGAAAGTTACGTAATGCGGCGCGAAAAAACGGCGGATTTTTGGGAGAAAAAGGTCCTGGTAACGAAAAAGTGGACAAATCCAGTTGCTAAATTAAGAAAACAAAATCTACTAGCATGAGCTAACACAGCTACAATCCCTGTTTTGTGGGTCCTTGGTTCCGAAAAACCAATTGAAAGCAATACGTCCGTCCGTCTGTCTGTGAGTCTGTCTGTCTAATTTTGAGGCCAAAGGCCTCAAAGAAACGTTTTTTACATCATAATCTATAAGATGAGACATTTCTCGACTTTCAATTAATTTTTCGGTTCTACGTTTCAATACTATCAAGGCCACCTCAATATTTCAGCCCTTCCTTCTGGTAAACATTTTTGTGACGACATGCTTAGAAGGCTTAGATTCCTCAATCTTATATTTACGTTTTCTGTATACACCGTGGTTTGTGCAGTCTAACGAGGTTTATTTACGTAATCATTAATTCAAGATTTTATCTCCAGCAACAACTAGAAGTATTATTATAATTGCTTGATACCTATGGAGATGTGTCTTATACGTCAAGTGAAACCATTCAATTAATGTTTTGTCGTGGTCTGTAAGTGCTATCTACCTAATTGTGGAGCAATGTGGGTGTTCAGTGAAGAGTGAAGACTGTATTTGTGATTTAACTTTACCGGCATTTTCGTTATCAGCTGTGATTCATTGAAATTTTCAAGTCAGCGGGTTTAGACACATAGCTTTCTCAAAAGTCAAAAGAGCTAATATTTTTTGCAACTATCACGAAAAGCTAAAATCTAACTGTCAAAAAATATTGAATAATTACTGCAAGCATTACTGCATTACTGTTGTCTTTAAAGACAGTGTTGTTAATTGTTTCAAGAAAACTCTCCATAAAACTAAATAAATCGTAGTTGAAAATTTCTTTTATGCGCCAATTGCATTGTTTTTTATTTTTATTTGATATTGTGTTAGTGCATTTCAACTTACCTTTACACATTTTTAAACAAATAAACACGTTTTGTTAACAAATTTCCCTCTTAGAATGGAAATAGAAGGGATGAGTATGGGGTTTAACATGCGAGAGTTCTCGTATGGGTACGCGGAGGTAGTAGGGGAAAACTTGTGCTATGGCAGAACACAAAGAACAAACTTTTTAAATTTGCTATAGTAAATGATCTTTATATGACAAATAAATGAAAAACAAAAATCAAAACACGCTAGCATACAATACTACGTGAATTAATTTAAAAAATCAACTAAATTTAAAATGATAGAAAGAATGGCGTATACTTGGGTTTTTATTTCTTGGCGTGTGGGGGCTTCTCTTTACGATGGAATATCTCACAGTATTTCGCGTCATTCTGTGGTGCCGCTAGGAGTCGCCTCATCGCGACTGTATTGAGCAGTGCTGGCGATCATGGGACATCTAACGGCACGACGGAGAAAGACACGAAATGCCATTTGATATGCCGGAGAAAGACACGAAAGGCCAATAAATAAAAACCTAAGTGTAAGTCACTCTACACTGCCGACGATCGCTGTCCAAACGCACGACTTAAATGTTGGCGGTATCTGCAAGCATGTGCATCAACGCCCAGATGCAAACTCATATTGTAAATAATACACCGTTTGATATGAAACTCAAGGTGTCGGTTTTAAGATATTCAATACGCAAACATCGTTTGAGCAACACTTCCATGTACCGAAGTGAATTCTAAGCCTACTAAATTGTTTCTAATGGTATTTAGTACTCAATGGTGAAAATATTACTTTGATTATTCTTTGGCACGGAATATCTTTTGTTGAGGTACATTAGAACGCCGAAAATAATCAAATACTTTTTACTATAGAAATAATTTTCCAATTTTCGCACCCCAGTAAGCTGGCACCCTGCCTCTCCAAAACCTCCTCTGTTCTGCAAAACAAATCAAGGAAAGTTAAATGATATTGCAAAGAGTAGGGTTGTACTTGCCCGATGCGGTATTTTCGCTCTACTTTTCATGGCCTCCTCAAGAGTAAAAACCTTTTCTAATATTTTGGTGCCAATCAAAGGAAGCGAAAGGGTCAATCCATTTTAAGTGGTCCAGCACTGGTCACTCGACCATCTCGAAAAAAATTCATATTTTGTACATACATTTTCATATGTTTTGGCTGTTCAAAACCGTCTTTAATTTTTTTTTATTGTCCCTGGTTTACAAATGGCGGCCATTTTTGTTTCGCGCCGTGCGCCATTTTTCTCGTCCGCAGACATTTACTCTTTCCTAAATTGCTCAGCTCTCGATTGCTCTAGCATTCTAGAATAATCAGCATTCGATTCAGCATACCCTGGCCTGCAAATCGAAATATTATTTACCTATTTTCTATGTTTTTATTTGGGAAATATTTGCGACCAAATCTATGGAACGCGAATGAACGAAATTCGATTTTCAGAGAGTAATTTTTCAAAGAAGTAATAGAATCTAAGCCTTAATATTTTCTGTGCTTTTACACACAATAGTATAGTTACTTTTTGTAAAATATCATTGGTATATAACGTACCCTTTGAAAATTACATCCTCTTGAAAATTGGAATTTTGGATTTTTTCCCAAATTTGAACAGTAATATCTCATAAATTTGTTCAAAGAATTGGTTGGCCCGACCGGGATTCGAACCCGGGCCTTCTGGTTTACGCCCAGCTGCTCTGACCACTAAGCTACCGAGTCAACCAACCCTTTGAACAGTTTTCACGAGCGCACTATCGCTCCTTATATGTATATATAATTGTCACCATTCCCGTCACTTTGTTGGAAGCTATACGCTCGGAGAATATGTTCCGCAGTCATATAGAATCAACACCCATCGGATGTTGATAAACTCCAAATTGTGACCATGTTACCAAGTAACAATGCGTTTTAATAATTAAATTTGTTCAAAGAATTGGTTGGCCCGACCGGGATTCGAACCCGGGCCTTCTGGTTTACGCCCAGCTGCTCTGACCACTAAGCTACCGAGTCAACCAATCCTTTGAACAGTTTTCACGAGCGGTCGGGCCAACCAATTCTTTGAACAAATTTAATTATTAAAACGCATTGTTACTTGGTAACATGGTCACAATTTGGAGTTTATCAACATCCGATGGGTGTTGATTCTATATGACTGCGGAACATATTCTCCGAGCGTATAGCTTCCAACAAGGTGACGGGAATGGTGACAATTATAAGTAATATCTCTGTTGGGGGACCAGATAAAAATCTAAAAATTGCACACATGCTAGACCGCTATCATACCAAATATCAGTAAAAATTACAACTTTTAGATTTAACTCGAAGTATTTTTTAAAAAATTGAAAACTTACGAAAAAAAAGGCTTCATTTCCCCATTGAGGATACTTTGTGCCAAGTAGTAATCACATTATTTTGAAGCTATTTTAAACTAAAATATACATTGATTTAAAATAATTAATTATACTTAATAATTAATATACATAAAATTGGTCTAATATATAATTTTCATTATTACGTATACTTTACTCTAAAACAAACTTGCAATTTGACATCTACGTCCGTAATTGAAAATTGGTTATCTTGCTTTTGAAATCTGAACCGCTTAAAACAAAAATTATTTACAAAATACAACAAATAAATAAATTCAGCGTTTTGTTTATGTTTTCGCGTTTAAATTTGCCAATCTACTTACAACTACAAAAGAGAGATATTACTGTACAACAGAGAGATATTACTGTTCAAATTTGGGAAAAAATCCAAAATTCCAATTTTCAAGAGGATGTAATTTTCAAAGGGTACGTTATATACCAATGATATTTTACAAAAAGTAACTATACTGTTGTGTGTAAAAGCACAGAAAATATTAAGGCTTAGATTCTATTACTTCTTTGAAAAATTACTCTCTGAAAATCGAATTTCGTTCATTCGCGTTCCATAGATTTGGTCGCAAATATTTCCCAAATAAAAACATAGAAAATAGGTAAATAATATTTTGATTTGCAGGCCAGGGTATGCTGAATCGAATGCTGATTATTCTAGAATGCTAGAGCAATCGAGAGCTGAGCAATTTAGGAAAGAGTAAATGTCTGCGGACGAGAAAAATGGCGCACGGCGCGAAACAAAAATGGCCGCCATTTGTAAACCAGGGACAATAAAAAAAAATTAAAGACGGTTTTGAACAGCCAAAACATAAGGAAATTTATGTACAAAATATGAAATTTTTTCGAGATTGTCGAGCGACCAATTTATTAAATTCTGGACCACTTAAAATGGATTGACCCGAAAGGAAACTCCAAGAAAGATTAAATAATTTCTTCAAATGTTGTTTTTAAAGATGTATGAATTTTTCCAGGAACATCTCTCTATAATGCTGAATAAAACTTTATTGAAAATTTGTTTCCAAGATAAATTGTATTATTATTTTTGTTTGATATTCTGTAAGTTCATTAGAAGTGGCATTTATACATTTTAAAACAAATAAACACATTTCATTTACAACGATCCTTAATAGAAAGGATAGACAAGGGATAGGGAAAGGATGGGGTTGAACATGCGAAAGTTCTCGCACGGGTATGCATGTGTGCTAGTGTGTGTATATATATGTGTATATATATGTATATATACACACATCGTATGTACATATGTATATATATATACATATATATATATATACACATATATACACATATATACAGGGTGTCCAGAAGCTCCCGTTACAAAAAAATACCACAAATTCTGTGATGCCAAACATGAAGAATGGCAGGTCCAGTTTTTCCGAAAAAAATTTTGTCGAAAGTTTTTCCGAGAAAATTGAGTTTAAAAATCACTTCCGGGGCGCGAAATTCAAACCGGCCGCAACGACACTGCAGACTGCGCGGAGCATCCTTCCGCACTTTCTGCGCGGAGCATTTCCTCGTTTCTCCGCGTAAACGGTGAAAGAGTCGAGTAATATTCTGGAAAGCATCGCGTTGCTTACACTAGAATACTTAATAGTATCAAGTATTTGCAGGTTCTATTCAATAAATATTTTAAATGTATGTACAGAAAATCGAATTTTGTTCAAAATGATAGTCACAGTACACGGCGGCGTAAACATAAATTATGAAAACGATCCAACTTTTATGAAAAAGATTGAATCTCCTGGAATGCTCGAATTGTTATTTTTAGCACATATTAATATGAACTAGTGCTTTAGGCTTAAGACTGCCACGTAAATGATAGTCTCCTGTAGATTATTCTAAATATCGTGATACACTAAGGAGCAATTCGGTGATAAAATATTCGTTAATGAAAATACTGAATTTATTGATTATCTTTGGAATTTGAATTGATTCTCCCGACTGTCATTTTCTGAATTATCAAACTAAAGATAGCCAGCTTTAAACTTCTTAATAACCGCTGGACGGTTTTTATCGATGATGTAGCCCTAATTGATGGATATCAATATTTCCCCTCTCAAAAATAATGGAAATAATTCCTAAATAAAAGTATCAGTTCCTAAATTAGTTATCTATTATTTTAGCTTAAGTAATATGTGGTAGAGGAAGAGCACTTCCTACTGCCGCAGCGAAAGCGTTCCGAAATAACTGCTATTGCAAAATATGCTAACTGTTCTACCTGGAACATCGAAGTTAAGGCAAGCGGCCTCGACTATCCTTTTTTCGAAGTTGAATGACCATTCTACCCGCCGCTTTGCTTTTCCAGATGGAAGATGAGAGTATGTTTTTCTCCCAAATCTTGGAATTACTTCGTGAAACCACTTCATAAGGCAGATGACAGCTACTCGGGAGAAGTATTCTTTTAGTTGTTTTGTTTCTTTGAGCTTGCATTGTAGTTAGCAGATACGTACACAAATGAGTAACGACCATTTCTTCAATTTAATTCTTCGAGGTTACTACGTAGTACAGAATGTAAGGGAGTAGAAACAGTTCACTACTACACTACTTCAGTGTTTTAATTTTCAATATTTTTCTTTGATATTTTCATAATGTACAACAAAAATCGACAAAAAGGAAAAAATATGCAATATAATCAATTTTTCACCCCAAAACCTTCTTTTGGATTATTTAATTTTTTAAATTTATTTTAATGCAGAATCAGTATCCTTACTACTTAAATATTTTAGAACATGCATATTTTGTTACTTTAAATTAATTAGAAATACTTTACATGCATGTCCTAAATCTTTCAGTTATATCTCTACATGTTCAATATTTTAATTTGTTTAAAAATTAATCAATTTATAACTTTTCCATTTAATAATTGCATACTTTTTTAAACTGAAAAATATTAATTGGATAATTTTTGTAGATTTTACATAAAAACACCCTAATAATTACATAGTTTTATGTTGGTTATTTTTTTACTTATGAGGGATTTATATCTCAAAAGAATATTTTATGGAAAACAGGAATAAACATAAACAATATGCAAATTAAATCATAACTGCAACTCTATTGCTCTGTATATTTTTTTTTCCAAAACATATCTGATAATACATAAAATTATTTTCACATTGAAAATTGAATTCTTTTAGTTGTAAGGAAAAAATTTAATATAAACAAACCCATTCGCGCAAAATTTCGCACACTGCTCGAAGGCTCCTGTTCGGAATGTTCCAATACTGCTTCCTCTGTAGCGAGAGATGAGCGAGACACCTGCATCGACACTTCCGCCCGGTAAAACTGACCCCGACGCACGTATTCTTGCGTCGAGGCGCAGAAAAAAGCAGTGGGAAGGGTGTCTTCTGCTAGGGTATCTCTCGGCGTACACTCGAGCTGCCGCACGAGCGTTGCTCCGGCACTCGCCGAAGACTTTGTCGCAGTACTCATTAATTGAAAACATGCGTATTCTGGCCTCTCGCACACAAACTCGATATTTCTATTAATCTGCCTTGACGGCGCTTAGCTTTTAGCATACGCTGCCGGTGGCGGGACGCTGGGGGTGGTGAGGAAGGGAGGGAAGGGGAAAGATGACTCCGTACAGGTGCTTTTTCAGCCATGACCACTGTGCGGGCCGGGTTTTGAACTGCGCAATCCGTTGTTTTGAGGCAAAACTGACATGCGGCTGATGGGCGAATCAGTAGGCGGCGGTGGGAGGTTCGCCATACGATATAAACCACGATGTAACGCGGCCTAGCAAGTGACAAATGCAAGGACACCGACCATAATACGAGCTGCGAATGGCAGTGGGCCGGTAACCTCAGTGAACCACGGTCAAACTTTTGCATGCTAGAAGTATTTGTGCATCACGCAATGCAACATCACAATTTTTCTCAGTCTTTTACCCTTTCACACCAGTAATATACTAGTTTTGTATTTTTTATTCATTGTTGCATTCAAATGTGGCGACGCTATTTTATCTCTGTTGATATTGACCTGTGGGCTAGGTTAATGGCCTACGTGCCCCTACAAAGAATCTTCAATGCACTGCTCGGTCTACATCACCACAAAATGACTGTAAAACGTATCAATTCAAATTCCACGCCCAGAGATAAATTCAGTATTTTCATGGAATGGGAATTCAGGAAATGAATATTTCATTTCCGAAACGCTTTTACTATATCACTATATTTAGAATAATCTTCAGGAGACTATCATTTACGTGGCAATCTTAGGTCCAAAGCACTAGTTCATATTAATATGTGCTAAAAATAACAATTCGAGCATTCCAGGAGATTCAATCTTATTCATAAATGTTGGATCGTGTTCATAATTTATGTTTACGCCGCCGTGTATGGTGGCTATCATTTTGAACAAAACTCGATATTCTGTTCGTACATTTAAAATATTTATTGAATAGAACCTGCAAATACTTGATACTATTAAGTATTCTAGTGTAAGCAACGCGATGCTTTCCAGAATATTACTCGACTCTTTCACCGTTTACGCGGAGAAACGAGGAAATGCTCCGCGCAGAAGGTGCGGAAGGATTCTCCGTACTGTCTGGTGTCGTTGCGGCCGGTTTGAATTTCGCGCCCCGGAAGTAATTTTTAAACTCAATTTTCTCAAAGACAATTTTTTTTCGGAAAAACTGGACCTGCCATTCTTCATGTTTGGCATCACAGAATTTGTGGTAATTTTTTGTAACGGGAGCTTCTGGACATACTGTATATATGTATATATATATATATATATATATATATATGTATATGTATATATATATATATATATATATATATATATACAGGGTGAGTCACGTAACTTTAGCACCTCCTGTCACTTTTGAACGGTTGAAGTTATTGCAATGCAGTTTTCACGGAAGTGCATGAGGGGAAGGGGCTAATAGATACGTGCATTAATTTCTATTTTATCACTTGTATTTTACGAGATTTTTTTAGGTAACTTTGTTTTTTCAAATGGAACTATACATATTTTTTCAGTCCACCATGACGAGCGTAAAAGACGAATCCAATGATGTACATATTGTCATATGTTAGATAAGCACTTTTTTGATTTTGATTTTTGCGACTGGGGTTTAACGGACATTTTGAATAGTCTACCACACAAGGTCACGCAGCGCTCAACCAGCAACGCGCGCTCGAGCAAGGGAAGAGAGATTTGAAGATACGAAACATATTCCAAATATTCACGAAACTATTGCAGTTTTTCCTGAACTGTGCTTTCCATCCTTCCGCATTTTCAGATTTTCGACTTTCTTTGATTGAAGGAATTAAAGGATGGAATATAAGGATTTGTCATTAGTTTGTATCGTATTAAAATTGTTTATAACTTCAACTCCATTTAATGGGGTTTCATAGGATACGTATTAATGGGATCTTGAAACAAAGCACAATAAGAATAAATAATTAAAACTGTACAAAAAATATTGCGTATTTTGAGCAAACAATTTCAATGTTAATAAGAATATAATAATAACTTAGGGATAGAAATAATCTTATTTCAATAAATACTACTTAAGACAAATCCATATTTTCAATCCCTATGAAACACAAAATATCTGAAAATGGATCAGGATGGAAAGGAGAGTTCAGGAAAAAATGCAACAGTTTTGTGAATATTTTTCGTATCCTCAAGTACTAAAATCCCTTCCCTTTCCCGTCCCCGCGTTTGCTGGGGGAGCGCTGCGTGACCTTGTGGGGCTGACAGTTACAATGAAAATATCCGTTAAACACTAGTCCCAAAAAATTACAATTACTCAAAAAAATGCTGATCTAATATACAACAATATTCATATCTTTGGATTTGTCTTTTTACGCTTGTCGTGATAGACTGAAAAAATATGTATACTCCCATTTGAAAAAACAAAGTTACCTCAAATATCTCGTAAAATACAAGTGATAAAAGTGAAATCAATACATATATATGTATGTATATATATTGTGACGAACCTGAATTATGAGGTTCGTCACAGGTGCTAGAACCCCATAAAAACGCAAAAAAAAGAACGAGAAAGAGAGCGCGGCGCAGTTCAAAAGAGGCGCGCCCGCGGATGAGGAAGTTGTCGCCTATAACGTCGTTCACAAGTCGCGAGGAAAAATGACGCAGTAACTGGAGGGGAGTAGGAGGCACCGCGTTACCCCTGCGAACCGAGGGCATAAACCGCGGATCCGCAACCGGATGGTTCTCTTTAGCTTTCGTCAGTGGTGGGAAGAAAGATCTCTTTAGCTCTCGTCAGTGGTGGAAGAAAAGATCTCTTGAGCTTTCGTCAGTGGTGGAAGAAAGATCTCTTGAGCTTTCGTCAGTGGAGGAAGAAACATCTCTTCAGATTTTGTCGGTCGGAGCAGGCAGCATTTCTCTCCGAAGCATTGGTGGTCGACGCCGAAAGATTACGCGAAGGAATGTCAAGTTAGTTAGGAGTATCCGACGTCCAAAGGCGTCTAGCTAGTCATCAGCAAAGTAATTAAAACATTTGTGAAGATTCTGGCAGTTACGGCATCGTGAGAGAGGTCGTTTCTGAAATTGGTAAGAAATTGACGCTCAGATTACACCATAAAATCTGTAGCCGAAACGGAGGAGAGATCTAGTACGCGGCGAAAACTATACATCACGCCGGCGTGCGAGAAACAACGGGCGTGAGTAAAAGAACGCGCCGGACGAGACCCGAAGGCGGACGAGCACCGTACAATATCGGACGGAGGAGTCGGGACCGAGGCGGACGAAGAAGACGGAAGAAGAACGACGGAGCTGGGAGCGCAAGAAAGAAGAAGGACGGGACCACAAGAAGAAGGAGACGGAAGAAGAACGGCGACGGGAGTTGAAGACGGAAGACGGAAGAACGAAGACAGCGCGTCGCCGAGTACCGAGGCAGTGGCGCGGAGCGCCAGAGCTGGCAGCGACGCGACAGCGAGCGACTGGGAACAAGGCCACCTAACCGCCAAGAAGGAGAGGTAACGAGGCTAGCGAAAATATAGGTCAAGTTCGCGCCGTGTCGAATGGAGACGTTAGGAGTTGTTTGGGGAGGTTATAGAATGTAAAGGATAAATGACTTTCATGTTACAGTGTTAAAAGCACGAGCCATTTTGACGCCTGGTTACCTATTAATTTTCTTTTGTAAATGAATTAAAGTAAAGGTGTTAAATTGTATCAGTGTGAAGGAAGGTGCGCTACAGAGCACGGTTTATTATTCAGTTGCGAAAGAGTTAAAATCGAGTGTTCAATAACATTGGTAGAGCGCTGCCGTTATAAAGTTAAAGCGCAAGCAGAATTTAATCAGTTGGTTTTGTTAAAAGAATTACGAAATTTACTGGGACAGTAATTATGTTAAGAATTGCAGAAATTTGGTTACGTGATTTTAAAGAGGATGTAATGTAAGCTAATGACTTATTTGGAAAATTGAAAGAGAAAAGTGACGAGTTGTGTCTGTAGTAGTATTAGTTATTATTTT
Organism: Acheta domesticus; assembly: GCA_031308135.1. Classification (NCBI taxonomy): domain Eukaryota; kingdom Metazoa; phylum Arthropoda; class Insecta; order Orthoptera; family Gryllidae; genus Acheta; species Acheta domesticus. Next base: position 89,645,413 of record JAHLJT010009355.1, read on the forward strand.
GGAATCATTAAACTTTTGTTGTTACTGTTATTTTGTGTTCCTGTGTTTGGATTGCTCTCACACCCCAAAGATCCCACTGCCCTGAGATTTAAGTAAGCTCGAAAGAGCAGATATTTGACGCACCCGCCCTGACGCCGATTGTTGTCGAGAGGATTGGGCATATTTTATAAATAGAATATAAAAAAGGGGTGTTACGGACGGGGTTTGCGTCAGAACATATGTGTAGATATATATATATATATATATATATATATATATATATTGTGACGATACTGAATATTTGGCGGATAAATTAATTTAA